>OY755202.1:9548533-9926575 GCA_963576765.1 Draba incana | reverse complement strand
CGGCGAATTTGCGACGAATTCGTCGCAAAAACGTAGCAAATGCCTATACCCTAAACCTTAGTGTTTTTTACTTACTTGGACATTGATGCAAATAATTTTATATATCAATTAGGGCATGTATGATATGTTTTTATATTCGAAGAAGAGCCAATTTAAACGATAAAAATAATGTATTGCTTAGTGTTTAGGGTATAGGCATTTGCTACGCGCGACGAATTCATCGCAAATGCGTCGCAAATTTTCATATTTGCGGCGAATTTGCGACGGATTCTTCGCAAAAAACGTCGCAAAGTATTATACCCTAAAGCTTAGTGTTTTTTACTTACTTGGACATTGATGCAAATAATTTTATATATCAATTAGGGCATGTATGATATGTTTTTATATTCAAAGAAGAGACAATTTAAACGATAAAAATAATGTATTGCTTAGTGTTTAGGGTATAGGCATTTGCTACGCTTTTGCGACGAATTCGTCGCACATGCGTAGCAAATGCCTATACCCTAAACCTTTGTTTAGATTGCAGTCGGTTAATTGTTATTTCGAGGTACGTGGTAAATTCATGGTTATATCAGATTATTTAGGGACTCGGTTAACGGTGCCATTTGTATGCAACATTGAGCGAGCCCCTAAATAATCCAATCTAACCCTGAATTTTGTTATGCAGGAATAATCCTAGAACGGATTTCCGTTTTACCTCCGTCAAAACGCTTCGACAGAAACTTTGATTCCTAACAGCGGATTTAGCCTCATAATGTACTCTGAATGCCAGATCTGGCATTTTAGTAGATTATAGGGCTAAACCCACCGTTTGGAATCAATTCATTATCGACATTTGGAATCAATTCACCGTTTGGAATCAATTCCACCGTGAGGAATGAGCGAGGGATTGGAATTGCTTTTATAGGGAAACTATCCCTCACAATTTGGTCGCAAAGTGGGCCGAATTTTCATCCAATGCATGAACGCTCATTTAATAGAGTTGACCGTAATTATGGTCGCAAAAGTGTAGCACATTTAGCAACGGATTTGCGAGGGTATAGGCATTTGCTACGTTTTTGCGAGGAAATTGTCGCAAATGCCTCGCAAATGCTCAAACGTGCGACGAATTTGCGACGATTGCCTCGCAAAAACGTAGCAAATGGTTATATTTTGTTTTTTTTAAAAAAAATAAAATACACACTCAAAAATACATACTTAATATATACACATAAATAACATTAAATTTATTAATCTTCGTCGTCATCATCAGAGACATAACGTTCTACTCTGTCATCTTCGTCATCATCGTCGTCCTCATCTTCCTCTTCGTCTTCATCAAACTCATCTTCGTTTCCTTCTGAATCCTCGAATATCACATCAAGACCACTATGAAGTGGGTCAATTCTTGGCAAATCGGTGGTAACCCTTGTAGGGATCAAAACTTCTTCGGTTCTTGCAGGTTGCACTGGGGGTTGATCATCATCAGCATCAGCTGCTAACCCCCCAACAATTCGACCCCTTGGGTTAACTTTAATCACGGATAGCCAATCTTGATCCCGTCGTCCACGAGTACGCGAGTAAGGAATGAAGACTACTTGCTTTGCTTGGGATGCTAAAACAAGTGGCTCAAACTTGTCAGTGTAGCTCCTATTTCCTTTTACATCAACAACACCAAATTTGCTGGTTCTAACCCCGAGACCATTGGATGGATCAAACCAATCACAACGAAATAATACACTTTTCAAGTTCAACACACCAGCATACTCAATCTCAATAATTAGTAATATATATATATATATAAGTAATACTAATATAACTCATGCATGGTTCTTACCTTCTCCCGCATCCAGCCAGCAAAATCACGTTCTAGGTAAAATTGAACTTCTCATCAGTTAGTTCAGGTAATGCTTCTCGTATATGGCCTTCTAACATTCTGTACACCCGTTAATTAATTAGTTGTATATATGTTCTCAATTAATATATATAAATACATATATATATATATATATGTACCTCTCATATGGCTGAAAGTAGTTACAATTTAACATTATATACGTATGGGCAGCTTGCATATGCTTGAAATCACACCACGTAGATTCCTTCACTTCTCCACCCATTCGACCTACATCACAGAAAACATCTGGTACCCCCGCCAAGTGATATGTTCGGCAAACCCCACCATCGTCGTATCGTCTACGACGAGTTTTCTTAGTTTTCACGGTTGGGCTAAAGTAGTAAGTAGAGAAGTTTGATGTCTCCTTTGTCAAACTTCCATCAATGATTGATCCCTCTACTCTTGCGAGATTTTTTGCCTTCATCTTCAAATGTTTGAAGAACCTTTCGAAGGGGTACATCCATCGAAATTGGACTGGACCACCCAAATCTAACTCATGTGGTAAGTGTACAACCAAATGTTCCATCACATCAAAAAAGGAAGGTGGAAATATCTTCTCTAAGTTGCAAATAGTGAGTGGAATGTCTGTTCAACTTCAAGATTTGGTCCTTCATTAAGGTTCTGGCACATATGTCTCTGAAATGCTCCAATACCTAAAACGCCAATCCGGTCCGGAGTAAGTTAATTAATACAGTTACAAAATACATGTATGTATATATTAATTACCATACATAAACGTAACACCTGCAATTGACTCGTGTACATCCTGCGGTAAAAGCTCTTGAAATGCAAAAGGGAGTAGTCACTGCATGAACACATGACAATCGTGGCTCTTCATCCCAGAAAATTTCCCCCCTTGCTCAACACACCTTGAAAAAGTTGACACGTAGCCATATGGGAACTTCACCCACTCCTTAACCCAATTAATCAAAGCATTCTTCGCAGCAGGTGATAGTCGGAAACTGGGAATAGGTGCCCTACCATATCCTGTTAGATGCAACTCAGGCCTTATGCATAAAGCCGTGAGATCCAGAGATTTCCGATTGTCTTTTGTTTTCCCTGCAACATTCAACAATGTGTGTATAATATTCTCAAAGAAATTTTTCTCCACATGCATGACATCCAAGTTGTGCCTAAGAAGATGATCCTTCCAGTAAGGCAATTCCCAAAAACTACTTTTCTTATGCCAGTTATGGTATACCCCATACCCAACAGGCATATTTACTGGATTACTTTGCCAATTACCTCCAACTTTTACAGTTTCTTCCGCACCATATCCATCCATTTGTTCTTTCAACTCCTCACCTGAGAGGTAAAACAAGGGGGAGGTTTTAATAACTCGATTTCGAAACAACATCCTACTCTTTCTATAAGGATGATCCCTTGGAAGAAAACGACGATGGCAGTCAAACCAGCAAGCTTTCCCTCCTGCTGACAATTGAAATGATTCGGTCTTATCTAAACAATAAGGACATGATAACTTCCCGTGCGTTGTCCATCCAGATAGCATACCATACGCCGGAAAATCACTTATTGTCCACATGAGGACATCCTTCATGTTGAAGTTTGTACGGCTCGACGAATCAAATGTCCGTACACCAACATGCCACAACTCCTTTAGTTCCTGGATAAGAGGCTGTAGGAAGACATCAAGTGATCTTTTAGGATGCTTTGGGCCTGGAACCAAAATGCTGAGAAATAAAAATTCTCGATGCATACACATTTCCGGTGGTAGATTATATGGCGTCACTATGACTGGCCACAACGAATATTGCCTACCAGACATCCCAAAAGGACTAAACCCATCAGTGCAAAGACCCAGATACACATTTCTATGTTCTACTGCAAAGTCTGGATGTACCGTGTGAAAGTGTTTCCACGCCTTTGCATCTGATGGATAGGCGACCACCCCTTCCTTACAATCGTGTTCTGCGTGCCACCTCATTGCCCATGCTGTCTGCTCTGATTGATATAATCGCTTCAGCCTATCTGTTATTGGAAGATACCACATACGCTTGAACGGGACTTTGGTACGACCACTAGTCTGCTTATATCTTGGATGAGAGCAAAAACGACATTCATGCAGCTCAGCATCATCTTTCCAAAAAATCATACAATTATCAATGCAGACATCAATCATCTCAGACGGTAATCCAAGACTTGCTACCAATCTTTGTATCTCATAGTAACTCTCTGCAGAGTTATTACCCTAAGGCAAATACTCTTTAAACAATTCACCCCATTTATCCATGCAATTTTCACTAAGGTTATCTTCGCTTTTAATTGTCATCATCCTAGATGCTAACGACAATTTTGAAAGCCCTTCTCTACATTCTTCGTAGATAGGTTCGTTAGCAGCATCTAACATATCATAAAATTTTTTAGCACTCGGGTTTGGTTCTTCAAAAGTATTATCACTAAACGAAGCAGTAGTTTCGTGAAATGCATCATTGACCATATCATTAAACCTATTACCATCTGTATTTCCATATGCAGATTCATTAAAATTATCATGACCATACTGATAATTATTATCCTCATAATTACTACCACCTTCTACATTCCCACGATAACTCGTACTTGAACTACCCGGAACATTGACAACAAAATCCTCCCCATGCGAAAACCAAACATAGTAGTTAGGTAAAAACCCCCTCGTAAATAAATGTTTCCAAACAGTTCGCGTATCATGTGAAGCAAAGTTTTCCAAACAGATGCTAACGACAATTTTGAAAGCCCTTCTCTACATTCTTCGTAGATAGGTTCGTTAGCAGCATCTAACATATCATAAAATTTTTTAGCACTCGGGTTTGGTTCTTTAAAAGTATTATCACTAAACGAAGCAGTAGTTTCGTGAAATGCATCATTGACCATATCATTAAACCTATTACCATCTGTATTTCCATATGCAGATTCATTAAAATTATCATGACCATACTGATAATTATTATCCTCATAATTACTACCACCTTCTACATTCCCACGATAACTCGTACTTGAACTACCCGGAACATTGACAACAAAATCCTCCCCATGCGAAAACCAAACATAGTAGTTAGGTAAAAACCCCCTCGTAAATAAATGTTTCCAAACAGTTCGCGTATCATGTGGAGCAAAGTTTTTGCATTTCACACAAGGACAGAAAATTTTCACGTTACCGTCCTTGGTATATCCTGCGACAGCCCCTTGGTTGGTTATCGCCTGAGTCAAGAACTGGTCAAGCCCTTCTCTAAATTCTCTAGACACTTCGCCAGTTTCTGGATCTCTGCGGTTGTACATCCATGCTCGAACCACGTAGACCTCATGATACGCTGACGACATCTTCGATTATCAAATTTTAATATCTTTATTTGGAAAAAATAGTTTGTTTCTCGGATTTAGATGTTTTTAGAGAATGTTTTGAATGTGTTTATTAATTCCGTTCTTAACATTCATGGAATTTATAGAACTTTGGATTTTTTTTGCTACTCATTTGCGACGGGTTTGCTAAAGTTTTGCGACTACAAAATTTTGAACCCATAAACCGGTAAGACTCATTAAACACGTTTTGAAATAATTTTCGTCGCAAATGCGTAGCAATTTTTTTTCCGTCGCAAAACAGACGCAAATTTGTCGGAAATATCTTAAAATATCTTAAATTGCGGCGGAATTGCGTCGAAACTTAATAATCGACGCAAAAACGTCGCAAATGTTATGGTGTTTGCGACGGTTTTGCGTCTACACATACAAATCCACGCAAAATTGTCGCAACTATGTATTCATAGTTTGGTAAGTTATTACGACAGAACTTCTGTATTTATAGTTTGGTAAGTCAAGATTTTTAAATTGTAGTATTTTGTTATTAGTATTAATGTGTTAGTGTTTACAAGTAAATTTTTGGAAACTTATATTAATATAATATTTAACATCGATGTTTATAAACGTACGTACAATCGATATATATATATATATATATATATATATATATATATATATATATATATATATATATATATAGTACATGATTACTGAAAAACGTTATACAAATAATTAAACACATAATTATTTATTTTCATTTCCTTCTATTGATGACGTAATGTATTACTCATCATCAATTTCTTTACCATCATCCGTCGTCGACCCTTCGTCATCTACTTGGGATAACCAATTGTTTGGATTTCGATTAACACGACTGCTACTACCTTCTTCTCTGAACGTTGTACCCATGTTTTCTTTAGATATAACCTGTCAAATAAAGAACTTGATTTATGTGTATTGATACTACTTAAGACAATACATTTAAAATATATATTGTAACTTACATTGCTTATGTTATTAAGAGTAATGTTAAGATATGGTGTCGCCTTATCAAACTTAACAACTACAACCTCCTTTAGAACCAATACCGAACCCTCCTTTATGTGCGGCCCATATTTGTTATCAGATATGGCGGACCTATGAATGCTCGCTTGTACAGTCCCGATAGGATCCTTCAAGGAAAACAAATAACATTTATCGATTACTAAATATATATATAATTTGTTAAAAACATCTTTAAAGATGTTTTATAACTTGTATATACATTTTACCTTTAGTATGACCATCGCGTCCCCCAATCCATTAGGTTCCATTTTATGAATCACTGCTACCACATATGGTACATGACGCCATTGTGGTTTTATTTTCTGCAACTCTTTTACCAGTGTCAACCCACGTGTGTGTCCACCTGTATATATTCAACGTAGAATAAGTAAAAAATAATTAAATGTCAATTAAACAATATACTAATTAATATATATTAATAATAATAATTATTATACCTGTTAATTTGTTGACATTTCCAATTGTCGTCTTCCAAAGGACATCGGTGAACACTGGATCTTCTGCCTCAACAGCACATTTAACCATCTGTACATGTCTCTCATAAGAATTGCATTCTTCCAACATCGATTCTTCAAGTTTTTTCCTTGCCCGTTCTTCTGCTTGTCTCACACCAGCCAGACCCGGAATCAATGATCGATTGTTATCCATATTTGTAACACCCAAATTTTTTTTTAAAACAATGCGGGAATTCTCATAAAATAATAATCCAATAAATATCCATTTAATTCCAATAAATCCAAATAACAGAAATAGTATTAAAAAGAGATCTAGCAACCTAAACACCAGGTTCTACTAGACTAACCGAAGCAATTAACAATATACTATCATCCCCTTCACCGGCCTTGATTCCGCGATCACGCATTTCTGTTACCTGCAACTCAAAGGGAAAAACAGAGTTGCGTAAGTATTTCATAAATACTTAGTGGAGCGGTCATCCCGTCTACTAGATATTTAATAGGAATTAAACTATCACTTCTACGCGATCAAACAACAGTTCTCATCATTTAAACAATTAAACATTTAAACCCATTAAACATTTAAACCACATTAAACATTTAAAACATATTAAACATTTAAAACAGGGGTGTCGATCGACACCACCACTTGGTGTCGATCGACGCTCTACACGAGCAACCGATCCTTCGTGATCCGAGACTCCCGTGTCGATCGACACTACCACTAAGTGTCGATCGACACGGCTCGCAGAACCTGAACCGAGCCAAAATCCTCACGGCTCGAGTCCCGTTCTATCTTGCGAGAACCACACGATTCATCAACACGCAATCCACACAGAATTCACACAGAAATCAATCCAAAACAACCAATCAATCAATCAAATCTCCTAATAGCCTAATTCCATATCACGATCACGCACTCACCTCGGATCCGTGAATTGATAGGAAGAACGGCTACGAATTTGCCACGAAACAGACCCGAAACTTGATTCCTTCGCTGGAAACACGCTGAGATATCACCACAATCTCGCACACAAGCTATTTGGATGGAGAAAACAAGGAATCCACAAGAATCCTTGAAGAACACTCCAAATTCCAATCAATCTCTCACTCCAATCTCTTTCTCTATGGTTTTCTCTCTAAAAACGGCTCCCCAGGAGACTCACACACGCTCCTCTCCTTAAATAGAGAAAACCTAACCGGCCCACAAACCGAACCGAGCCAAAAATCAAAAACCCTAATCTGATTTTTAACTCGTGTCGATCGACACTAAAGCCCTGTTGATCGACACGGACCTCTCTGTCCAAATTCCTCGGGAGAAAAACCCCGTGTCGATCGACACACAAACACCGTGTCGATCGACACCCACCAAAAACCACATTTTCGGTTCACGGGCGTTACAACTCTCCCCCACTATCCTGGATTCGACCTCGAATCCCGTAAACCGTCTATCCCAGACCGAAAAACTTGACCCCACTTGGTCAACGTACCATAGATCCTCACCTGATCCATGTACTCTCATCCAATCCTTATGTTAATACCCACGTTTCCTAGACATTTAATACTCCTAACTCATTATCTTGCTCCCGGGACGCATCCCTTAGCAACAAATATACCAACCACCCATGGTATACCAGGAACCACTTTCCCTCTAGACTCATGCTGGGACCCACTTGACCCCCACAAGCCTCTGGAGACCACCAACTCCATGACAGAATGCACGGAAAACTCACTTCCCTCAAGAGACCCACCATCTCTTGATACCTATCTTGAGACCCACTTGTCCCTGATAAGTCTGCATCCCATGATACTATACCGCGACCCACATGTCACCGGCAAGTAACATCCGGTACTACACTGTGACCCACCCGTCACAAGTAGACCGCCGAAGACCCACTGTCTTCTACATTGTAATGAGTTATTCGAGAATACCACTATCCCTAGAGTATTAAATTCAAAACGTCTACTAACATCTCTGATTAGATCTGCCCCACTTGGCCTATCTCGATATTTCCCACCCAAAATATCCTTGAGAACACGACCCAAACTGGTCAACCAACAACAAACTTATAAGATTCACAAATCTCATAAAGATCACGGAAAATAATAAGGAAAACTCCATCTGATAAATTCTGAAAAAATGTATATCGTTACAACCAAAACAAAAAATACATGAACCAAAACAACAATAACCACGCTAATACAAATTTGGAACCACAAAGATACAAGTAAGCTCAAGCTACGACCTGCTCGTCGAACCACTTCCTGAACTTCAACTTCATCTTTGCCTCTGGCTCCCACGTCTCATCCTCGGTACCGCTACAGTCCCACAAGACTCTCAGCAACGGTATCCTCTTCCGGCGCAGAACCTTCTCTCTCCTCTCGAGAATCCTCACAGGAACTGCCGGAACTGTCAAATCTGGCTGCAGATCCTCCGGAATCTTAGCCACCAACTCCTCCGACTCATGAAGACACTTCCTCAGCATAGACACATGAAACACTTTGTGGAATGCCTTCATAATCGGAGGTAACTCTAACCGATACGCAACCGGTCCAACACGCTCCACTACCGGGAACGGTCCTATAAAACGCGGACTCAGCTTGTTTTCTGCTATGGATCTGTTAGGAACCCTCAACATAGCCATCTTGAGATACACATGATCTCCCACCGAAAACTCAAGCTCTCTCCGCCGCTTATCAGCATAACTCCGCTGACGATCCTGAGCTTCCTTCATGTTCAGCTTTAAAACACGGATCTTCTCCGTCGTTTCCTGAACAAAGCTCGCACCCAGAATACTCCTCTCCCCCACTTGGGTCCAGCATAAAGGTGTCCTGCACGGCCTCCCATAAAGCGCCTCATAAGGAGCCATGCCAATACTCGCCTGAAAACTGTTGTTATCCACAAACTCATCCAGGCACGGATGATCAAACCAGTGACCACCCCAATCCAAAACGCACATCCTGAGCAAATCCTCTAAGGTCTGAATGGTCCTCTCTGACTGACCATCCGTCTGCGGATGATACGCTGTACTCATATGCACCCTCGTGCCCATCTCTGTCTGAAAAGCTCCCCAAAACTCAGACGCAAATTTAGGATCTCGGTCTGACACAATACTGGCTGGCGCACCATGCAGCCTCACAATCTCTCGCACAAACTTCTTTGCCAAAACCGCAGCTCCATCAGGCTTTTTCACGGCTAGAAAATGTGCAGAATTAGTCAACCGATCCACAATAACCCAAATCGCATCATAAGTCCTCGAAGTAGGTAAGCCAACCACAAAATCCATAGTGATCATGTCCCACTTCCACTCAGGAATGGGTAAACTCTGCAACTTCCCTCCTGGAACCTTATGTTCTGCCTTCACTAACTGGCACGTATCGCACTTCGCGACCCAGTCAGCTACATCGCTCTTCATCCCGACCCAATGATAATACCGCTTAAGATCATGGTACATCTTAGTCGCACCCGGATGAATAGAAAACTTGCTCGCATGAGCCTCTCGCAGAATCTCCTACCACAATATATCGTCCTTGGGCACACAAACTCGCCCACGAACCATCATAGTCCCATTCGAAGAGACAACATACTCAGATCCAACGGCCCTCGACGCCTCAACCAAAACCTGATCGCTCTCCTGAGCTACTCGGATCCTACTCAAAAGATCTGCATGATCCACAGCCTCCAATCCCAAAGGCTCCTGCGAAATAGCACACTACTGCAAGGTACTAATCTCTCCCACTAAGGCCTCAACCTCCTGCTCCCGAATCGAATCCACTCTCCTCTGACTCAGAGCATCAGCCACCAGGTTAGCCTTACCTGGATGATAAAGGATCTCCAACTCGTAATCCGCCAAAAACTCAAGCCAACGCCTCTGCCTCATATTCTGCAATGGTTGAGTAAAGATATGCTGCAGATTCTTATGATCCGTAAAGATCTGTACCTTCCCACCATAAAGATACGATCTCCAAATCTTAAGAGCAAAAACCACAGCTCCCAACTCAAGATCATGCGTAGGGCGATTACGCTCACTACCCTGCCACTGCCTCGAAGCATACGCAATGACCTTGCCCTCTTGCATCAAAACACAACCCAGACCAACACCTGAAGCATCTGTGTACACGGTATAAGGCTTCCCCGGCTTGGGTAATTCCAATACCGGCGTACTGGTCAGCATCTCCTTGAGCCTCGCAAAGCTCTCCTCGCACTCTGGCGACCAAACGAACGGGACATCCTTACCAGTCAGCTTCATCATCGGTTGAGCCATACTTGCAAAACCTTTGACGAATCTACGGTAATATCCTGCCAAACCCAAGAAACTCCTGATCTTGGTGGCATTACACGGTCTAGGCCAATCCCTGATAGCCTCTATCTTCGCTGGAACCACTGAAACACCCTCTGAAGATACAATATGACCAAGGAATCCCATCTGTCTCTGCCAAAAACTGCACTTACTCAACTTGGCATACAACTTCTGCTCTCGAAGCTTCTCCAAAACCAATCTCAAATGAGCCTCATGCTCCTCGGAACTCCTCGAATAAATCAGAATGTCATCGATAAAGATGATAACGAACACGTCCAGATACTCCTTGAACACGTCGTTCATCAATCTCATGAAAGCCGCCAGCGCATTTGTCAAACCAAAAGGCATGACTACGAACTCAAAATGGCCATATCTCGTCCGGAACGCTGTCTTACGAACATCTGCCTCATCTATCGAGATCTGATAATAACCTGACGCCAAGTCTATCTTGGAGAACCAAGTAGCACCCCTTAACTGATCCAAAAGCTCATCAATCCTCAGGAGAGGGTACTTGTTCTTCACAGTGACCCGGTTCAGACCTCGATAATCGATAAACAAACGCATACTGCCATCTTTCTTCTTTACGAATAAAACCGGTGCTCCCCACGGTGACACACTCGGTCGCACAAAACCCTTACTCAACAGATCTTCCAACTGCTTCTCCAGTTCTGCTAACTCTGCTAGAGCCATCCGGTAAGGAGCCTTAGAAATCGGAGCTGTCCCGGGCTCTAACTCAATCGTGAAAGGATCTGACCGAGACGGTGGCAATCCCTGCAGCGACTGAAAAACATCCTCAAAGTCCCGAACAACTCGGATCTCCCCGATATCAACCTTACCACTGGACTCCGGCATAGAAATCATCGCCAAGTAAGCTTCGCAACCCTGCGCTATCATCTGCTCAGCCTGAATAGCCGAGATTACCAAGCTCCCGGAAGTAGGTCTCATGCCCTGAAACACTAACTTCCCCGCATCACGCTCAAAAGCTACTCTCCCTCTGAAACAATCCAGATGAACCTTATGAAACGACAACCAATCCATCCCGAGAATCACGTCGTAAAGTTCCATCGGACTAATCACCAAATCTGCCGGCATCGACTGACCGACAATCTGAACATCTACTGCTCTAGCTCGGCCGGAAATAGCCAGGAATCCTCCTCCAACCACTTTAACCAGACCAGAAAGCTCGCCCTCACTGCTCCGAATGCCATTACTCTTGTCATGCTCTGGAGTAATAAAGCAGTTTGATACTCTAGAATCAAAAAGAACGTGGGACTCAAAACCTCCCACTAATAAGGTCCCTACACCATTCACATGCGTTGAGAACCCTATCGACTACCACATGCAAAATAAAAGACATAACACAAATTCTACCACTAAGAATTAACAAAGGTTAAGGTCTAGAATTTACCTGTGATCTGCGCGCCGCCTGGCTGCCCCGCCTCTGCAGGACCATAAACCCGCGGTGCCGGCCCAATCTGTCCTAACGGCTGTACTGCTGCCAACTGAGCCACCTGCTGCCCTGCCACTGGCTGAACTGTTGCCACGGCCATCTGCTGCAACTTAGGACACATTGGCCGGATATGCCTTGGCTCTCGACAGTGAAAACACACCTTGGCATCCCGCGATGACTCCCTCTTGGGACAACTAGCCACCCGATGCTTGGTGCTCCCGCATCCATAACAGCCACGACCGCTCTGGCCTCCTCCAGAAATCTCATCGAATCTCCTCTTCTGACCCTGCGCAGGCTTGCCGCCTTTGCCAGAACCAGAACTCCGAGAATGCTGCTGCTGCTGCTGCTGTCTCCTCGGCTGAACAGTAGGAGCAGCTACAGATGGAACTACCACTAATGGAACAACCACCGGACCAGACTGCACACGCTGATCCTCCTCAATCGAAGCCACAAGCTCCACCAACTCCGCCCTCGAGGCGTACACTGAACCCCGACACTGGGTCCTGATACTCATGCGAAGCCCCTGCAAGAACCTCTGCATAAGGGTCCGCTCATCAGTCATGCCCTGACTAGCCTAAACCTGAAGTCTGCTGAACTCAGCATCATAATCCCGAACTGAACTCGCTCCCTGAGACAGCTCCATAAATCTCATCTGTAGGCGATCCAAGGCCTCTCGCGGAAAGAACTTAGCATTGAACTCGCCCACAAACTCCTCCCAAGTCTAAACAGCCCTCCTGGACTCCATAGCCCTCCACCAGCTATGCGCATCCTCGCTCAGATAGTGTACCGCTAACTCTACGCGATACTCTGCAAGACATCGGATCGACCGAAAATTGAGTTCCACCTTCAAGCGCCACTCATCGGCCCCCTCTGGCCCAACTCTGCCAGTGAAGAAAGGCGTACCAATCTTCTGCATCTATCCCATCATCACGAGATAGGGAGGATGCTCAGCAACCACAGCTCTCGGCTGCACCACCTCTGCAGCTCTCTGCTCTTCCACCAACGGAGGTACTGCTGGAGCCGGTACCGGAACCGCCGCCGAAAACCGCTCTAACAGTTGCGTCAAAGTCCCACAATAACATTATCTCGACCCTGAGCTGGAGCAGCACCCCCACCTGGGCCCACTCCAATACCAGCACCTCTCCCGGCACCCCTCCCGGCACCAGCATCACCACCACGGGCACCCCCCCCCCCCCCCGGCGCCTCTCCCGGTACTGACAGCCACACTGGCACTGGTCTCACTCGCGGTCTCTCCCTGATGTGTCTGGGATGCAGCCACACTGCTAGACGACTCTGGCACTACGCCACGACCACGACCACGGCCTCTACCACGACCTCTGCCATGACCTCTTGCTCCAGTATCCATCTACCACACAGGACGGAAACATGAGCAAAAAGAAGTCACAATCAAATACAACACAACTTACCGTGGAATCACTTTAAAGGCCGAAGGGGATGATCTAAGACTACTAACTATCTAACCACCAATATAAAATTACCACATAGTCTCATTCATCCAATTGCAATGTCCTAAAAACGTCTAGGCTCTGATACCAAAATGTAACACCCAATTATTATTTTTTTTTTTTAAACAATGCGGAAATTCTCATAAAATAATAATCCAATAAATATCCATTTAATTCCAATAAATCCAAATTCCAGAAACAGTATTAAAAAGAGATCTAGCAACCTAAACACCAGGTTCTACTAGACTAACAGAAGCAATTAACAATATACTATCATCCCCTTCACCGGCCTTGATTCCGCGATCACGCATTTCTGTTACCTGCAACCCAAAGGGAAAAACAGAGTTGCGTAAGTATTTCATAAATACTTAGTGGAGCGGTCATCCCGTCTACTAGATATTTAATAGGAATTAAACTATCACTTCTACGCGATCAAACAACAGTTCTCATAATTTAAACAATTAAACATTTAAACCCATTAAACATTTAAACCACATTAAACATTTAAAGCATATTAAACATTTAAAACAGGGGTGTCGATCGACATCACCACTTGGTGTCGATCGACGCTCTACACGAGCAACCGATCCTTCGTGATCCGAGACTCTCGTGTCGATCGACACTACCACTAGGTGTCGATCGACACGGCTCGCAGAACCTGAACCGAGCCAAAATCCTCACGGCTCGAGTCCTGTTCTATCTTGCGAGAACCACACGATTCATCAACACGCAATCCACACAGAATTCACACAGAAATCAATCCAAAACAACCAATCAATCAATCAAATCTCCTAATAGCCTAATTCCATATCACGATCACGCACTCACCTCGGATCCGTGAATTGATAGGAAGAACGGCTATGAATTTGCCACGAAACAGACCCGAAACTTGATTCCTTCGCTCGAAACACACTGAGATATCACCACAATCTCGCACACAAGCTATTTGGATGGAGAAAACAAGGAATCCACAAGAATCCTTGAAGAACACTCCAAATTCCAATCAATCTCTCACTCCAATCTCTTTCTCTCTGGTTTTCTCTCTAAAAACGGCTCCCCAGGAGACTCACACACGCTCCTCTCCTTAAATAGAGAAAACCTAACCGGCCAACAAACCGAACCGAGCCAAAAATCAAAAACCCTAATCTAATTTTTAACTTGTGTCGATTGACACTAAAGCCCTGTCTATCGACACGGACCTCTCTGTCCAAATTCCTCGGGAGAACAACCCCGTGTCGATCGACACACAAACACCGTGTCGATCGACACACACCAAAAACCACATTTTTGGTTCACGGGCGTTACAATATTTGTTGAATTATAGAATGCATGTGAGAGATAATGTGGTTTTTATAGAATTATCATTTCCGTTTGCGACTAATGTGCGAGGATTTTACTAGAATTTTGTGACTGATTTGCGGCTAAAATATTACACACATAAACAAGTAAGAATCATTTAAAACGTGTTCAACCTACTTTCGTCGCAAATCCCTCTCAATCCTTAAATCGTCGCAAATGCGACGCAAATTTGCGATGATTTAAGGATTGAGAGGGATTTGCGACGAAAGTAGGTTGAACACGTTTTAAATGATTCTTACACGTTTTACTTGATTTTTAAATTTGCGATGATTTTGCGTCTCAAAGTACAACGCGACGCAAAACCGTCGCAAACGAGACGTCCACGCAAACGCTTCGCAAAATTTGCGACGGTTTTGCGTCTAAACATACAAGGCGACGCAAAATCGTCGCAAATTTGCGACGCGTTTGCTACTAAAAGTTCCTACGCAAATTTGCGACGATTTACCGTCGACACCTGAATTTTCGTCGGCAATCGTCGCAAATATCTCGCAAATGGGCCTGTTTTCTTGTAGTGAATCTCGCACAAAAATTATTCTTATAGTTAGCTGAAGTATGCTACAAAGCACAGACTTCATTTGCACAGAAGGTGTGTTCCATTGCAAGATCAAATGCGATATTGGTCTTATTGTCCCTGGACAAATACAACAATTTATCGTATTCATGGCGCTTTAATATTCTTTGAGGCAAATTTGTGGATTCGAAAATGAACTTATCATTGTTTTTGTTACAACAGAAGTATATATGGTTAGTCCCATAATTTAAAGTCTATTATTAGGGCACCCTTTTAATCTTTAGAGTAAGTGGAAAAATGGTATAGTTGTGACTAAGTGAACCCTTTTGCCTTCGTTCATCATATTCACAATCATTTGTCGTTCTATTAAATGATTTATAGCTTAATCTTTTGCAAGCATTTGTTTATATTTAATAACCACACCGGTTATTTCGATCAGCTCGTACACCAATAGAACTAAATCAGACTCGGTTCAATTTTAATAAACGTGTGTGATATGTCATACCGGAACCAACTATATAATTTCTTGACATCCAAAATATAAAACAAAATCGAATATATGTTTTGTTAGATAATCTCTCAATAATATAGCATTCACACCTTAATTCAAATAATATTCACACATTGTGAAATTACTTGAAATAATGAGTGGATTTTTTTTAAATAGAAATTGTTTTAAACTCGGAAAAACAGTAATATTTATATGCAATCTCGTATTTATTAGAAATGCATAATAAGCTAAAATTTTATCGGTGGTAACAAATAAAATTGGTTCCTAAAGAAAAGGAGACAAATTACCCGTAAAGAATAAGTTAATTTCTTACGGATTGTAATAAACCTATAAAATATGTTTTGGAATATCCCATTTTGTTCATGGAAGTTTGGTTGCTCAACAGATCGGTTGTTTTCACTCATTTTTGTTTTATTTTCTCAATAGCAAATCAATTTCTTTTCGCCCTCATGCATGCATGCATGTATTTTTTTTCCTATGCAAAACATGTAATACTCTATCCTATTCTTATTCTTGAGTTTTGATTTAGTTCTCAAATTTTAGCCCATTTATCCAATATAAAAAAGGTAATTACAATTCACTCGGTTCTTTTTTTATATAAAATATCAATTTAAAATTTGAATGCGAAAATTACATAAACACATATAAAATAATCCAAGTGATAACAAATTCAATTCTATAAACTCATTGATTTATTTGTTAATCAGAAATTAAAACATATTTCATAAAATATTCCATTTCTCATTAAAAAAAAAAAAGAATCCAGTGGTTTGAAGGTCAATAATGAAATGATTATGAAACCTCAATTCGAATGAACTTCTAACACTATTTTCTGTTTAACTCATTTCCTTCACCGAACTTAATAAACGTAAGCCCTTAATTGACATCCTGTAAAAAGGTGTTAGTAATTCAACTTGATAACGTTTGGTAACCCCAAATCAAAATCTTAATCAATCTTGTTTTTTTATCTTTTTTGCCGAAATTGTTTAGGGCTTAGATTTAATTTCCTTGCAAAATATTCTTTTCATTAATATGATATTTGCCTTTTAGCAAAAAAAAATGCTCGTTAGATAACATTAATTCTTGAATGTTTCGAGCTGTGGTTGCAAACCATGATACCATACACTTAGTACTTTCACACAATTTTCCTATGTATTTTTGGGGTTATTTATATCTGCAACATTACGTCAAGAAAAATTAAGCATTAGAACATGTAGAAGAAAAAAATGTGTATGTGGAGTTTTATCATGAGCAATGCATGGTTGAGAATCCTATATATATATAAAATATTTGTTCATCAAGAGATCTTGCTCAACAATATTATTTTTTTGGAATATCCGTTAGTTCCTCCACATATCCGAACAAATAAGTAAATAACAAATTTTCAGTTGACTAAAAAGTTCAGTTGAGTAATAATCGTGAATTAAGCAATAATCGTGAATTTGATTTTTGTTGATTCATTTAGATATGATAAAATTTGAATTTTTTGGTTCCGAAGAAATGGTAGTGGAACTTTTTGGTTCCGAAGAAATTTTATGCGAAACAAATTAAATGATTAATGTTCCAAATGAAAATAGTTTTTCAAATTAAACAAATGATTAAAATAAAGGTTGGATTTAAACCATGTTATCTTTTACCTAATGACATGTCATCATTTCATGTCATAGTTTTTAGCCAATCAAATTATAACAATTAAATTTTTCACTAATTCAACTTCTCGTTTAATAGGAAGGGGATTTATTTATTACGAGAATACCAAATCAATGATTTCCAAATAATCAAACCTATGAGAACCAAATATTCAATCCTTTGATTCTCTGAACCGACTATAACTATTTCAAAAATTCAAACAAACGAATACCAAACCAATTCAAAACCAACGATTGGACTAATATAAATTGGTAATGGGCAATATTTAAATGATTAGTTATTAACCATGAATCAGTTTATTATTATTCAATAAAGCTTGATCTCAAAGTAAGAAAAACTTATCTCGATTGGAACCGAGATGACTTTGAGATATTGACTTTGAAGGACTTGGAGACAGACCGCATCGGAAAAAAAAACGGTTAGAGAAGTCGACGGACGTCTCTCCAAATCAACAAAACTAACAAAAAATCAAGCCAATGAATGAATTATGATATTCAAATTATAAAGAAACTATAAACCTACAGATCTCTCCAAGATAATAATAATCGTGAATCAATAGAACATAAAGTATATATTAATTAGTATACATATATCATATACCAAAATATACCGAAGATTTATATATATTTATTATTTCATAAATTAATCCAACAGCCATGTTATTTAGGTCTATATGTCGTCTAATTCATAATATATCAATTCAGCAATAAAGGATTCTACATATAGAATCAATCTGAGACAAATCAATAAAGTTGATAATCTCTTAGCAAAAAATAAATAAATAATAAAGTTGATAATCGATATGTTATCCTGTATACACGATAACATAAATTAGGGGTGGGCGTTCGGGTAACCATTCGGGTTTCGGTTCGGTTAATTCGGTTATCGTGTTTTCGAATTTAGGAATATAATACCCATTTGGGTATTTTTAAATTTCGTATCGGTTTCGGTTCGGTTAGTGTCGGTTATTGTCGGTTTCGGTTTCGGTTTTGGTTTCCCGAAATATTCATACTTACGTAATTTTTAGTCTAATTTGGTTTGATTAATTTATTTTTAACTCAAGTTTTCCGAAAAATATATAACAAAAATGAAAATTCTAAATAATCTATCTAAGTAAATTAATTATTTTAACCAAATATACCTACAAATCCCGAATCAACCAAAAAAACTATAAAAAAACTAAAAATGCATAAATAATGTGAACATTATATCTAAATATATATAGTTAATTTTATGTTTTGTGTAATTCGGATACCCGTTAGGTATTCGGTTTAGTTCGGGTTCGGTTTAAATTTTTCGGTTTTACGAAAATGAAACCCATTCGGGTATTTTATAAAATCGGATTCGGTTCGGTTCGGATAATTTCGGGTCGGGTTCGGTTTGGTTTTTCGGTTTTGGATATTTTTCCCACCCCTAAC
Organism: Draba incana; assembly: GCA_963576765.1. NCBI lineage: Eukaryota > Viridiplantae > Streptophyta > Magnoliopsida > Brassicales > Brassicaceae > Draba > Draba incana. The sequence goes on along the minus strand of OY755202.1, from coordinate 9,907,216 downwards.
ATAAATTAATAAAGTATGAGAAGGTCAACTTATCTTGATGGATATCGGATATCGAAGGCGAGACGACGTTGGTTAGAGATTTAGGTTGAGATTTTTTTTTTTAGACGACTAGGGTTTTACTCAGTGGCTAGGTCTATCGGGTTGATAACGTGTTGTGATTAAAAGACATAGAGAGAATTGTGATGTATTATTCCATGAAAAACACTACACTACAAGAAAACATGTGGTTTTCCGACGGTTATTCCCGTCGGAATGCCGTGGAATAGGGTCATTTTCGACGGCATGCCGACGGGAATGGTCCGTCGGTTCTATCTCGGCGGTAAGTAAGCTCCGTCGGCAATCCGTCGGTTAAGTGCTACGGCTTTCCGACGTTTTAAAGACGGAATAAAAAGAGAGACGGAATTCCGACGGTACCGGAGTTCCGGCGATCATCGACGGAATTCCGGTGATTACCGACGGAATTCCGACGGTACTGCCATTCCGGTGATTACCGACGGAAACCTATTTTTTGGGAAAAAAATTATTAATAAATAATTAATAATAAATACATAATTAAAATTATATAAAATGTAATGAAATAAAAATGTATTAAAAAAATAGACAATTAAAATTGTTTTAAAAGTATTTTAAAGTTTTACAACAAATTTTAAAACAATAAAAAGCTATTCCGGCCTACGGGAGGCGCTCAGGAAGTCCCACATCTGCTGTTCCAACGCTGCAAATCGTGCCTCCGCATCCGCCTTATCCTTCTCCCTCGCAGCCTCGGTTTTCTGCCTCCAATCTGCTACCTCCGCCTTGGCGCACAGACGAAACCGATGAGCAACTACTCTCAGGAAGGCCGAACACACGCCCTCTGGTCCTGGGAGTCGCCTACAGCGAAAAAGAAATAAAAAGTTAGTTGCTTTAAAAATAATAATAACATTGTTAAAACTGACACGGTTACTAACCTGATAGGTGAACTCGTTGACCACCTCGTACGGAACTTCGGTGGGCACCTGAGTTCCTTCGTCCATCGGTTGCGATTGGAGGTACTCCTCCTGCCGCCTCTCCACGGTTTCCATGATTTCCCGCGCGATGGGATCTTGGATTTCACCGGTCTTCTTGTTGGTGTGGGTTACCTTGAGCAAATCAAGGTTCGAAGGAAAAACACTGGTTTCCTGAAACTGTTAACATATGAAATTGTGTTAGCAATTTATATGAATTTAAAAATGGAACTTAAATAAATATGAATTTATTTACCATTTTGGCGGCTTTCCTCGCCTTGCTCGTTGCGCCGAGGTTGTGGGTCGCTTTTCCCTTCCCCTTCCGGTCGCTGTTGCGGTTAGTGGAGTTTCTCTCAGAGGTCGCCTTGGTTGCCTCCTTCTCCCAATGTGCAATCAGTCCTTCCCAACACGCATCTTTATGTTTCATAACCCGAGGCCGCTTTCCGGTCGCGAACCACGCGTCTTTCCACTCGTTCATCTTCCACGAGTACTTCCTCCCCGCCTTTTCGTCGAATCTCTTTCGGACTAACGAAGTGAGCTGTGGATGCCACGTGAAGGTTTGCTGCAAAACACACCACAAAAATTTCCATTAGTATTTATAATTAGACTCATATAGGAAATATATTTTAAACTTATAAATTAAAAATCAGACCTCAAATTGTCGGAACCAAGTGTCCCGGTCCTCCTGTGGCATGTCGGTGTATGTGGGATACGGTTTATCTAACATGGTATTCATCATGTCGTTGATAGAACCGGTAATCCCGTTTTGCGAGTGTTGGAACCTATTAATATATTTTGGTTAAAAATATTTCAAAATATTTAAGAATCCAATACATATTTAAATAACACGTACCAGGTCGTGTTAGGTGGGGTCAGTGGATCCAGACGCGGCAACCCATCACCTCCAGGTAGCGCCACAAACTGCGCCACCTGCTGCTCGACGGTCAAGGATGTGGGAGATGAATGCACTGTAGGTGTGGGCTGAGACATGGGTGGGGGCTATAGGTCGGGAGTAGTGTAGGGGATATGCGTATCAGTCGCAGTCCACTCTCCCCCACTGGAAGACGTCCCTACTCTAGACTGATGAAATAGTCCGTAGTCCCTGCGGATTTTTACATTTTGCAAGTTAGTTACTTGGAACTTTCGGATTTCGGGATATAAGGATTTACTGTTTTTAAGGGTTTTTTGAAATATTGAGAATAAAGGAATTTAGTTTTCTAAAATTTTGTTATTTTAAAAACTTAGGGATTGATGAGAATTTAAAATTTTGGAAATAAATAAATTTATTGAATTTGGGATGATGTGTTTTTGGGATTAATGGACTTAGGGATTTAGGGATTTAATAGTTTTGTAATAAATGAATTATGTTATTTTGGGATTATGTTGTTTTGAGAGTTACTTAGGCTTATCCACCGATGGTTTCAACCCCTTTGGCAAGCATGGAAGGAAATATTCATTGTGGCCGGTCATCGTGACACCGTACAATTTGCCTCCATCTATGTGCATGCGGCGAGAGTTCCTGTTTCTCTCAATTCTAGTTCCCGGGCCAGATCATCCAAGACGGTCCCTCGATATATTCCTCCAACCACTGATCTATGAGTTGCAGATGTTGTGGGAGCATGGTGTTGAGGCATATGATGTTTCAATCAAGCAGAATTTCAAGATGCGTACGGTTCTTATGTGGACCATCACAATTTCCCGGCATACGGTATGTTATCTGGATGGACAACGCATGGAAGATTGGCTTGTCCGTATTGCCAAGACAATACTTCTGCATTCCAACTGCAGCACGGAAGGAAGACATCGTGGTTTGATTGTCATAGGTGTTTTTTACCGGCAAATCATCCATATCGTCGGTCTAAAAGACATTTCAAGAAGAATGTACAAGTGTTACACGGTCCACCTCCTGAGATAGATGGTCGCACCATTTTGGAACAGTTACGAGATTTTGGTGCAGAGAGAACTCCTGAATGTGGGGGTAATGGGCATTACCCCGTTGACGGTTGTGGGGAATATCACAATTGGCACAAAAAGAGTATATTTGGGATTTGCCTTACTGGAAAGACCACCTGCTGCGGCATAATGTAGATGTCATGCATGTGGAAAAGAATTTCTTTGACAACTTCATGAATACCATATTGAACGTCTCAGGAAAGACCAAAGACAACTGGAAGTCACGATTCGACTTGCCATTGATTTGTTTGAGGCCATCTCTTCATGTCTCCAATGGTAGATTGCCGATGCCGGCGTACCGGTTAGACGCTGGGAAGAAAGAAGAATTTTTTGACTGGTTTAAAAATTGTGTAAAATTTCCAGACGGCTACGCATCTAATCTAGGTAATTGCGTGGATTCGACGGAAGGGAAGTTCATCGGACTGAAGAGTCATGATTGCCATGTCGTGATGCAGCGTCTTCTTCCATTTGTATTTGCATTTCTTCTTCCAGGACCTATCCACCAAGCAATTGGAGGTATATTTCTTAATTAGTCCCATTTCTTTCTGACTACCATATTATTACTATATATGTAGTAACTTGTTTAATTTGCGTTTGTAGGAGTTGGTGCATTCTTCCGAGATTTATGTTCAAGAACGCTGACCTCCCACGGGATACGTAACTTGGAGGCCAATATCCCGCTGCTCCTTTGTAATCTTGAGAAGATATTTCCACCGTCATTTTTTAACGTTATGGAACATCTTCCTATTCACCTCCCATTAGAAACAGCCTTAGGAGGCCCTGTTCAATACCGATTGATGTATCCGTTCGAGCGTTACATGTTCCATCTAAAGAAAAAGGTCAAAAATTTGAGCAAGGTTGAGGGATCTATTGTCGCCCAAAGCCTAAACGAGGAAGTCTCACAATTCTCCGAATATTACTTTCCACGGGCAGTTAGTACTAAAGTGAGACGGCCTCCCCGACATGATGATAGAGGCAAGAAAGCAGTGTATGCCATAGTTGTTCCTCAGTTATTTGCCCAAGTTGGTCGAGCAAGTGGAAAAGCAAAGAAACGCAGACTATCACCACAAGAGGTCACACATTTGCATATGTATATCCTTAGGAACTGTGACGAAATTTTGGAGTACGAAATGTATATCAGTTATTATACTACATTTATGGAATTTGTTGCATTCATCTACTAATGATTGTTATGTTACATGATTTACATGTTGCTCGCACGTCAGTACCATTTTGATAAGACAGATGCCGAACTTGCTGTCTTGAAAGACGAAGAATTTGAGGGGTGGTTGAAATGTTATGTAAGTGTAATATAATTACTTACTCTTACTTTTTCAGGTTTTAACTATCATATGTTACTGATATATAACTTATACCATTTTAGGTTTCCGAAAGTTTAGCAACTGGTCAATCTCTCCCGACATGGTTAGTGGAGTTTGTTCATGGTTTACGTAGCACCGCGAATTCATATCCCTAGTTTTGCACTAGGGGATATGCGTTCAAGGTTTTCAAGGAAGGACGCCAACGGTCAACTGCGGACTATGGTATTTCGGCGTATTCTGGTGATACCATGTACTATGGGATTTTGAAAGAAATATTGGAAATCCGCTATCGAGGAATGTTGAACTTGAGGTGCATTGTGTTTATGTGCGATTGGTATGATCCAGCCAATGGTCGAGGGGTTCAAGTTGACTCTCTTGGTGTTATTTTGATCAATTCAAGCCGCAAACTGCAGTTTATGATCCATTTATCCTTGCGTCTCAAGCAGACCAGGTATCAATACAATAATATGCTTACCTATGTACTCATTGTTAAGGTTTCTTATTCATATATATTAACAATATCCACTTCTTATTAATAGGTTTGCTATATTCCGTATCCCCGAGAAGCCTACCGTACAGATCCGTGGATCACAGTAACTGCAATAAACCCTAGAGAAAAAATATATGGAGTTTCAGAACATGATGCTCTACAACCATTGAGAAGTGTACCAATGTTATCTGTTGATGAGTTAACATTGACCTCGTCGTCGATGTCACACATGTCGGGGATGATCTAGTGCATTCAGACGAAGAGGAAACCCGTGGAGAATTTGACGACGATTCAGACTCCATCCCTAGTGAAGGTTCTTCTGGAGATTCAGAATAATAAATTGTGAATAGTCTTTTGGGTATTCATGTTCCTCTCTAACATTTGTGTCGTGCCTATAATATTTTTCATTTCATTAACAAAAGCGATGAAAGAGTGGAATTTGAGTATTGGAACTCCAAAAAAACATTACATTTAATGAAACATAAAATTTAAAACACTTTCTTAAACGGGTACATTAAACACTTGCAAATATTTAACACACAATGATTATGGTACAAGTACGTAATAAACTTCTCATTACACAATCATATGTCGGTTTCCACTCCGAACTTACCATTTGTTAGAACCATTTCGTGATTTTCTTTCCCTTTTTTTCTTTGGTGGAGAATCCAAAACTCCATCGCACAATTTTTAGATTGCATCAACATCAATATATAAGTCTGTCGTTGGCTTTTCTGGGCTTTGGGCACATATCAAATCATAGTACTGATCCTTACACTCATTAGAAGTATTTCCTGAACCGTAAGTGATTTCCTTTCCCTTTTTTTTCTTTGGTGGAGAATCTAAAACTCCGGCGCACATTTTTTTAATTGCATCAACATCTATATTGAAGTTTGGCTTTTCTGGGCTTTGAGCGCATATCAAATCATAGTGCTGATCCTACATTCATTTGAAGGACTTCCACCGTAAGTATATGATGGTTGATTGAATTGATATGGTTGGACGGCTTCCACAACCCGCTTCTGGTCACCACATTCTGCCTGGTACGTATCGTATTTGTGATTAGGAAAACCCAAGCCATCTTCATTTTTTTGAGTGCATGAAGCATCTTCGAACGAGTATGTGGGTATATCTTTAGTGTATTTGTCGCACTGAGATGCCGCTTCCCACAAAAATTTTGGAATGTGGTCGTTGTTTTGCGAGCAATGGCTGTCAGGCACCACTGTTGATGTGGAATCTTCTTTATGGATTGGTGAGCACGTATCATATTCCCACGAGTAAGTGGGCATCTCCTGGGTGAATTCGTCGCAATGAGATTGGGTAGCCCAGGAGAATTTTGGAATTTTTAGGAATCCAAAAATATCAAGGTTGGGTGTTGTTTCTGCGTTTTTGTTAGGAGAGGGAGAAGACATTTTTTGTGTTATTGAGAGGTGTAGAAGATATACACCCTATGAGGTGTATTTATAGTAGATTTTATATGTATAAACCGTCGGTATTCGGTCCGTATTAACGAGGTTCTGACGGATTGCCGACGGTTGTCGATGTCGGCAACGTTTCACTAGTTATTAAGATTCGTCTGCAGTGGCCGAAGGGATTGGTGGGGTTTTATGTCGGACTGGGTTGACGGAGTTCTGACGGATTGCCAACGGTTGGCGATGTCGGCAAAGTTTGAGTGATTTTTAAGATTCGTATGCAGTGGGCGAAGGGATTGGTGGGGTTTTATGTCGGACTGGGTCGACGAAGTTCTGAAGGATTGCCGACGGTTTTTCGACGTAGCTATGTCGTCGGAATAATTAATACGGATATACGACGGATTTGCAATGGATTACAATGTCGGCAAAGATTGATTGGTCACCTGAACGGACGTATTTCCGACGGCGCTATGTCGTTGGAATTTTATAACGGATTTCCGACGGATGTAAGACGTTTTTCAATGTCGCCAACGTTTGCGTGGTGAAGAAATGGGCTGTAGTGGCTGAAGGCACCACAAGCCGACCTTGATTTCATTAGTCCTCGGTGGACTTCTACTGTAGATTACATAATCCGTGAAGGTATATATATAATGTAGGGGTCATAATTCCCCTAGAAGAATCGATAAACCCAAAACGACGTCGTTTTCGTCAAAACGGCCCAACAGTCAAGCCCAGAAGACAAAAGCTCGTTAAAGGCCCATTACTATTTATATCACTGTTCATCCCAACCGCTTTTATTTTCTATAAATAGAGATGTACCCCCACATTTATGAGGGATCCGAAAATTGAATGCAAAAACATTTATTACTCTGATCTTGACGGAATAAAAAGACTAAGAACCCTAATTCGACATTCAAACATAAGTGTCTGTTTAACCTAAAGAAGCTCGAATTCGACGAATTTCCACAAATACGTATTGTGCAAAATCCAGCTCGCACAATTTGGCGCTAGAAGGAGGGTGGGCTACTCACAACTAGCTTCAGTACACGAAACAGACACTTAAACCGTTTCGCAAAGATGTCATTAACGAACCCGCAGTCTCCAGCGACCGATGGTGGTTCAGATCAGAGGGAACTCGCCGAGCTCGCAACGATTGGTCAGGCCAATGAAAGTCGCCAGCTCGCTTCGGAGACGGAAGCAGATGGATCCGTCCCTACAATACCCCAAGCAACCGCCAATATCAGTTCGGCCGGTCCGGCAACACCGACGTCCTTCGATCAGCTCAAAGCGATGCTTGAGCAGTTGCTCGACCAGTCGCGGAATCAGGAAACGATCAACAGCAGCGTGACTGCCCAAATCAGAGCCTTATCGGCATCTCGCCAGCAACAAGGGCATCCTCAACGGGCCGCGCTCCGCGTCACCCCAACCACTCTCAGTTTTTCCCCAGCAGCCTCGCCTTCGACTCGCGGGGCTCGCAGAGACCAAACACCAACGCCTTTCAGAGACGGGGCCATCCCCGTCGTAGGTGGAGGTAGCGACGTTGTCGAAGTCGCAAATGACCAAGAAGAACTCGATTTCGGAGCAGCAACCGATCGAAATACCATCTCTGCGCAGCGAACCGAGATAGACGAGCTCAGAGCCGTCATGCAACAGACAGCTCGCGACCTCAAGGACATGCGGTCGCAAGTACACCGCGCGACCAGCAAGGCGCCAGAGATCGACCGAGTCCTAGAAGAAGCTCGCACTACTCCCTTCACCGATCGAATAACGAAGGCACGTCAATCCGATCCTGGGAAGCTCAAACTTCCTATCTATCACGGAAAGGGCGACCCCACGGAGCACATTCGAGCCTTTTCAATCGCGATGGGGCGAGCCAACCTCCGACTCGACGAGATCGACGTCGGCTGCTGCCTTCTCTTCGTAGAGCATCTCAAAGGGGAAGCTCAATACTGGTTTACGAGCTTAAAGAGGAACTCAATCGGCAGCTTCGCCCAGCTCTCCGAGGCGTTCTTAAAGCAATACTCCATCCTGATCAAGCGCAGGTCGTCAGAGGCGGATCTCTATACCATCTCGCAGTCGGCCAGTGAGCCTTTAGGAGTTTTCCTCGAACCCTTCAAGGCGATGTTGACCCAAGTCAAAGGGATAGACGACCAGTCCGCACTTAGTGCACTGCGCAAAGCCCTTTGGTACAATTCAGATTTCCAAAAGGAAATGACGATCAACGAGCCCTCTTCCATTCAGGACACGCTCCATCGCGCTAATGGCTTCGCAACAAGCGAGGAGGAAACACGAGCCTTGGACGAAAAGTATGGAAAGTCAAAAATTCCTAAGTCACAGGAAGTCGCCGCTCCAAGAAAGAAACCAAGCGACTTTGTGCGACACGAAGGAGGTTTCAAAGGCGCCCACAACTACCAAGTGGACTCGTCAGGCTACGGTCGAGGAAGAGGGCGAGGTCGCGGGAATGGCCCGCCAAGTCGCGAAAATGGCCCTCCAGGTCGCGGGAGCAGCGCTCCGGGACGAGGTTACAACTATACGTGGACGAGAAACCCGCCGTACGACGAGTCCGCATATTGTGACCTTCACAAAATGGCAGGACATTCGACCGCTAACTGCAGAGTGCTCGGCATGCGACTCGCAGAGAAGTTAGCCACCGGGAAGCTCAAAGGAAACATCGCTGTAGACGATTTCCAGCTCGAGCAGTTCGCCGACGCTGGAGAAGGAAACAATTCCTCCGGAGGCGTTAACGGAGATAATAAGCGCGACAGGCGAGATGAAAACGAAAGCAGAGGCGGCTCGAAGCAGAAAGTCTGCAATATGATCATGGGCAGCTCGCGCTATTGCTCGAACACGGTCTCGTCCATCAAAGCTTATCAAAGGCGAGCCGAAGTAGGCGCGAATAAGCCGAACGCGTCGAAATTTCCGAAAGATGTTATTCAATTCGAAGAGCAGGAAGTTGATGACATCGACAAACCCCACGACGACCCGCTCGTCATTCGACTGACCGTCGCAGGTTGGGATACGGGTCGCGTCTTGATCGACACTGGAAGCACAGTCGACATCATCTTCGTTGACGCCCTTAAGCGTATGGAGATCGATCTCGCCCAAGTCGAATCGCATCCTAAGCCATTAACAGGATTTAATGGCGAGACGACAATGGCACTCGGCATGATAAAACTCCCGGTTTGTGCTTAAGGAGTGACAAAGATAGTCGAGTTCGCGGTATCTGATAACCCCGCGATTTACAACGTCATAATGGGGACCCCTTGGCTGAATTCGATGCGCGCAGTCGCCTCGACATATCATCTCTGTCTCAAGTTTCCGACTAAGTCTGGAGTTAAGACGATAAGAGGCAGTCAATCGGCCTCGCGGTCTTGCTTCATGGCCGCGCAGAAACTAAGGAGTCAGGCGACAGAGCCACTCCCGACTGAGTCGCGGAAAAAGATTAAGACCGACCGTGAACCCGTCAAAGAAATCTCGAACCTTCTATAGCAACTACAGATCACGGAGTCCCGCGAAGAAGAAGGAGCGGGTCCAACGTGCGAGCCCGTCGTATCAGTTAGCATTAGTGATGAGTTCCCAGAAAGATGCGTGGAGATAGGCGCGACACTGGACGAAGTCGTCCGGCTCGACCTCATCAATTTCCTTAAGAAGAACGTAAGTACATTCGCGTGGGCGACTGAGGACATACCCGGGATCGACATCGACATCATAAGTCACGAGCTGAACGTCGATGCGACTTTCAAACCTGTGAAGCAAAAAAGAAAGCAACTCGGGCCGGATAGACCTCAAGCAGTAAACGACGAAGTCGAAAGACTCTTGCAGGCCGGATCGATCGCCGAGGTCAGGTACCCCGACTGGCTCGCCAATCCAGTCGTCGTAAAGAAAAAGAACGATAAGTGGCGAGTCTGCGTAGATTTCACAGATTTAAACAAGGCGTGTCCGAAAGATAGTTTCCCTCTACCTCATATCGACCGCCTCGTCGAGGCGACATCTGGAAACAAGTTGCTGTCATTTATGAACGCGTTCTATGGATACAATCAAATCTTCATGCACCCCGGCGACCTCGAGAAGACTTCTTTCATCACGGATCGCGGCATCTATTGCTACAAGGTTATGCCTTTCGGCCTAAAGAACGCGGGGGCTACTTATCAGCGACTAGTGAACAGGATGTTTGCTGACCTCCTCGGCAAAACAATGGAAGTATATATAGACGATATGCTCGTCAAGTCTCTCAAGGAGAAAGATCACGTCGGCCATCTCGCCGATTGCTTCGCCCTTTTAAACAAATATAATATGAAGCTAAATCCGGCTAAGTGCCGATTCAGCGTGACTTCGGGCGAGTTCCTTGGCCATATGGTCACTCGTCGCGGAATCGAGGCAAATCCGAAGCAAATCAACGCGCTTATCCAGATGGCCTCGCCGAAGTCGAAAAGAGAGGTCCAGCGACTAACAGGAAGAGTGGCAGCGTTAAACAGATTCATCTCGCGCTCTACAGATAAGTGCTTACCCTTTTACGATACGCTAAGGGATAAAAAGGGAGCAGCTCGACACGCGTTCGAAACTCCACCCGTTTTGACGAAACCCGTGGCTGGCGAACCGCTGTATCTTTACATCGCGGTCTCGCAGACGGTGGTTAGTGGAGTTCTAGTCCGCGAGGAAGGCACCGAGCAAAAGCCCGTTTTCTATGTCAGTAAGTCGCTAACTGACAAAGAAACGAGATATCCCTTGACGGAGAAGTTAGCACTCGCGGTTATTACATCGGCTCGCAAACTTCGACCTTACTTCCAATCTCATGCGATTATAATCCTAAGTACGTTTCCACTGCGAACTGTCCTCCACAGCCCGACTCAATCGGGGCGACTCGCTAAGTGGGCAGTCGAACTGAGCGAGTTCGACATCGGGTATCGCAGTAGAACAACGATCAAGGCACAAGTGTTAGCCGATTTCTTAATCGAGCTACCGGAGGCGACGGCCTCGACAGAAATTGAAGACCTTTCTCATGTGTGGCAATTGCATGTGGATGGCTCGTCTTCTAAAAACGGATCGGGAATAGGCATTCGGCTGTCTTCACCCGATGGAAAATCTTTGGAACAATCGTTTCGCCTTGGTTTCAACGCGTCAAACAACAAAGCGGAGTACGAAGCCCTACTCGCGGGCCTTCGATTGGCAAAGGCTCTGAAAATGACGAAGATTGATGCTTTTTGCGACTCCCAGCTCGTCGTAAACCAATTCAATGGCGAATACGCGACAAAAGACGAACACATGGAGGCCTATCTCGCACTCGTCAAAACATTATCAGCAGAATTCGAGTTTTTTACCTTAACGAGAATCCCAAGGGCAGAGAACTCACAAGCAGATGCCCTCGCGGCACTCGGCTCGTCGACCCCGCCAGACAAGGCTCTTCAAAGAATCGTCAAAGTCGAGTTCATCGAAAAACCAAGTATCGCAGTCGTCGGAGAAGTCAATGTGTTGACAAGATCTCAAGCCGCGAAGCGAAGGCCGGATCTCGATAGCGACCCGCCTACTCGTAACGTGGATCGTGGACGAGACAACGGATGTGATGAAGGACAGCAACGAGCTCGATCCGAATAATACAGCTTTTAACCGCGGTCTTCTCCCCGAACAACTCGACGAGTTACCCGAAGACGCTTACCCATGTAGCGAGGAGCCGCCACTAGAGCACGAGATCGTAGATATTCCCATAGACGACGAAGCCACAATCTATGGTTGCGATACTAAGTGGATGGCCGACATTCGCGTGTATCTCGCAGACGGCGAAGTACCAAAAGAAAAGTGGGCGGCTCGCAAATTGAAGGCGCAATCGGCACGTTACATTCTGTTCGACGGAGAAGTTTACAAGTGGCGATTGTCTGGGCCTCTCCTCATCTGCGTCGAAGGAGAAGCGGCTCGCAAGATAATGCACTTAGTTCATGGCAGATCTTGCGGCAACCATTCTGGAGGTCGCTCACTCGCCATCCGAATCAAACAGCATGGATATTTTTGGCCAACGATGGTGAAAGACTGCGAGTTGTTCGCAGCTAAGTGCGAAAAATGTCAGCGACACGGCCCCTTCATCCATCAACCTACGAAATTTTTGAGCTCGGTCACCTCGCCATATCCGTTCATGCGATGGGAAATAGATATCGTCGGAACGCTCCATCCGTCTCGCCAAAAACGATACTTGCTAGTATTAACCGATTATTTCTCGAAGTGGGTCAAGGCGGAAGCATTCGGATCGATCAAGGACAAACATGTCGAGAGCTTCGTCTCGAAAAATATCATCTGTCGACACGGCGTCCCGTACGAGATCGTCACCGACAACGGTTCACAATTTATCTCTACGCGGTTCAACACTTTCTGCGACAAGTAGAAAATCAGACTTAGCAAATCGACACCGCAGGGCAACGGCCAAGCTGAAGCATCGAACAAAACGCTCATTCATGGATTGAAGGCTCGACACGACGCAAAGAAGGGCCGTTGGGCTGATGAACTCGAAGGCGTTTTATGGTCGTATCGAATGACTCCGCATCGCGCTACGGGCGAGACGCCTTTCGTCCTCGTATACGGAACGGAATGCGTGATTCCTCCAGAAGTCTACTTTCCAGGGGTTCGTCGACGACTGCTTCCAGAGCAGGAAGGTCTGAATCATCTCCTAATGCTCGACGAGCTCGACCTTATCAACGAACGACGTGATCGATCCCTTATTAAGATGACTGAATATCAAATCGCGGCGGCCAAATATTACAACTCTAAAGTGCGAGTCCGCCGTTTCTACGAAGGAGACCTCGTCCTTCGCGCGGTTTTTCAAAACATTGCCGAGCCGAATGCCAGCAAACTCGTCGCTCATTGGGAAGGACCTTACCAAATTACGAAGGTGGTTCGACCAGGCGTCTACGAAATCGCCAACATGAAAGGCGAGATGATCCCGCGTTCCTGGAATGCGTGGCATCTGAAAAAATATTTTTGTTAAAAGTACTAAGTCTTTTAACTTGAACTACGGCGCGACTTGATCCCTTCACAGGGTACGTAGGCAGCTCGTCTTCGGACGAGTTCAGTTGCGCCCCCTATTCAAAAAAGGGGGCAGTGGGTCAGTATATTCATACTTTCCACTCAATGAGCTCGCATACGACTTAAGTGTCTACATGCACAGCTCGCGTCTTAAAATCGCAGCGTCTTAAAACCGCAACAGTCGACAGATCGCAGTGGGCTTAAGGGTCTAGTTGCGACTCGTCGACACGTCAACTTGCTAAACTGATTTAAATGTCTAACGCAGTGACAGCTCGCGAACGACTTAAGTGTCTAATCGCGCAGCCCGACAGTTGACAGCTCGCAAATGACTTAAATGTCTACACGCGCAGCTCGCAGTCAACAACTCGCTCACGACTTGGTTGTCTAAAACGCGACTCGTCGCCAATACTGACCCTATTGCGCAATATATAACACTTCATCGCGAAGTATATATATCCAAAGTGGATAAAGCGCTATATAAATTTAGAGTTCTTCACTGGAGCGGATGTATTCAGTGGAATATGACTGTAAACCAGGGCGTTCATCTCGCTAACCCAGTTATAACTTAAACACTGGTCTAACTTAGCAAATATAATCTGGGCAGAGATTATAATCGGGTCGACGATCCCAGAGAACTCGTCGACAACACCGAATTTTGCCTAAGTATCGTAGACAGGCCTTCTTGCTGACGAGCAATTACAGGTCTCGCCGAACTAAGCGTCTTAAAACCGCAGCAGTCGACAGCTCGCGAACGACTTAAGTGTCTAATCGCGCAGCTCGGCAGTTGACAGCTCACAAACGACTTATACGTCTACACGCGCAGCTCGCAGTCAACAATTCGCTAACGACTTAAGTGTCTAAATCGCGCAACGTCGACTCGTCAACTCGCTAAACTGATTTAAATATCTAACGCGGTTGACAGGTCGCTTGCGACTTAAATGTCTGCATGCGCAGCTCGCGTCTTAAAATCGCATCATTTCTAAGCGACTAGAAATTTAAAATTTGAACACTTGTAATATTTTTGCAAAAGCTTTTCATTAATATTACTGTTATTCCAACTCGGCAAAAGTAAAATTGTACGGGTTGGATAAAGCCATCCAGGCACTTAAACAAAAGACTTATGTTTTTCAACTTAGCAAAATAGAAAGAAAAACTAACTAAGTTATTACAAATTTATTTCAGGCGGCAGGTTCGCTATCCTCGTCTTCCGCATCCTTCACGACCAGTTCGCCTTCCTCAACTTGCTCTTCTTCAGCTTGAGCATCGTCAACGGCCGGACTCGCAGCCTCGCGCTGAGGCTCAGTCTCTGCAGCTGGGGTCGGATCGGAAGCCTTGTCGACCCCATCTGACTCGTCGGACTCGCTTTCTCTCGAGTCCTCGCTTTCGTTCCGAAGGCGCATGCCAAAGGTGACGTTATTCGAGCCAGATGCTACATCAATACCCAAAGACTTAGCACTTATTTCTATTGGCGGAGAAAGCACTACGTCCGCTAAGTTAATGGGGACAACATAATTCTTACCGAGGATCTTCCCCAGCTCGTCGGACATCTGTTCGAAGACATCATATGCCGAGACCAGCTTCGCCTTATTCTCGACGAGGAGGGCGCGCTCAGCAACTGGATCGAACGGCACTTTAGGATTCTCGAAGTCGTCGAGAAGCTGAAGATTAGATTCGGCCTGCGAGAGGAGGACCATGTTCCTTGTCGGCTTCTTCATCATCTTGCAGAAGAGCTCGTTCGCGCGGCCCAACTGCGCTTGAACCTCAACGGCTCGCTTTCAAAGCAGATAGCTCGGCCTCCAGCTCGACATTTCTGTCCTCGGCCTTTTGCTTCTCAACACCAACTCTCTGAAGGTGCATGCCCAGGTCGTCTAAGCTTTTCTTGAGCGTGTCTCGCTCAGCAGCGAGTGCTTCCATCCGAGCCGCGATCTCCTTCTTCTCGGCCTCTTCCCTCTGCCTGGCCTCGTCAATAAAGAGCTGACGAGACCTCGAATCCTGATCGTATGAAACGATCAGCCTGTTGAAGTGGGCGATGGCCTGCAAAGGAGTCGACAATATGAGAAATGAAACAAGGGAAACAAAGAATAAGTATAAGTTACCTTAGTTTGGCGAGACGAGAACTCCCTGTAGAGCTCGCTCTTAACCAGTCTCTCCGGGATCGGCATGTTCTCTCCCGGGTATGTAACCTTAGCCATCAAGGCAGTCGCGGCTAAGGGGTCGTTGTAGAGATCGGCAGAGCATCCAAGTCGCGAACCTGGAGGAATGGGCTGGCCTGGAGAGAGAGCCGGCAGCTCGCGGCGTTTCTTCTTCTTCTTCTCCTCGCCAGCTTTGCCTTTGCCTTTGTCAGAGGCAGAGTGCTTCCTTTTCCGAGAAAGCTGGTTCTCGGGCTCGACAAGCTCTTCAGATATGGCGACTGGCTGTGAAGTAATAACAGCCAGTGCGCCGCTTGCCGCTGCAGCAGTCGCCTCGTCACTAGTCGTGACTGGAACGACTTCTTGAGCTACGCTCCTTTCAGACACCTCAGCGGTGGGAGTCACAGCTTTCTTTTTGGCCTTCTTCTTGGCCTTCTCGGCTTTCTTCTTCGCGAGGTCGCGGAAGGTAGGACGATTCGGCATCATGTCGAGGTCTTCAGATTTGCTTTGAACCGGCTCGTCGTTCTCGTCGTCCTCGTCGTTTAACAAGGCCTCGCGAGCAAAAACAACTCGTTGCTAATTGAAGTAGCGATTCCAGAGACACTTTCGCACCTTCAACTTGTCTACCAGCTCGCTGATACCGGAGACAGGAGTACAAAGCAATCTACTAGCTGTGAAAACAATCAAAGAAAAGGTTAGTATAATTCAAAAGGGAGCGTTCGCACGATAATCGTCAAAGAATTTCTACCAAGTGTCCCCCACTTCGCCACCACCAAGTGTTCATCCTTGACCGACGCGGCCGATATCGGCACAAAGAAGAAGTATTTCCTCCAGCTGTGATCTTTGTTCAGGAAGTCGTCTAGAACCTTGTAAAGAGCTCGGCTCGCCAGATTGTAATACTTCACGCCTCTTGGGTTGGACTGCTTGCGGAACTCGAGAAGATTCCGTAGATGGCGAACTCCGATCGCCTCGCGACATTCGGCTGCTCGCGTCATGAGCCCGACCAACTGGCGAATCCCTCTCGAATTGATCTGCGCGAGTGCGATCTTGTGGATTCGCATGAACCGAAGAATCAGCGCAGGGATAGGGAAGATAAGATAGCAATCCCTAAACTAACACGCGTAGGCAGTAAACGTGCCGGCAGGGGGATCATCTTCTCGCTGCCCGGTGGGGGGTGCGATCATCTCGACCGAGTTGGGAATCCTGCACTCTAGGCGGAGGTCGTCCAAGTACGCCTCGTCGCACCATGAGGAACCTGGAGGCGGGCGTTGCTTTCGCCTCGACTTTTTCTTCGTAGCGACTTCGGCGAGTCCGGATCCAGCCCAAGCATCCAGTCTCTCTTTTTCTATGAGAGAGTTGTAAGACCAGTTGAGCTCTTCACTCTTCACTTTCGCCAGCTCGAAAGGACTTAAGGACTCGTCGTGAAGTTGTGGAATCTCCACAACCAGCCTTCGCTCATCGGTGGTCGCGTCCTCGCCAATTTGCGAAGGACGCGAAGTCCCAACTCCCTCTTCATAGCCAGTCCGTGCGGCTCGCACGGGTGAAGCAGGCTCATTCGTCTCGCCTTAAGACAGATGTGGGGTAGTGGAACAGCTCGACCAGAGGAGAATGGCCCCCTGTTCGATCCTCTCGACTAACAGGGCTCGCCTCTTCGCGACCCGAAGTACTCGCACGTTCGCCTCCGTGATGCCGACTGCAACTCGAACTCGCATCCGCAATCGACTCGCTGTTTGGTGAGTACTCCCAGGCCGACTTTCGCATTTTGGGGAACTCGGCAGAGTTTGTAGATACGAATGAACTACTCGACGACGACATTGTTTTGGGTCGAAGCGGCGGATTCTCGAAAATCTCTGAATAACACTGCGGCGGCGGTGATGAACACGGCGGTGGTGATACGATGGGACAGTGAAATCCTATCTATTACTCGAAAGAAAAACGAGAGAAAAGGGAGAGAGAGAGCAAACCTGATTTATTCGCAGGAATGAGAATTATGAGAAGTGTCAAAAGAGCTTCGCTCCTTATAAAGACATTTTCGACGGTTCGGTTTTCGAGGTGGGCCTCATTGCGAAATGGGCCAAGATTCCGAATTTGAAGGATCGTTTCGAATCGATCCATAACTTCGAGTGAACCGTTTCATCTTGTGAACCCGCGACTTCGTGTTATCTCGGAAACACAACCTCGCGAGATCGAACCCAGTTCAGATGTGCGACTCCACGGCACCGCCTTCTCAAAAATTCTCTTCATCGGAATCAACTTGCGACCCTGCGAATGCTCATCTAAGTCGCCTCGCGCATAGCGTGCGACTCGCATGTTCATGATTTTCATCTAAGTCGCCTCGCGCATAGCGAGCAACTCGCAAACTTATGGTGCTCATCTCGGTCACCTCGCACATATCGAAAGACTTACAGATTTGTGACATCTTCAAAGCAGTTCGCGGACTTTGACCTCCATCTCCTCGTGACCCTTTTTCATCAAAATCAGTTCGGCAAGGTCAGTTCGAGCGACTCGCAGATTTGTGATTTTCGCTTCGATCGCCTCGCGCATACCGAACGATTCGAAGATTTGAGACATTCACCTCATCACTTCGCGCATAACGAACATTTCGCTTCATCAGATCATCTCACAACCGTATCGTCAGTTTGTCTCGCTATGCCATCAAAATCAACTTGTGACGACATTTCGCCATCTTCTTCGAACTCGCATCTCGCCAACTTTGATGTCACCCTTCGGTTTCGCAACAACGAAAACATATTGGAATCAATGATGGCAACTTGAACGAGTGTGTGACTTGTGCTCTTTTCCCTTCGTCCGGTTTTTCCCATTGGGTTTTCCGGACAAGGTTTTACCGAGGCTCGTTCACACGCTTGAACGTCGTCATCACATTCGCGCGACTCGCATATTCGGTGCAAATCCGTCTCGTCGCCCCGCATTTATCGAGCGACTCACAAATTCAAATCGACTCACGACTTCGTTCTTTCGGTAAGCTCGCGGTTTTGTCTCTAAATCGCCACGACAACTCGCACATTTTGGGCGGATCCACCTCGTCACCTCGCACTTATAGGCGACTCGCCGATTTCGAACTCGGCCAGCTCGCATCTTCGCAAGATCAAGTCAACTCGCTTACAAGCATCGACTCGTCCGACTCGCCAAATTCAACGCGACCGTTTCATCTGGGCTCGGCAGCATCTTCATCAAACACGTAAACCGTCCAAACGGCAATCGATTCTTCGGACACCCTTACTTCGACACTTTTTAACTAAACTGCCGAACTGGGGGGCTAACTGTAGGGGTCATAATTCCCCTAGAAGAATCGATAAACCTAAAACGACGTCGTTTTCGTCAAAACGGCCCAACAGTCAAGCCCAGAAGACAGAAGCTCGTCAAAGGCCCATTACTATTTATATCACTGTTCATCCCAACCGCTTTTATTTTCTATAAATAGAGATGTACCCCCACATTTATGAGGGATCCGAAAATTGAATGCAAAAACATTTATTACTCTGATCTTGATGGAATAAAATGACTAAGAGCCCTAATTCGACATTCAAACATAAGTGTCTGTTTAACCTAAAGAAGCTTGAATTCGACGAATTTCCACAAATACGTATTGTGCAAAATCCAGCTCGCACATATAACTACCACTTTGATTACTTTTACAATAATGAATGTAGCTGACAAATACAAAATCCCTCGTTCATAAATGTAGGTTTGTATCTTAATAGGACCACACCATTTTGGATACAGGTTGCAGAAATTCAATCCCCGCGTGAACAATTTCTGAAAATAAAAAAGGTTTACGTTTTCCATCCAATTTTATTAACATTTATAGAAAATATTTATCTGACAAGTTTATTCGATATAATTATCGGATTGTGGCTATGTTGTCTTCTTTCACCCCCAATGACCAAGGAGATTTGCTTGTAACCTTAAAAGATCCGTCAGGGAACATCGAGGGAACCATGCACCGTAACATCTTCAAGAATGACGAATACAGACTCATGACTGGTGTAGGTGCGGTGTTCATCCTGAAGAATGTTACCGTTTGCCGTTTTGATAGGCACCCAAAGTACCTGAACATCACAGAGCGAAACATTGTTAAGGTAGGTACACCAAACGGTTTTTAATTGTTGTGGAAATGGTTAAGTAAATTTTTTTTCAAACAGATAATCGGGGCTAATTCGATGATTGCTGAGTACCATCCAATGGAAGTATCTACCATGGAGGATGAAGATGGAGGAACTACTATGTACGAATATGAAACAGTTCCAGACTCCAACTCGTCCATGATTAAGAATAAGTTAATGATAACAATTTTATGTTGCTTCTATGTTAAATAATGCCCTAGTATCTTTCTGTTGCTTGTATGTTCAATAATGTCCTAGTTCAATAAAACATCCAGCTTTATGTTCCTTGTCAAATTGATGATGTTATTTTTCAAACATTAGCATATAAGTTATAACATTGTAATAATTATTTGCAAACTTTGAAACCTTATCCTTGTTATAAAATATAAAAAAATACCAAACTCCGTCGGAATTCCGTCTTAAATTAAAGACGGAATTCCGACGGATTTGGGTATTTTATTACTTGAAGTGTTCGGACATTTTATTTAATTAAAAAAAACAAGCCCCGTCGGAATTCCGTCTTAAATTTAAGACGAAATTCCGACGGTGTTTGGTTTTTCTTTAAATTTTAAAAATCTCCGAATTCATTAAATAAAAAAAACCAAGCCCGTCGGGATTCCGTCTTACATTTAAGATAGAATTCCGACGGAATTGGGGTTTTTTTTAATTTTAAGAAAATGATAAGGTTTTAAAGTTCTTTATAAGGTTTTTAAAATTGAGTAAATGGTTTTTAAAGTTGAGTATATGGGTTTTAAAGTTGAGTAAATGGTTTTTAAAGTTGAGTATATGGTTTTTAAAGTTGAGTATTAGGTTTTAAACATTAATACGTATAAGGTTTTTAAATTTGAGTATATGGTTTTTAAAGGTGAGTATTTGTTTTTTAAAGTTTAGTGTAAGGTTTTTAAAGTTGAGTATATGGTTTTTAAAGTTGAGTATAAGATTTGTAAAGCTCAGAATATCTCAATATATATTCGTAAATCCTAAATGGTGAAATAACTAAATCGCAAATTCCAAATATCTCAATATATATTCCTAAATCCTAAATGTTGAAATTACTAAATCGCAAATTCTAAAATTCGCAAATTTCTGTACATTCTATAACTTACTAAAGTCCGTAAACGCAATCAAAACCACTGCTAAATTATTAATTTCGGATAATAAAATTTTTTAAAAAGAATCAATTTAATCCACTATAATAAGGGTTTCCGTCGGAATTCCGTCTTAAATTCCGACGGAATACCGACGGAAACCCTACTTTACCATCCCGCCTAACAACCTCGATATCATCGCCTAAGCGGGAACACCGTCGGAAAACCGTCGGAATTTAGGTTTTCTGTCGGAATTCCGTCGGGATGCCGTCGAACACTCTTATAAAGCCACAGTATTCGTCTTCCCCGATTCAGATCTCAAAACCAGAAATTTTTTTTTCTTCTCCTCCATTTCTCCGTCGAGAAAACCGCCGATTCCCGCCGTATATTCAACGTTCTTTGCCCAATCCTCTCTATCTTTCATCAAATCCTAAAATCATGTAAGTTTTACTTAATTTCAATAGTTGTTTTCTGAATTTCATCACGATTCAACGAATTTAGGACTTTAGGAACTTAGGGTTCTTGCGGATTCAACATTTTTACTAAATTAGGCTTGTATATAAACTTCAAAATTCATGAAATTATGAAATTTTTTGGAATTTTGATAATTTTGGAATGTTGATAATTTTGTAAATTTGATAATTTGGAGAATATGAATGTCATATTTTTCACTATTTTTTAGTCATTTTTAACCTATTACACCAAAAACTAAATCAATTTACAATTTACAAAATTATAAAATTTTAAACATTTATTACATTAACAAAACAATATATAATTTAAAATTTTTTAACCTATTTAAATATAATACATTTAAAATTTTACATCGTATAAATCCTATAAATTGTAAAAATTGAAAGTATGTAAAACTTTATTTTATTTGACAAACCAATTTAAACCTTGAACATTTCAACCTTTAAATCCTAAAATTTGAAAACAAAAAATTTTCAAACTTTAAATTAATTAAGAAAAGTATTTAAACCTTAAACATTATTATTCTATTTAAAAAAATAAATTTAAAACTTTAAATCCTTTAAATCCTCTACATTCAAAAATAAATAAATTAAAAACTTTATAACTTCAAGAAGTAAAACCTTGAAATCTTAAAATTTTAAAAACTTGGTGCTAATCTTAAACCAATAAAAATTTTAAAATTTTTTAAACCTATTTAAATTTTTAAACCTCTTTTTAAACCTATTTACATTCCGTCGTTCATAGGCAAAATCTGGATACACGGATTGAAAGTGTTTCCACGCTTCCGCGTCTGAAGGATGCGTGATATCCCCATCTTGACTATGCTCTGCATGCCATCGCATACCCTTAGCTGTGCGTTCAGATTCGTACAACCTCTTTAACCTCTCCGTTAAGGGTAAATACCACATCCGTTTGAAAGGGATCTTCACCCTGCCACTTGTGTCCTGGAACCGTGGTTTGCGGCAAAATTTACATTTATTGCGGTTCTCGTCTTCTCTCCAGTATATCATACAGTTGTTGATGCACACATCTATAACATTGTAGGGCAAACCAAGACCGGCAACAAGTTTTTGGACCTCGTAGAATGATCCGGGGGCCAGATTATCTTCTGGCAAAATATCTTTCACGAACTCGGCGAATGCATCGACACATTCTTCGGACAAATTGTGATCAGTCTTTATGTTCATCATCCTAGTAGCAGACGATAACGGTGAATGACCATCCCTACAACCACTGTATAGTGGTTGGTTTGCTGCGTCTAACATATCGAAAAACCTTCGAGATTCTAAATTAGGCTCTTCAACCCTATCACCCTCATGATACCCACTCGATTGCAAATCCTCTCTAAAATTATCTCTAACCATCGCAACCGTACTTACCCCAACATCTACTCCCGCTGCAGGTTCCCCTACGGTATCTGGAAAATAAGGTGCATTGCTACTAGTACTACCATATTCATAATTGGTTTCTCCATGTAAATACCAAACCATATATCCCGGCCTAAAACCATATCTATATAAGTGAGTCCAAACATTAGGAACGGCAACACTAATTCTATTACAACAATTGGAACAAAGACATTTGATATCCTGACCTTTTTTTGCTGCTTCTACATTACTGGGTAAATTCATGACCTCCCACAATCCTTGAGCGTACTCGTCCCTCAATAAGTCCGAGCCCTCATTCGTCATTGGCTCGTCCATCCATGCCCGAAAATATGAACTCATCTTTATAATTTTTGCCGTTTCTCGAAATTTTGTGGTTTTGGGAAAATTTAGATATGATGGAATGCGGAATTCTCTAGGCTTATGTAAAACGGATTTCCCTCAGAAATCCGTCGGAATTCCGTCAATCCTTCCGACACAACACCCCACCGTCCCATTGGCCACCGCAGACGATATGGTGGCCACACAATCTGTGCCGACATCGAACACCGTCGGAATACCGTCCGTATTTTCCGACGGTAATGTTTCCGTCGGAAATGAGATCGTCAACGGCGACCACTCACCGTT
Organism: Draba incana; assembly: GCA_963576765.1. Classification (NCBI taxonomy): domain Eukaryota; kingdom Viridiplantae; phylum Streptophyta; class Magnoliopsida; order Brassicales; family Brassicaceae; genus Draba; species Draba incana. The sequence continues at coordinate 9,884,221 of OY755202.1, read as the reverse complement.
ACCGACATCAGAAAGTTCCAAAGCCGTCGGTATGCCGTCGGAAAACCCTCGGGAAATAATGACAGTGACAACGCCGTCGGAATGACCGTCGGAATCTATGACAATTCAGACGGATTTCCGACGGGGGAGGTTTGGTCGGCCTACCGTCGGAATTCAGTTTTTTTATTACGACGGTATTCCGACGGAAAGTAGGCTGTTTTCTTGTAGTGCTATGTATATATAAGGATACAAAACTTGGAGAGGAAGTACAACTTGGTGAAGCTAGAAGGTTCTAGAATATGGGTCTATAATGGGATTCATCTAATGGATTTATAACAATATTTGATTTATTATGCAAGTAAAAAAAATTAAATAATGACATGTGAGTGATGATGTGTTTGCATGAAAAGAGAGAAAAACTAACTTTATATATACAAGATGAGTATCCGCGGATTTTTCGTTGTTTTGTAAATGAGAAACATCTAAAGGTGTATAACATTGAATTGATGGCTTTTATTTTATAATCGTTTCACATGGAAAAGATCAGACTAAACTCTTATTGACAAACTGGGTTGGTTTCTGCACGTAGATTTAAGAGAGGTAATGTGTTATGAAGGTTACCAAAATTATCTACTAAATACTTTTTTTTCGTCTCTTTATTACTGGTTTCCTGTGTGTGAGATGAGTAGCTGGGTTGAGAACTCGTCCATTCACATTTCTTCTACCTTTATTCTGAGACTTTTGCATTTTCTTACATGCAAACATTTAAAATGTAACACGAGTATAGACTTTTGCATTTTCTTACAAGCAAACATTTAAAATGTTACACGAGTATAGAATAGCGAAACTGCGGTGAGATTTTTTAAAGTTTTGTTCGCTGGATTTTGTGTGTTTAATCTGGACTTTATATTAAGGGGCAATTGCAAATATGCCACTGTAAACCAAAAATTAATCAAATATGCCACTGTTCACAAAATCATTACGAGTGTGCCACTGTTCACTGACTTGATGAAAAAAAAAATCTCACTTTCTCTCTCATCTCTCTCACGCCTGGATCCGAATTTTTTTTCTCTCACAAAATTCTCTTCTTTGAAATTGCAAATCGGATTTGGGTTATGGATCTAGGATTTCGATTCTCTTTCGTCCATGTAAATCTCTGTAAATTCCTTCAATCGATTTTGATCCTGAATTGGAGGAGGAAGAAGAAGAAGAAGAAGTTCAATCCATGATTTTTTTTTTAAAATTCGATTTTGGTTAAAAAATGGAGTTTTTGATTGGATTTTGGTCACGAATCTGAGCTTTTGATTCGTATTGGGTTACAAATTTGAGCTTTTGATTCAATTTTTGTTCAGTTCTGGATTTTAATTATTTTTTGGTCAGATCTGGGTTTTGGTTGTTTTTTTGGTCAAATATGGGTTTTGGTTATTTTTAGGGTTTTTCCGTTTTTATAAATTTTTTAAACAGTTTTATAAGACTTTTTTACATTTCATTAAAAACTAAACAGTTTGATAATTTGTAAGGTTTTTAAAAGGTTTATAATGTTTTTAAAAGGTTTATAAGGTTTTTATAAGGCTTGTAAAGTTTTTAAAAGGTTTATAAAACTGTTTAAAACCCTTATAAAACTGTTTAAAACCCTTATAAAACTTTACAAAAACCTTATAAACAGTTTTACACGGTTTTTAAATAGTTTTATAAGGTTTTTTTAACAGTTTTACTAAACCTTTTTAAAAATTTATAATTTTTTTTAACAGTTTTATAAGATTTTTTTTACAGTTTTATAAAGTAAATGCAAAACCCTACCCCCATCCCCCCACCCTTCTTCTCACTACAAGAAAGAAATTTGAGTATATATAGCACCCGATAAACGCTATATATCACTATTATAGCGGTTTAGTAAGCGCTCTATCTACGCCTGTTAAAATAGATAAGACACTTTAAATAGCGGTTTTTGGTAATGCTATATGATATTTATTTACAATAGCGATTAATTTAGTGCAATTATAAAGTTTTTAATAGCGTTCATTTTCTGCTATTATATAGCACACAAAATAAATATATTTTGTTATTATTATTATTTTTTCAGTTTTTTGGATTAGCTATTTTTTTTTGTTGGTCAACCAATATAATTAAATTAATAAATACTTTAAACGTTAACAATAATATAAATATAAATTTTATTATCGAAATATCTTGACATGGTTTTAATACAATTACATTACAAAATTAAAATTAAAATATTACAATAATCCGAAAAACTAATCAAAAACTCTTCAACAATTAGAAGTCTTTCATTTCATCATAGCAATATCCAATTGAGGGGTCTTGGGCTGCAACACACAAAAACAGAACATGTTAAAGTCTTGAATAATATGCATTGTTGAATTCAAAAGCAAATCACATTAATAGTTTACTATTATGTAACATAGGCACAATCTCAACTCACTGAACTCTTGGGACCATGTCCAGTCCTATTATTCATGTACCCGGTATAGACAGTCCAAGGACTCAATGTCAATTCACTCTCAAAAAGAACAAAACACAAACATATAAAAGGACAGTTGAATTCATGGAAATCCACGAAGAACGGGTCAAAGAAAAGAGATCTAAGAAGTCTTAGGATTGAACCTTTTCCAGCTTTAGCAGCAAGGTTTGTTACCTCAACCTCCAATCTGGCCACTCCCTAAAACAATAAAATAGGAAAAGGTAGTCATATGAGATGAGTTCCAAAACCATGACACTTATATCCAATTCAAAAGGAATATTGCATACCAATATACCAATCTAAGTTGTACCACTAACCATCTAAATCAGAGTAAACACTGAGAGAGCAACTAGCTCTAGGCTTAAATGCTTATGATATTGCATATTGAAGGAACATGTGAAAAAATTAAGTGTTGCCTGAGACAAAGAACAACATTGAAAGATCATTCTCTATCAAAATCAATGTGGCAGGTCATAGAAGAAACAAAGTTACACAAACCTCTGAAGTAAGAAACGGTCTGTATTGAGCAAGTCTCCTTGCTGAATTACGAAATGCAATAGAACCGCTTCTAACAGGAACCTACAAGAGAGAGCTCAAGATAAATGAAAATACAAAAGCAATGCAAAAATAATCAAAAGGATCACACTTTGGTTTAGCAAAATACGAGTATATATCTTTACACAAGTATATTAATCAATATAACCAAAACAAATATCAAAATCAAGAGTTTAGGATAATCACAGGAGCATGAGAGAGCAAACCCAGAAGGTTGAACCTAGCCAGAGACGAATTTCGACAAGGAATTATCAATCGAGCCATTACATATCAAGGAATTAGAGGATGGGGAAGAAGATAGTGTGTTTTGCTCGATCCCGTGAATCGCAAAACACACTCACTGCGTCGAAAGCTTAAATCAGAACTTACCGACTGTGAAATTCTGCGTCGGGATGAGAACGTCGTTTGGGTGAGCGAAGGAAGACCATACGGTCGAGTTTCTTCGATTGAGAAGGAACAAGTTTCCAGAATCGTCGAGAGAGGCGGAAGAGACTCCTAGATTGTCGGCGTATAGAGTAGATCCGAGTGGTTGAGATTTGAGGCGTAGAGAGTAGATCCGAGTGGAATCGAGATAGAAGAAGAGAAATCAAGACGAAGTTAGACAAAGTTAGGAAATGATTATCAGACAAAAACCCTATTGAAAATGATTGAAAGAGATATAAATTGTAACATCCGCGACCCAGAATTTAAGTTCTGGTGGTCGTGTCGAGCGACACAGGGGTTGTGTCGATCGACACGAAGGAAATTGAGAATGTCGATCGACACAGGCATGTGTGTCGCTCGACACGAGCATTTTTGCTAATCAGGTTTAATTAGAGTTTAATTCGGTTTTGGGCCGGTTTGGAGGCTCATATATAAGCCAAGGGTTCGTGTTTTACCCTAGCTTAGCCGCAATTTCGAGACAGATCAAAGAGATTAGAGTTTTTGGTGAGTTTCCTTGAGTTTGGGAAAAAGTGATTGGATCGGTTTTGAGGAGGAGAAACGGCGGTCGATTCGTGATTGGATCAGAGAGGTTTTTGGTGGGTAAGTTCTCTGATTCTCACTCTTGATTTCGGTGAAAACCGTTTGTGATTCGGATAAGTTTTCACTGAGTTATGGCCTTCGGAATATGGCTAGTTTCTGCAGTTTCGGGTTTTTGGTCGATTTTGGAGAGCGATTTGTCGTCGTTCTAGTGGGAGTCAGAAGCCGTTCTATATGCCAATGGAAAGCCCTCGGTGTCTAGTTTCCAGAACTGGTCTCGGTTCCCATTTTGGTGAAGTGAGCCGCGAGATCGATCCTGTTCTTTCGGTCGGGTTTTTCTGTTCTTCGCGTTCTTCGTCGGTTCGTCTAATCCGCGAGGTGAGTGCGTGTCTATGGGTTGAATGAGCGATTAGCGAATTGTGGTTATGTGTAGATGCTTAAGAATTGTTTCATGTGTAATCGTGTGATAATTTCGTGTGATGATTGAGTGAGAATCATGATTTTTGTGATTTGGTGTAGTTCTGTGTCGGACAGATTTCTTCGTGTCGATCGACACCTTATGGTGTATCGATCGACACGAAGGAAAATTATCGTGTCGCTCGACACCGTGCGATGTGTCGAGCGACGGCCTGGTTTTTAGTCGTGTCGATCGACACAGTGGTGGTGTCGCTCGACACGAGCATTTTTTTTCTGAATTAAATATTTTTAAAAAAAATTAATTGCTGTTGGATTATTTTGTTAATTGTGTTTAGCCTGTAGACGTTCTCACTAAGTATTTATTAATACTTACGCGACTCGTTTTTCCTAATTGTGTCGCATGTAAAGGAAAAAGGGAAAGTGTGACCGCGGGATCATGGCTGAGGAAGAGGATGATTAGGGAATTGTGATTAGGTTGTTAGAAGGATTTGAAATTGAATTGAATTGATCTGGTTAGGATGTTAGTTTATAAATTGTGCTTTTTGGGTTGGGATATTGTGTTGTTGATTATGAATAAATGTTTATTGCTTGAGAACTTCCGCGTAGTAACTGTTAGGAATTTTAGTCGTTGAGGATTAATATTTATGGGAATATTAATTTGGACTATTAAAAAAAAAAAAAAAAAAACTGGGTGTTACATTTTGGTACCAGAGCCCTTACGGTTCTAGGGCTAGGAGTCTTTTTGATGAACTGAGACTATGTGTTTAATTGATTATGTGTGCTTAGTCAATTGTAGTCTTAGAATCATCCTCTTCAAGCCTTTAAAGAGATTCCGCGGTAAGTTGTGTTTTATTGTTTCTGTGAATTCTAGTCTCTTAGAATGTTCTTGTGAAGTGCGAGTGCGTGATGGCTAGAGTTCCGAGAGGCCGTGGTGGCAGAGCTGGTGACCGTGGAGGCCGGAGTCGTGGTTTTGGTCGTGGTCGTGGACGGGGCCGGGTGGCTAAGTTGTTCGAGTGGGAGATTCAGAGTGAGTCATCGGATCAGGTGGTCGGTTCGCCTGTGTATCAGGAGTTGTCAGAGGGCTCTGTCTGTGTGTCAGATGGTTCAGCTGGAGCGAGAGTTAGTGCTAGAGCTTCGGGTGCGGCAAGAGGCCCAGGTGCAGGTGGTGCTTCAGGCGGAGCTCAGGATCTGGAGGATCATGTGTCCAAAATGCTAGCGTTGATTTTGGAGCGTTTACCGGGTGCAATGCCAGTGCAGACTCCAGTGGAGACCCGGAGGGAGCAGTATCTTGCGTGGTCTAATGAGTTATTGCTCATGGGGCCTTTGTTATTCTCGGGTAGAGGGAGGCCAATGAGTGGAGATTGAAGATGGAGCGTAGGCTTCGTATTCTCCGATGTCCTGAGGATTTCTGTGTGGATCTAGCGGTGGAGTTCTTGGAAGACAATGCGCGCCTTTGGTGGGCTGGAGTGCAAGCCAGGAGGAGGCGGACATTGTGGTCTGGGGGAGAATTCTTGGGCGAGTTTAATGCCAGATATTTTCCTCAAGAGGCCGTGGAGCAGTTAGAGCTGCAGTTCCAGAGTTTGGTTCAGGGCTGTCGATCAGTTCGTGAGTATGAGGCTGAGTTCAGCAGGTTAGTGGTCTATGCGAGTAGCGGCATGGATGAGGAGAGGGCACAGTTGGGCAAGTTTGTGGCTGGACTTCGGATCGAGCTGAAGAAGCCTGGTATGGCTTCCAGGTATGCCTCGAGGGCAGAGTTGGTCGAGGCACTCGTAGCGGTCGAGGGCCTAGAGGAGCAGTTCGAGGTGTGAGCTGGCTTTTGGTGTTATTTTCGGTTTTGTTTTCTGTTTCCGAGTTTGAGCTTTGGTGTTGTTGTTTCTGGATGTTATTGTATTTCGTTGGTGTCGAAACGATTTACATTTTTGGAATTTATAAGATGGGTTTTCCTTATTTATTCCAGTGTTTATTATAAGATGTGTATTTCTTATAAGCGGATTTGTTGACCAGTTGGGTCGTGTTCTCAGTGATATTTCGGGTGGGAAATATCGAGATAGGCCAAGTGGGGCGAACCTAATCATAGATGATAGTAACCGTTTCAGAAATTATTACTCTAGGGACAGTAGTGTTCCCGAATAACTCATTACAAGTTAAGAAGACGGGTGGGTCTTCGAGGGTTCTACATGGGACGGGTGGGTCACATTGTAGTAACGAGAGTTACTTACCGATGACGGGTGGGTCTCGGTGTAGTATCGTAGGATGCTTACTTATCTGTGATGGGTGAGTCTCATGATAAGTATCAGGAGACGGGTGGGTCTCTTGACGGGAACGAGTTCCCTGCATTCTTGGGAGCGGGTGGGCTCCAAAGATTTAATTGAGGCGGGTGGGTCTCAATATAAATCTAGAGGGAAAAAGTTTCCAGTATACCATGGGTGGTTGGTATATTTGTGGATGTGTATGGTAATGAGTTAGGAGTAGATAATGTTTGGGAAGCGTGTGTACTAACATGAGGATTAGATGAGAGTTAGGGATCGGGTGAGGATCTCTGATGTGATGACCAAGTGGGGTCGAACTTCCGGTCTTAGAAAGCCGGTTTGCGGGAGTTGTAATGTATTTTTATAGTTGGACCATGTTGGTCAGTTTGTGAGGTATCCCAGGATGGAGATGTTGAGACTATGCCTCGTGAGGCGGATCTAATCAGAGGAGAGGTATGTTCTCCTGTGTGCTTATTGGGCAGCGTGTTCCCGGGTTAAGCAGTGAGGGATGGAAGATCTCTTGCGGAGATGTGAGATCCCCATATATCGTCGGGTATCCCGAGGGAGCGAGCGGTGTGTTTGCGTGTGTGGTTTAGAGGGAGCCTCTGAGGTCAGGGGAGGATCTCGTGTGGTATCGGCTGTGTCAGGCCGAGATTCTGGTCCATGTGGGATGATTGCGGAACGAGTGGGAATCTCGTATAGTGTTGGCTGGAGCAGCTCAGTTATGGGTCTGTGATAGACGGTCCGAGTGGCTCAGGTGGTGAGTCGAGGTATCGCCGGTGAGGCTGGGTCTATGGATGAATTCAGGGACCAGATGTAACATTCAAAATCCAAATCTGGATTGGCGGATGGCTGTACAGGTTCTTGTTTGATTGTTGTACGGTTGTCCGCCAGACCCGGACGGATTAAGAATGTTGCATCGTGGATCCTGAACGAAAACGAGTAAGCGTTGGGCTTTCCGAGTTCTGTGTATGCTTTTGTGTGTTTAGTGTGCTCGTGGTGAGCACAGGAGGTGGCGTCGTGATCGGGGATCACCTGGACGCGTTTGTTATCTTATGCATAGTGGATATCCTGGAGTGTTCAAGGAATCCTGAGGATCAGGAGCTTATGGTGTGTTAGTTTCGGAAGGGTTCGAGGAATCCTGAGGAGCAGGAGCTCATGGTGTGTAACTCTGGAAAGGATCAGGAGCAGAGCTGGATGTGGAGTCGAGCAGTATTGTGTAGCGGAGCGCCGGTTTGGTCGCGAGAAGATCGTTGGGGGTATTCAAAGGTTTCAAGGTTCGTCGTGGTTAGTTTTTCTTTTTGGTATGCTTTCGAGGAAGTCATGGAGGGTTGGTTGAGGCGCGGTGAGAATCTAATTCTGGGTTTACGGAAGATCACGTATGTTCTTGTTTGATTGTTACGCGGTCAATCCGTTAGACCTAGTCTGGGGGTTAGGAAGATACTGAGCAGAGTGAGCAGGGAGCGCTTCGGGTTATCAAAGGAAGCGGAGTTATCAGGATCGAAATCAGCAGAATTGCGTATCGTCATGCGTTATGGGTGTAGTGCATTATGGGATTCAGGAAAGGAATCTGAGTCGTAAGTTGTTTTGAAGCAGTCAGTACGGTTTCAGGTCCCCTCGAGCGGGACAGGCAGGGTATCGGCTGAAGGTTGTGGGCACTGAGGCGTCATGAAAGGTTAGGGGCCCTTGTTGGGCAGTTTGGGTTTGGTGTTCGGTATTTATTGCTCTAGGGACTGCGGTCCCGAATAACTCATGTCTAGCGAGGAGAGGTGGGTTTTCCAGTGTGTTGAGTGGGTTGTGGGATTCCCAGGTACCATTGACTCGAAGGATGCGTCCCGAGAGTGCGAGTGGTATGTATTCCCGATGGGCTGTAGGATGCGTCTTATGGGTGTCAGGAATAGACTGAGTTAGGAGCAATAGATATGTGGGTCGGCGAGGTGTTTGGTTTGGTTTCGCGCGTCGAGGTTGTGGTTTGGTTCTTCAGTTGTGTGGCCGTGTGTTCGGCATGAGTTGTTTCGTCTTGCTAGAATAGGTTGCGCGTTGCGTGTGTGTTATCAAGGGGAGTATTCTGAGTTCCGGATGCTTGTCTCGTATGTGTTGATTACTCTAAGGAAGTATTTTCCTATATAGAGCCGGAGCTTGAGGGAGACGTCCTGAGAGTGGAGTGGCATCGGCATCGTTACCTCGAGGGAGACGTCCTGAGAGTGTGACGATGACGGTAAGTAAGAGTAATCAATAGCTGACCGTGATATGAGAATGGAACGGAATACAGACCTCGATGATATTCTTGTGCATTTGGTTTCAACGACCGGGATATCAGATGTAGTGTCTTGATTGTGCATGTTCTTGTTTGATTGTTGCACAATCGATCGATTCAACTCTGGGTCTACATCTGGTCGTTCATGTTCTTGTTTGATTGTTGTGCGATCAATTGGACAGACCTAGTTAGGATTTGGAAACATTGCATTATGGTACTCTGGACTAGGAACCTTGCGTGTTTCTGGTAGAGTTTTGTTTTGGTTCCTATTGTGGTTGTGTGTGGGCGTTTTGGAGATCTATGAGATGGGTCATCCTTATTTATCTGTTTCTGTAAGATGGTTTCTTATATGTGTGGGTGGTGAGATTCCGGGTTAAGGGGTATTGAGTGTGATTACGAGAGGCGGTTAGTCCATAGATGTTTATAGACGTTTTAGAATTTATTACTCTGGGGGCTGCGGTTTCGAGCAATTCATTCATTTTGTTTTGAGAGGATGCGTTCTCTTGAGGGATTGTTTAGCTTTCCCTCTGTACCCGGAGCTCAAGGGATGCGTCCCAAGAGTGGAAGGGGCACAAGGCACCGATAGCTCAAAGGATGCGTCCTGCGAGTGAGAGGGGTGCGGGCACCGATAGCTCAAAGGATGCGTCCTGCGAGTGAGAGGGGTGCGGGACACCGATAGCTCAAAGGATGCGTCCTGGAGTGAGAGTGGTGTGACACCGATAGCTCAAGGGATGCGTCCTGCGAGTGTGAGGGGTGTGGAATGAGTTAAGAGTAATAGATGTCAGAAAATGGGTGTATAAACATGAGACTGAACAGGAGCCTCGGAGATCGGGTTTTGATCTCGGATAGTTGACCGGTTTGGGTCGGGTTTGGAGTCTTTGGTGGACTTGTGTTTTGGGGATTAGGCGTGCTTTTCCCAGTAGTTGGTCGGTGCGGGCCAGAGTGGAGTCTCGAGTACACTTGTGTTTTGGGGATTAGGCGTCCTTTTCTCAGTGGTTGGCCAGTGCAGGCCAGAGTGGGGTCTTGAGTAGAGTTGTGTTTTGGGGATTAGGCATGTTTTTCCCTGTGGTTGGCCGGGCGGGCCAGAGTGGAGTCTCGGGTAGACTTGTGTTTTGGAATTCGAAGACGAATCCAATGTGGTGGGGGAGAATTGTAACATCCGCGACCCAGAATTTGAGTTCTGGTGGTCGTGTCGAGCGACACAGGGGTTGTGTCGATCGACACGAAGGAAATTGAGAATGTCGATCGACACAGGCATGTGTGTCGCTCGACACGAGCATTTTTGCTAATCAGGTTTAATTAGAGTTTAATTCGGTTTTGGGCCGGTTTGGAGGCTCATATATAAGCCAAGGGTTCGTGTTTTACCCTAGCTTAGCCGCAATTTCGAGACAGATCAAAGAGATTAGAGTTTTTGGTGAGTTTCCTTGAGTTTGGGAAAAAGTGATTGGATCGGTTTTGAGGAGGAGAAACGGCGGTCGATTCGTGATTGGATCAGAGAGGTTTTTGGTGGGTAAGTTCTCTGATTCTCACTCTTGATTTCGGTGAAAACCGTTTGTGATTCGGATAAGTTTTCACTGAGTTATGGCCTTCGGAATATGGCTAGTTTCTGCAGTTTCGGGTTTTTGGTCGATTTTGGAGAGCGATTTGTCGTCGTTCTAGTGGGAGTCAGAAGCCGTTCTATATGCCAATGGAAAGCCCTCGGTGTCTAGTTTCCAGAACTGGTCTCGGTTCCCATTTTGGTGAAGTGAGCCGCGAGATCGATCCTGTTCTTTCGGTCGGGTTTTTCTGTTCTTCGCGTTCTTCGTCGGTTCGTCTAATCCGCGAGGTGAGTGCGTGTCTATGGGTTGAATGAGCGATTAGCGAATTGTGGTTATGTGTAGATGCTTAAGAATTGTTTCATGTGTAATCGTGTGATAATTTCGTGTGATGATTGAGTGAGAATCATGATTTTTGTGATTTGGTGTAGTTCTGTGTCGGACAGATTTCTTCGTGTCGATCGACACCTTATGGTGTATCGATCGACACGAAGGAAAATTATCGTGTCGCTCGACACCGTGCGATGTGTCGAGCGACGGCCTGGTTTTTAGTCGTGTCGATCGACACAGTGGTGGTGTCGCTCGACACAAGCATTTTTTTTCTGAATTAAATATTTTTTTTAAAAATTAATTGCTGTTGGATTATTTTGTTAATTGTGTTTAGCCTGTAGACGTTCTCACTAAGTATTTATTAATACTTACGCGACTCGTTTTTCCTAATTGTGTCGCATGTAAAGGAAAAAGGGAAAGTGTGACCGCGGGATCATTGCTGAGGAAGATGATGATTAGGGAATTGTGATTAGGTTGTTAGATGGATTTGAAATTGAATTGAATTGATCTGGTTAGGATGTTAGTTTATAAATTGTGCTTTTTGGGTTGGGATATTGTGTTGTTGATTATGAATAAATGTTTATTGCTTGAGAACTTCCGCGTAGTAACTGTTAGGAATTTTAGTCGTTGAGGATTAATATTTATGGGAATATTAATTTGGACTATTAAAAAAAAAAAAAAAAACTGGGTGTTACAGAAATCAAGAGGAAGATGATGTTTTCTTTTGATTTTGTTTTCTTTGTCGGCGAAGAAGGAAAGAAAGAAGAGGTTAAGAGATTTGAAGAGTTAAACGGACAAGATTGGTTCTCACAGATTTGAACGGTCAAGATTAGCTCGCCAAAGTTGCCACGTCATCGATCTGAGTGACTCATTTTAATTGGATGTTGTTGCTGAAATAACGAAAATGTGATTTTAATGGCTTTTTGCAATTTTAAATAATGAAGAATAATTAATTGTTGGCTAATTTAATTATTGTAGAGAGATTAGGATTATTCTTTATTTTCAAAATTAAAAAAAAAAAAAATTACAACGTTTTTTAATATTCAAAATCATAACCTATGGTAACCACCAATGTTACATATGAAAACATATACAATCATCTCTTGATTGTGTAACAAACCATGTTGTGAAAACACAATAATGGTGATATTTATGTATACAATTAATGATTTATCTTGAATGTTATTGTATTTCTAATAAGTTATAGTTAAAACAAATCAAAATACCGTAAACCTAAACTAAACCCTAAACCTTAACCCCTAAACCCTAAACCCTAAACTCTAAAATATTAAGACCTTTGAATTTTGTTGTTACATTAACTCTTGAGAATGAATACATAGTTACTTGGTTAAGTGGTTTTAAAATTTTAAAATTTTAAAACTATCAAACATGATTTTTCCCCTATACCCTATACCCTAAACCCCAAATGTTATACCCTTATACCCGAAACCCTAAACTAGAATTTTTTATAACCTTAAACCCATACCCTAAACCCCAAATGTTATACCCTATACTCTAAATCAAATATCATGATTTTTCCATTTTATTTATTAAATTTTTATTCTAGACTCCAAAACCAAAGACTCATGAATTCTCTCCTTGATTTTATATTTTTAACGCATTAACTACGCTAAAAATTTGAGTTACTACAACAAATGTAAGTCAATTCATGAATTAAATCACTAGAATGTAATAATAATATTTGTCTTCATGTAAGAATATTAACAACAAATGATTTAGATTCAACAATTACAAATGCTCGAATGCTCGCGATCTTGACCATATCATGTACATCTCCTTGAACTTTCTCATGTAACAATCACAAACACACAACATAGAACCAAAAACAAGTCAAGAATAAGCATTTGGACTAAATAGAATCAAAAGCTTGAAGCTTTCACAAGTAATTCTGTAAAATGTGAATCTTTATCACTCAATGCAAATTCACAAACACACACAAATAACAAAAACAAATCAATTAAAGCTTTAGCTACCAAATTGAAATTAAATCAATCGTTCTCACTAAAGTTTGAATCTTTATGAATCAAAGCAAAAATCCAAGTAAAAAACTCTAAAATCGATTTCATCAATTCCCAAATTCGAAGCTCTAAAGCTCATAAAGCTCTAATCCCAAATCATCACGAGTTCATCGCAAACTAATGAGTAATCAAACCCACTTTCTGTATATCATCATAGCATCTAAAGCACAAATTCAACAAGCTAATAAGTGAATTCTAAGCTTAAACAAAATCAAAGCGTGATTTATACCAAATTCCCCCAAAATCTGAATGAATAATACAAGCAAAAGGGTCAGAGAGCAACGAACCTGAGCTTATCAGCGAGATTAACAATGAGACGACCAACGGGAAGAGGAGAATCGTAGGTAAAAGAGTGATTAATCGATTCCGATCTCATATGACGAGAGAGAACACGACCATCGGCGGTAAGACCATATCATTGAAGATGAGTGGAAATCGCGTTCATATGGAACCATCGCGTAGCACCTCCTTGATGGTAAGCGCGATTGTCGAGAGTCTCTTGATGGTAAGCGCGAGACCCATAAGAGAAGTTGAATCGGGCAACATTCATACCAGCTTTGAAGACAAAGAAGAAGAAGAAAGACGATTACTTTGGGGCTCGATTTGCCCATGATAACTGTGGGAGAAGAGAAGCGACTAGGCTAGTGCGGAAATCTTCCTAAATCTGCTCGAATCTTAGCGGAAATCTTCTCAAATCTTCTCGTCTTCTCAAATCTTCTTAGCGGAAATCGAGACAGAGATTAGATATAGTGAAATTAGAGATGACGAGAATCGAATCCAATGATAGAAAAAACAAAATTTGGATGAGAAAAAAAAGTTGGATCTGGGAGATGAATGTGAGAGAGATGAGAGAAAAAAGATCTGTTTTTTTTTCATTTAAGTGAACAGTGGCACGCTGGTAATAATTTTAAAACAGTTACATAATTGAAAATTGGCATGCCAATAGTGGCATAACTCAAAATTTCTCCTATATTAATGGGGTCTTACATGAATCCGTTGATTTTAAAATCCAACTAAACAGATTTAAATGGATTTTAAAATCCAATTAAAAAAAATTATGTGGATTCCAAAATCTAATAAATAGATTGTTCCGAATCAACCAAATAGAGTTATATGGATTTAAATAACTTTTCGTATCTATTTATCTTGATATAATTTTTTTAGGCCAACATATTTTTCTCATTATCGACAAGTTTTAAAAAACCATCAAAATGAAATCAATAAGGTTTCTATGTAACAAGTTCTAAGATTATATAAAGATAACATTTTATAAAAAAAATATAATAAATTTTCATTATAGCAAATAAGATATTGTATAAAACAAAAATTGGAAAAAAAAATATCATTATATAAATTATTTTATGTTATGTGAGATATTATTGTGAATTTGACATCTTTGATAAATATGTGACGTTATTATGATATAATTAAGAATCTAATAACAAATCCATCCAAATAACAAAGTAAACCTCAATATTTGAGCCTTTGTATTTTTAACATTAAAATCCTTCCAAATCCATTAAAATCCAATATCAAAACAAATCCACAAGTAAATCCGTAGGATTGAATAACACCGGATTTTAAGATGGATTTCAAAATTATAGAACCAATAATAGTGGATTTGAATATAGATTTTAAATTCATAGAACCAATTACACTGAATTTCGTTTGGATTTCTAAATCTATTAAATTCCATTGAACCAATAGCCCCCTCTTATTATATCAGAGTTGTTTAGAGCATGCACATTTGTGAGAATTTTAGGGTCTTATAAAACATATTTTAGTATTAATTTTAATATTAGTTTATTGTTTGAGACTCAGTGAGTCTATTAATAAATTTGTCTCCAATAGTAAGACCGGTGTCGGTCTCATAAAAAAAAATGTTTGCAAAATGGAAAATAACCAAAGTAGTGTATATATAAAAATAGAGGATTATTAAAAAAGGGTAATCTTACAATCGATAAAAACATTGAATGCAAGAAAACATATAAAAGCATGTTGAAAAAGACAATTAAGTGAGCTTTAGTTTTCACTTATGCCATATTTTTGCCAAATATATTGTTCACATTTGAAGAGATTCGACATTTGATGAAAAATACCCAAATCTCCAAAATTCTGAAAGTGTGAAGGCCCAAACCGAAAGGCCCAATGTGGGGGCCGAAACCAACACAATTAGAATTTGTAAGAGTTCGGGAAAAGTAGATGAGATTCCTATGATAAGTTAGGGTTCAAGAAAGATATGAATGTGTTTGTTATTGCTTTGAAAACGTATGAGTACAAGATTGTGTGTGAAAAACTGGATCCCCTTAGGGTTAGTACAAAAGAAGTATATATAGCTATGCTGAGTCGGTCTTCTCTACTAGGTCTTCATGGAATTGGGCTGGAAACTTCGTTGGGCCAAGGATGAGACTGAGTGACCCAGGCCGAGCCCGTGGTCGGTCACAACCGAGCCCGTGCTCGGTTTCATCCTGGCGAAGCCATGCTCGGGCGAGGCCGAATCCGAGCTCCCTTGGACCGAGCCCGTGCTCGGTCCCTCACCTCGGCGAGGCCACGCTCGGGCGAGGCCGAGGTCGAGCTCCCCTCGGACCGACCTTGTGCTCCATCCCTCACCTTGGCGAGGCCATGCTTGGGCGAGGCCGAGCTCTCCTTGGACCGAGCCCGTGCTCGGTCCCTCCTCTGACCGAATGTGTGCTCGCCACTTCCTTGACGAGGCACGTGGTCGGCCCTTCATTTCCACTTCGCTTAGGCTTACTTCGCTGCTACATGTTCTGCTCCGCAGGAGGACCTAGGTTCTGCAGTACTTTCTCCATCATTTCTTCACATGCTTAGGCTCGGAGCGTTAATGCTAAGGGGGTGAATTCCGACCCCAACAGTTAGCCCCCCAGCTCGACAGTGTTTAATATAGCAGTGTTGAGCTAAAAGATGTGTCGAAGAATAGCATTAACGGTTGGAGGCAAAGCTTTCATTTCTTCTTTTGTACAGTACTTTCAAATACTCATCTTGTTTAGTTTTCCCCCTCAAGTTCATACAGCAATGTGAAACACGAACTTGGAAGACACTAGATGGTGGCCTCGTTAAAACCTTAGTAGGGAAAACCCTTTGGGACAAAACCTCTACTTAAGGGAAAAGAGTACCACGCATAGTGATGAAGAGATTTGAATAAGGAACCTGGTTCTCCAGGATCCCTTGCCATTGCTTGGACTGGGTTCGTCTGCTTCGGATTTAGCTCTAGTGAAATTTTCTCGACGGCCTTATCTAAATGACATAACGCAGGAGGTTTTAAGATTCCATAGGCATCGTGAAGGTTTCAAGACTTCGTAAGTGTTTCTGGAGGTTTCAGGATCTCTTGCCTGTTTTACCAAAGCTGCTGCTTTCTTCAGCAGAAAGGATTATTTTTCTCTATCGAAGATTTTAAGACTTCTTGTTTCTTATGGAGGTTTTAAGACTCCGTGATGTGTTTGCTAATGTTTTAGATGTTTCCGAGTAATAGCCAAGCGATTTTCCGGAGGAAAAAGCGTTGTGCCATCTTGAACGGAAGCAGGACCCGTCAGATGAGAGAAAGAAAATATATTTTTCCCTTAAAGGGATTGAGTTTGACTTGGTCAACTCCTTCTTCTTCCTCTCTCCTTTTTTCTCCCTTCTTCAAGAAATTTTTTTTTTCTTCTTCTCCTCCTTTCTCTCACCGCCGCCGACCCCAACACCACCACCGGACCTTCACAAACCGATCGTGAGCTCGGGTCTTCATCTCTCTCTCCTTGGTGAGTTTTCCTACTCCATTCTCAAGTCATCTCTTAAGTCCCCATAGCTTCTTTGGAAATCCAAACTTATAGATCCAAGTTTGTTCAATGGAGAATTTGTCATGTTGAATTGATGATTGCTTTGGAGAATCATTGAGCCTTTAGTTGGTATTGATTCCTAGTCTTTGATTGTTGATGGAATTAGCCTTTGGATTTGCATAGTCTTTTGGAGATTTCCCATTGAAGCTTGTTAGGGATTGAATTTAAGCTTGAGATGTGTTCTTGGTAAAAGATGGAAATCTTTGAATTTTGATTAATTTTGTTGACTTGTGCATAGGTAGACTTGTTGTGATGGAAACACAAAATCTCGAGCCGGTCGATCGCGGAGAAACAACGCTCAGACCCGAGCCCGTGGTCCCGCCGACCGATCGGATCGGTCACGCGGTTGTGTCGTCATGCGACACCGAGCTCGCACTCGGGCTTCCTCGCCGAACCGAAGGCGTGGTCGCGGCGTCCCCCAGTGCCGATTGCGTGGTCGCGGCATCGCCTAAGGCCGACCACGTGGTCGCGGCATCGGGCGAGACCGATCCCGAGGTCGCGGCCTTGAGCGAGCCCTTGATCGCGGTCGCGAGGGGAGTTGAGTCCGCGGTCGCGCCTTCCGAATGCGCGATCGCACCACCCGAATCTATGGTTGCATCGTTCGGTTGGACCGCCTCCGCGGTCGCACCACCAAACCTTGCCGATCCCGCGATTGCATCATCGAGCCATGCCGACCCTGCGGTCATACGTCGCGATAGTGCGAGCACTGGGATCCGTCTTCGCAGTAAGCTATCCATTCCGAGACGTCGCCTTGACAAGCCCGATGAGGGTGATGACAATGTCTTCGATGACTTAGCGGACCTTGAGGAGGAGAGGAGGCCTAGTGGCGATGAGGACTTGATGGCTCGTCATGGGGGAATTGGAATTTCCTTCCCTCTTAATGATGAGGATCCGGGGCTTCCAGAGGGAGCAGCCGACGCCACCGCATCGCTCGACTCTTCTTCTACTTCCAGGTCACCTCCATCCGATGCGGAGGATGGTGATGAGGCGCACCGCCCTGTAGCGGTTAAGAAGAAGAAAACGCGACCAGATCCCCCTGGATCCACCCTCTGTGATGAGGAGTCTTTGCAGCGTCTTCGGGAGAGATGTGAGATCCCGAATGAGATTATGCTAGTTGTCCCTGATTGTACACAGCGAGCTAATGCTCCGCCTCCGGGGTATTTCACTGTGTACGAGAACTTCATCGACCACTGCTTGCTATGGTTCCTGGTGCCAGGCTTCCTCCTTCGCTTCTTAGATGCGAATGGTATCGCACTTGCTCAGATTAACCCCAGGGGGTTGAGGCACGTCATTGGCATCTATGTGCTTAGCAGGGAGTGCAATGCGGAGATTAGCACCAAGCAGCTGACCAGTCTCCTGGAGTTTAGGCCTAAGGGCCGCTCTGACGAGCTCAGGTATCTCGTTTCCCCGGGTCCGGGTCGCGCGCTCATTGACGGGTTTCCGAGCAAGGACGATCACTTTGAGGATCGGTTTTTCTTTGTGGAGATCTCGGATAGGACTATTGAGGCGGACTGCATCCCCCTTGTCAGGACGAGTTGGGGGAAGAGAGGTAAGTCTACACTTAAAATTTTTTTTTTCTTTTTTATAGTGCTCATGTCTTGTGTACTGATTTTCGTGTTACTTTGCTTCTTTGCAGTGAGACCAGCCTCTCAGACAGTCAACCGGAGTGACGTAAAAGCCATCCACAGGGTCAAGTCTTTCACTCGTCAGAGGATTCAGAGAGCTCTCTCCATTCGGATCTTCCCAGGGAAGGTCCTTGGACGGGGTGCTTCTAGAGTCTCCGCCCTTCAGCGAGCCGAGACGGCGAAGGTGGCGTCGACGAGCTCCGCGGTCTCAGCGAGGGCAGGCTCGCAGACGCGCACTCCGACGACCACAGTGCCCATGACCCCTGCTGCGTCAGCTCAGCGTTCTCGTGTTTCTGATCTCACTCCCGATGAGGTTGGTAGGCGGCGTGAGCAATCGCGGAAGAGGGCCCTTATGTCGGAGGGCAAGGCGGGAGGCACTCCTGATGAGGCACCTCCGAAGAGACGGAAGGTGGTTTCCTCTCCGGCGTTCGCTTGTGACTTGACCAGTGACGGCGTTGCAGCACCGCGCTCTCTGACTCCTGGTTCTGGCGAGATGGCTCTTGCGCTGGCGAGAGCCACGGTGGCTGAGGTTTGATCTCACTTTCTTTCTGTTTTGTTTTTGCTATTTGACTTGTTTTGGTTTTAATAGCATCCTCTCTGCTTCCCTTTGTGTATGTAGCTCTCCACTCAGCTGGATAGCATGACCTTTTGCTTTGAGGAGGATTCTCGCTCTCGTGATAACGAGCTCAGCGAGGCCAGGAGGGCCAATGCTGAGCTTGCCGAGCGGAACCGAGCTCTCGAGGATGACGCTGCCTCTGCGAAGAAGAGGTTGGATGAGCTGAGCGGGAAGCTGTCGAGGGCGTCTTCGAGATATGCGAGGGATAAGGAGGAGATTACTCTGCTTAGGAGCAAGCTGTTAGAGACCGAGGGTCTCAGGGATGCTCAGATTGAGGAGGCCGTCTCTAAGGCCAAGGATGAGGCGGATCGTGGCTTTGCTCGCCGGACCGGACAGGTTGCCCAGTTGCTTGCTAGGATCAAGGGAACAGCGAAGGACAACATGCTGGACCTTGCTGAGATTGACGCGAGCCTGGAGGTCATCGAGCGCCTTCGTGAGTCTGCAGCGGAGCTTTTGACCGAGAGGAAGATCCCGATCTACGACGCTCGTGACGTGTTTGACGAGCTTGTCTCTAGCGTGAGGCAAGCTTTAGAGATTGCTGAGGATGCTGATGTAGCCGATGGAGATGAGTGACTGATGAGCGACCGTTGCTCTTTGATTACGACATAGTTTATTTGTAGTCTTTTGATGACTTTTGTTTTTGAAAACCTTTCTTGGATTCGATGATTTCGGTTATAGCATTGGATGGTTTGTATCCTTGCTATTGTTTTGGAGCCTTGCATTGTGGAGAATGCAAGATGACTTTGTAGTTTCTGCTGACGTTAAACCTTGATGGTTTCAGATTTAGGCTTTTGATTTAGAAATTGTTGATGTTCTTCCTATACTTAGGAATTATTTGAGCTGTTTAAGCGTTTCCGTCAAGTATTCGCCAACACCGATGTTGGGCTTTGTGAACCGAAGGCCATAAGACCCCGTATTTGATCGAAGGTTTGAAGACTTCTCATTGTGCTTGCTGGAGCCTGTTTTGCGTTGCTGCAGCATAGTGGAGATTTCTTGCTCATGGGTGAGGCTTTGCTTGCTCATGGATGAGGCTTTGCTTGCTCATGGTTGAGGCTTTGCTTGCTCATGGTTGAGGCTTTTGTTGAGACTGTGAAAACGCAAATGCGCTCACGCTATTCATCTGCCAACGTTGTTATTTGGGCTTTGTGGAGCGGTGCTGTTCTCTAGACACGTCTGTCCGAGAACAAGTTCACCTTGACTTTGACCAGCGCTTGTCCTGGGTTTCAGAATGACACGTTCAGGGTATAATTCGAACGAAGGTCATTAGCAGCTGCATTACCAACGATGTTGTTGGGTTTCTGAGTGATCAGGAGGTTCATCCGAAGACGATTCCGAACACTGGAATTTATATAGCGCGCTGTATCCGTTGTGGATGTCACTGTGTTCGTATTTCTACACTATTGATGTGGCCAGCAACAACAGATGCAGAACGACTCTACTCGAATAAAGCTGTGATCGGTCCGTAAAGGACAAGCTGTTCTCATGATGAGTGTTGTGGCGAGTGTTTGTGATTGACGATGATGTTGTTAATGATTATGTCAAGGAGTGGCGTAGGGGTACCCCACTCCCCCCCCTTTCAGACAAAGGAGGGAAATGAATTTGTCTGAAGAGTAAGCTTGTGCGGGAACAAGGCTGAAGTGGAAACACTTACTCTCCCCCCCCCCTTAAGGTGGAGGAGATGGCTTGAGCTCGTCCAGAAACAAAGCTGTGAAATGCGGGAACCCCCCCGTTTGATGGAGGGGGGCAACTGAACCCATCCGGAGACAGGCTGCCTACGTACCCTTTGCAGGGATCAAGTCGCCTCGTAGTTCATTTGGTGGAAGGAAATGAATGATAGTATGTTGCGAAATGCTCATATGTGAGAGCTTGGGGAGATGTGCGGTGGGACTACAAAAGATTAGTCAAGCCCGTCACCTGACTGGAGCTGATACTGGCCTTCTTCAGTGGCCATTGGGAGGTTAAGTCGCACTCGCTGTTTTTGAGAGCTTCTGGTGCTGATCCCTTGCTCTCTTCGCGGTTTCGTAGCTTGTGTTCTGCTAAGAAGCACATACGCGAATCTTTCTGACTGCCATAGATCGTCTGTACTCCGTTGTTGGTTGGAAACTTCAGACACAAGTGGTATGTTGATGGTACAGCTCGCATCTGACTGAGCCACGGTGTTCCCATGATCAGGTTATAGATGGCGGGGTGATCGGACACCGCGAAATTGACCATCTTTTTGATACCTCCAGCTTGGACTGGTAGGCGGATCGTTCCCCGTGTCCACGTTGTTTCATCTGAGAAGCCCGTTACAGGCTTCGGCTGTCCTGTGATAAGGGACGAGTCGATCTTCATCTTCTCGAGCGTCTCTCTGAAGATAACATCCACTGAGCTCCTAGTGTCATTGAGGACTCGAGCAACGTTGAAATCGTAGACTGTCAGGTTGACTACCAGCAGATCGTGCGGATGATCAATACCTTCGGCATCTTCTTCGCTGAAAGAGATAGGATTATTGGTCCGCTCCGTCTTCGGGGGCGTAGAGATGTTAGCACAGACTTCGGCGCGCCTCTGATAAGCCTCGATCGCAGTCACATTATCAGCGCAATACTACGATCCCCCCATGATCATGTTGATGGTGCCTTGGGGATTCCCGTTCTCGGGATCGTCTCCGCGGCGCTGTCGCCTGGGATTCTCCATCTGCACGTCGGTGGTATCTTGAACCTTCTCTTCCGGTTTGAAATCTGATAAGCTGATGTTGCCTTTGAGGGTGCCTTCGGCCAGCCTTGCAGCCAGCTGTCGTCCCAGCTCGCGGCACCTTGCAGTCGAGTGCCCTACCGTCTTGTGGAAATCGTTGTACAACTTCTCGTCATACTCATTCGGGTTTCTAACCCATGTGAGGCTTCCTCCGCCGCGGCCGCGACCACGGCCTCGGCCTCTGCCATAGCCTGGTGTTTCGATCTGGTAATTGTGAGCTCCACCTGCTCCTCCTTCGTACTCGATGAAGGCAGGATTGCCCTTCTTAGCCGCAGTTGGGGTCGGAACCAGAGAGGAGTCACTCGCCTGTTTGGTCTTCCCACCCTTTTTTGCACGGAGCTCCTCTCCGCTTCGAGCAAAGTCAGCTGCGCAGTGAAGGGCGTCCTGGATCGTAGTTGGAGGGTTGATAGTAAGCTCTTGCCAAAACAGAGACGGGCATTTAACCGCCCCTCCCAAAGCCTCCAAAGCAGCCGTGTTGCTTATCCCGTCCACCTTTGATAGGGTGTGCTTGAACCTGGTCATGAAAGACCGCAAGCTCTCGTTCTCTCCTTGCTTGTTGGTCCACAGCTCTGCGTCGTAGATCTTCCGCTCGGCGAAGATGTTGTAATGCTGTACGAACATCTCAGAGAGCTTGTGGAAGTTATGGATTGAGTTTTTCTCCAGCTTATAGAACCACTGGAGAGCAGGCCCCTTAAGGCTCTCTACGAACAGCTTGCAGTAGCCGGCGTCCTTCTCGGCTTCTC
This sequence comes from Draba incana, assembly GCA_963576765.1. Classification (NCBI taxonomy): domain Eukaryota; kingdom Viridiplantae; phylum Streptophyta; class Magnoliopsida; order Brassicales; family Brassicaceae; genus Draba; species Draba incana. The sequence continues at coordinate 9,861,865 of OY755202.1, read as the reverse complement.
TGAAATTCGCCCTTCCTAAGGCCACCTCGAATTCCATCAGATGATCGGCAGGATCAAAAGTTCCTTCGTAGCTTGGAAGCTTGATCCTACCAGGGTCGGAGATTCGAGCCCTCGAGATATTCGCAGCAAAAGGAGTGTTGCGTGCTTTCTCTAGCACGTAATCGACCCCAGGAGCCTTCCCAGTGCTCCGGTACATCTGTAGCTTGGTCGTCCTAAGGTCGGAGACGACCTAGTCCAGTTGGGCCTTTAGTTCGGCGATCCCTTCGTCACGGGAGCCTCGCGAAGCCCTACGCTCTTGCTCTCTCCTGCAGAGCTCTGCCACGATTGCGTCTCCCTCCTCGGCGACCGCAGCGTGATCGACCTCAGCGTTGACTCGGGCTCGTCTTCGAGGAGGCAGATCCTCGTCTGATTCTTCGCCCACGCGCTCGCGAACTGGATCGGTCTCCCGAAGAGGCGGTGGTGGAGGCAAGTCCCCGAGATCCGCGCGACCGACCCGAACTGGCGGATGTCCGTGTCGGACCCTTTGACTGGCTCGGGGTGTAGCAAAGCTGAGGCGTGTTGGTCGGACGCGGGATCTCTTGCGCTTCCATCTATGGAGCGCTTGCAGCTCGTTCGTCGTAACCTCCAGGTTTCGCTCCTGATCCTCAGCCTTCTTCTTCAGGGTCTCAAGCATCTGCTTGAGCTCTGTGATGTCCGCGGGACTGTTCGCGGCGTTCTCCACGGAGGTGCTTCTCTCTTCGTCGTGCTGGTGAGACGAAGACTCTTCGTTGCTTGCGGTGTTGCTCGACATAGCGATTGCTCGGTGAAGAAACCCTAACTTCTGTGTGTCAGAAATCTCTGTGATTTCCCCTTAGTCGGCGCCAAATTGTGGGGGCCGAAACCAACACAATTAGAATTTGTAAGAGTTCGGGAAAAGTAGATGAGATTCCTATGATAAGTTAGGGTTCAAGAAAGATATGAATGTGTTTGTTATTGCTTTGAAAACGTATGAGTACAAGATTGTGTGTGAAAAACTGGATCCCCTTAGGTTTAGTACAAAAGAAGTATATATAGCTATGTTGAGTCGGTCTTCTCTCCTAGGTCTTCATGGAATTGGGCTGGAAACTTCGTTGGGCCAAGGATGAGACTGAGTGACCCAGGCCGAGCCCGTGGTCGGTCACAACCAAGCCCGTGCTCGGTTTCATCCTGGCAAAGCCATGCTCGGGCGAGGCCGAATCCGAGCTCCCTCGGACCGAGCCCGTGCTCGGTCCCTCACCTCGGCGAGGCCATGCTCGGGCGAGACCGAGGTCGAGCTCCCCTCAGACCGACCTTGTGCTCCATCCCTCACCTTGGCGAGGCCATGCTTGGGCGAGGCCGAGGTCTCCTTGGACCGAGCCCGTGCTCGGTCCCTCCTCTGACCGAATGTGTGCTCGCCTCTTCCGTAACGAGGCACGTGGTCGGCCCTTCATTTCCACTTCGCTTAGGCTTACTTCGCTGCTACATGTTCTGCTCCGCAGGAGGACCTAGGTTCTGCAGTACTTTCTCCATCATTTCTTCACATGCTTAGGCTCGGAGCGTTAATGCTAAGGGGGTGAATTCCGACCCCAACACCCAATAAGAATCCTTCTTCTAATAAACACGGTGACGATGGTTAGAGATAGATCTAGGGTGTTCTTCAATGTTCTTTAAGATTGTATAAAAGGAAAAAAACACTTGGGTGGCGTGGGTGTGTTGTGTCTCTTGAATCAAAGTCAGTTTATCAAAATCTCTTTCTATTTGATTATTCATATGGTATCAGAGCCAAACGGTTCATGGGATTTTAGTGTCAATATCTTCTCTTCCGCTAGATTTCAACATCAAGTTTCTGTCTTTAACTCTTCTAATCACCAAGCCCAAAGCTCTTCCTCTGCAAGTCGTCTCTTACGCAAATCAGTAAAGATTCAAGCTTTAGATTTCTCCAGCCATTTCATGGCTTAAAGCATAGTATTATTGAAGTTTCAGTCAACTTGAGTCAAGATTCAAGACTTTGATTCAAAGAAGCTTGAGCTACTGGATGATGAAGAAGATTTTACTTGACAGTGATTGATGTGGTGCGAGTTCAAAATTCTAGTGATTATGGTCTGCAAATCACGCATCCTCATCATCAGATTCATGGTAATATCTCTGTACCTTTTCTTCTTCTGAGACAGAACATGAGATAGCACAAGAACAATGGGTAATGATGGTTGTGAAAGACATGACGGTTAGATTATACGCTGGAATTGAGAAGCTATAATGGAATAGGACTGTTTTGGTTTGCTTAAGGCTTTTGGGTTTGTCAAGGCTGCGTTTTATGGATAATACGTTTCTGATTTTGATGCAAAGAGAAGAAATCACAGGATGTACACAAGGTGTTTGATGAAATGCCAAAGAGAAAATCAGAATGATTAGAATGCAGATTTTAGGTAGGTAATGGACAAGAATCAAATGGCCGTAAGGTTTTGAGGAGATGTGTGCATAGTCTTGTTTGATTAAGTGATGGGTACAGAAGAAAACCCAAGAATTTAGTGAGAAGGATGGTCAAAAGTACCTCTGAGGGACTATGTCCAAACTCTCCAAGTATCAAAGAATACCTCTGAGGGAGTAATGTTAGATCTCCAAGTATAGACCAAGAGCTCATTCGATTATGAAGTTCATTGTGTTACTATTGCTAAGGCAAATTGAGATTTATGCCTACTTCTCCAAAGAATCATTTCACGACTCGAGCTCCTATCTAAGTCATCTTCATTTGCGGTTCAAACTTCGTGTAGTTGTTCCACCCACGCCAAGTTTGCGGGGGAGTGTTAAGAGAAGCCTGGCCCAAGCCCAAATACAATTCTACAAGTGTTTGTGAGTGTCAAAACAAGCCCAAGTGTTTAGAGTTCTTTTGCTAGTGTCTCATATAAATATCATCTTTATGTCTCTGAATATTGTAATCAAGGCTGCGGTTTTGAGCAGCCTCTCCTTCTCTCGTCATGAGTTTAATCTAAATCATTTTGTGTTCTTGAAGACATCTCAAAGTCTTTTCGCTTTCTTTTCATTTCTTGTTCTTAATAAAGCTCACTGAGCTATTTCCATTTCTAGTATATATTTCATCTCAATAAGCTCTCATAAGAGCATAATCAATCCTATCTTGGATTCTCTCACAGAACACGTCTGAATATACAATGAAACATTTCGATCTAATTGATTTAAAGTTAAATAACTTTGATTGGTTTATGAAACACTTTAATTCATAACTTGTGTTTATATTTGATTGAGTGTATATATATATTTAGCACAAAATTAAACTAAGATGTTTGATGTTATTATATAGGGGTTGGTGTGCCAATAAGAAATTTGGTAATGTGCATTTTTTATCAAGTAATAACTTTTTTTTTAATGTACTCGTAGACATTAATGTTTTTACTTGAAAAAAAATGTTATTACTTGTTATGGCATGTTATTACTTGTTTTCTATGGCATGAAATTTTTTTGTAAACAATACATTTTCATTTTTCATTCGTTTTTAGGGCATATTATTACTTTTTCATTTTTGTTAAAAATGAAAAGTTTTTTTGGAAGGTGGGTGGATCGCGGAAGAAAAAAAGCTGCAGCTGGAATAGAGTGATTTTGCCATCAAGGAAATCAAACAGTTTTACTCGGAGCAAAGGGACTCAGCCAAGTGCGTTCTCCTCTCCATTCTGAGATGGAAACGCTTTTGTGGGTAATGAACAGCATGTTGGAGAATAGGGTGTCTTGTCAGAGTTTTAAGACGGATTATGTCAACCTTCTCAAGTTTTAACAGCCGTAGGAGGACTCGCCAGCGCTTGCCATTCTCTCCAGCCGATTCGAAGACATTCGTGCACATTTCCCTCTATTCACACTATCATTCATTCCCCGCACTTGCAATCTGAAGGCGAATTCTTTGGCCCGGTTTGGAGGCAAACTATTTACCTCCTTCTTGGGTAAGCAATAGAAAGAGTTTTATATAATCAAATGTTTGGTTGTAAAAAGCAAAAGAAAACCAAAAAAAAGTTTTCTTGTCTTTTTTTTTTATATATTTTGGAACATTTTGTGTTTTGTGTCATGACACATTTTTCCAACTTTTTAAAAATAAATTCTTTTCCAAATTTTTATTTTGTTAACAATACTTTATTTACATTTCCTAAAATGGAATTTTCCGATTTAGCATTGATCTTGTTTTTTTTTCTTTTCTTTGTTTTGACACTTGTTTTCGTTTTATACATAATTGTTATGACACTTATTTTCCTTTTATACAATAAAATAAAGTATATTGACATGTGTCATCATCCGATCAATATTAGACACATGTCATGATCTCATGAATTACAATTTTGCTTACATATCGCGCTCTCGTCGACCGACTTCTCTTTTATATAATAACTAGATGAGAGCCCGCGCAAACGCGCAGGTATTGTTTATTCCGATTATTATATCTTATAATTACTATTTTTCAAAACATTTTCACAAATAATTTGGTTACACATTAACAAATAAACTCATTTGTTAGTGTCGATGGGGAAGGTAACTATCTTTCAGCATGTGATCAACATAATATAATAACTCTATTATTCAAATACAGTTTCAAGCAATTTAGGTTTGACCCTAATTTGGTTTAGAACATTCTAGTGTCTTATATATATGCACTATTATCAACTCTGTTAAAATATAAAACACAATAGTGCCCGTGAAATATCGATATTTAGAGATTTGACTTACCATGTACAATGGTGGTGCCTTCCTCTTGTATAATGTCAGGAGTTTCCATGTCAAAGTGACACTCTTTTTCTTGTTACTGCATTAAAAATTTGAAATTCAGAGTAAAAGAAGTGAACTCGACTCTGTACGTACGAATGGTTGTATCCTTTCAGATGAAAATGAATTTCTTCATATATTTCATACACTGCAAGAGTACAAAGATCTCTAAAACGATACAAGCTTATATTTTACAAAACTCATCATTTTTTTGGGGATCATTTCTAGAGTTGTTGTTGTAACACCCGGTTTTTTTTTTAAATGCGGAAATTCCACAAAAATAAAATTCATCAAGTTAAACAATAACCAACAATTCAATTTCAATAATAATTAAACTCTAGCAACCTAACCGGGTTCACTAGACTTATTAAAAACAGGAACAACACAATCCTATCATCCTCTCCCTAAAGCCATGATCCCGCGGTCACACTTTTCCTTTTCCTTTACTTGCAACACAATTGGGAATAACGAGTTGCGTAAGTATTTCATAAATACTTAGTGAGAACGGTACTACAGGTTATTAGATATATCAACAATTAAATAACAATTAGATTAAAACATTTAAATCAGAAAACACACTGGTGTCGATCGACGTCTTCTGTACCGTCGTGTCGATCGATACACCATAAGGTGTCGATCGACACGAGGTTTCTTCTCCGATTTCCAGATTACACAATCACACGATTTCCACACTTTCAATTCGATTTTTAACACGAAACATCACACGATCATCACACAATCACTACACACTAATCTTTCAACATTTTTGCCTAAATCCTATTCAATCATTGACAATCCGAAACCCACGGTCGCGCACTCACCTTGACAATGGTTGAACAATGAAACCCGACCGAAACAAAGGATATATCTCACGACTCACTTCACCAAAACGAGATCTGAGACCAGCTCTAGAAACTAGACACCGAGGGCTTTCCAACGGCGTATAGAACTCCTTCTAACTCTGTAACGCCCATGAACCGAATATGTATTTTTGGTAAGTGTCGATCGACACGTTGGGTGTGCGTCGATCGACACGGGTATTTGTTCTCTCGAAGTTTTGGGCAGAGAGGTCTCTGTCGATCGACACAGGGTGTCTGTCGATCGACACTAAGTTTTAAATTACGATCTGATTTGGCAGAAATCGCGTTTTTCACGCGATTTAATTCCTAAAAACCCTAGGCTCGAGTATTTAAGAGTAGGGGCCGTCAGAGGTTAAGCAGTTTTATCAGGAAATTGAGAGAAAAAGGGGATTTGTGTGAGAAATCGATTGTTCGTGGGGGGTTTTGTCGAATTCTCGGAGTTTCTTCTAGCCGTTCGTGATTGTGGTGTTCGTGAGTGATTCCTGTGCGTTCCCAGCAGCGAATCAGTGGGTTTTAGGTTGTCATTTGTCGCTTTCAATCCGTTTTCCTCTTCAATTAAGCGAGGTGAGTGCGTGATCGTTAGGGAATGTTAAAACAGTTATTAGGTTGTTGAGATTGATTGTGGTTTGATGATTGTTTGAATTATCATGTCCTGTTCTCTGTGTTCGTGTGTGTGTTTCGTGATGATTGATCGTAATATTGTTAATCTGTGATGATCTGTGACGAACCGCGACTGAGCCATGAGAGGATGGGCTTCGTTTCTGGTTCAGGGACCATCGTGTCGATCGACGCCTAGAGGTTGTGTCGATTGACACGATGGCGAAACAGAGGATGCTCGTTTTGATAACGTGTCGATCGACGCCTAGAGGCTGTGTCGATCGACACTAAGAGAACAAGGTTGGTTCTCGTTACCTATTTCGATCGACACCATGGTGGCGTGTCGATCGACACCTGGTTCTGTTTGGTTTGAAATTGCTTGGTTAATCTTTATTGAACCGGAAGTGTCTAATTTTTATTAAACCAGAAATTGAAGTGAAATAATAATTGAAATTGATAATCGTTTTATTATTCCTTTTGCGGGATGACCGCTCCACTGAGTATTTATGATAATACTCACGCAACTCCCGTGTTCTTTTGAGTTGCAGGTAAAGGAAAAATGTGATCGTGGAATCGAGGCAAGGACGGGGGATGATAGGATTGAACTGTTATGTTGTTTTATTTTAGTAGCCTGTTAGGTTGCTAGATGTTTTCGGAATTGGAAGATTGATAGTTTTCCTGATTATTGGTATTGCTGGATTATTGGTTATTTGGTTATTTCCGCTTGATTTCACCCGGTTTGATAATTGGTTAATTATTAAAAAAAAAAAATGCGGGTGTTACATTTTGGTATCAGAGCCTATACGGTTTTAGGACATAGATTGTGTGATCTGAGACTATGTGATTTACTGTGTAGTATAGAGTCTTAGATCATCCCCCAGAGCCTCCAGTGTGATTCCACGGTATGTTATGTTTTTGTTTCTTTGTGACTTCTGGTAGCTTAGCCTGTATTTTTGGGAAATGCAGTGCAGTATGGTTCCTGGAGCTAGAGGTCGTGGCAGAGCTGGTGCCCGGGGTGGCAGAGTTGGTGGCCGTGGAGGCCGAGGTCGTGGTCGCGGACCAGTGGTTGAGACGTCCAGCAGTGTGGCTGCGAGTGTGACGCAGACGTCAAGGACTCCTACGCATCTTTCGGGTTCCGTGAGCGAGACCAGTGCTAGTGCCAGTGTGGGTGTTGTGGGTGCCGGGAGGGGCGCCGGGATGGCTGGTAGAGGAGCAGGCCCGGCGGTGGGTGCCGTTCCAGCTCAGGATCGTATGGATCGCATGGAGGGGATTCTGACGGAGTTATTGGGGCGCTTTCCGACGGCAGTTCCGGTTCAGGCTCCAGTGGTGCCTCCGGTGGCAGAGGTGCAGCCGAGGGCTGCGGTGGCTGTGGCGCGTCCGACTTATCTGGAGATGATGGGTCAGATGCGTCAGATGAATACTGCTTTCTTCGCGGGCGGTGTTGGGCCTGAGGAGGCAGATGAGTGGCGTATGCGCATGGAGCACAACTTTCGTTCGGTTCGGTGCCCAGAGGATTATCGTGTTGAGATAGCTATCCACTATCAGTCCGGGGATGCTCATTTGTGGTGGAAAGCGATTGAGGCCAGGAGGCCTGGCGCTGTGTGGAACTGGGGAGAGTTCGTGGCTGAGTTCAACGCCAAGTACTTTCCTCAGGAGGCTTTGGATCGTCTCGGGACGAGATTCGTGGAGCTGGTTCAGGGCGATCGTACTGTACGAGAGTATGATGCCGAGTTCAGTAGATTGCTTGTCTATGCGGATCGTGGCATGGAGGATGAGCGGATGCAGGTTCAGAGGTTCCTGAGAGGACTTCGTGCGGATTTGAGGATTCGGTGCAGGGTTTCGGAGTACGCCTCGAGGGTGAAGCTGGTTGAGATGGCTGCAGGCATTGAGGAGGATCTGAGAGGTCAGTTAGTTGTAGCCGTTCTAGCGGCAGTCCCTATGTTGGTTGTTCCTGCTGTTCAGCCGAGGAGACAGCAGCAGCAGCAGAGTGGTTCCGGTTTTGGTTCCGGCAAAGGCGGCAAGCCTGCGCAGAGCCAGAAACGGAAATGGGATGGTGCTTCCAGGCCAGTCAGAGGGGCGGAGCATGTTATGGATGCGGGAGTATGGAGGATCGTTTATCGAGTTGCCCCCGTAAGGGCGACCAGTAGTTGTCGCAGCAGCGAGATTTGAGAGTGTGTTTCCACTGCAGGGAGCCAGGGCATATCAGGATGATGTGTCCCCGATTGCAGCCGGCGGCTGTAGCTGCGATTCAGCCAGTTGAGGTGCAGCCGAGAGGTCAGTTGAGGTGCAGCCGAGAGGTCAGTTAGCGGTAGTGCAGCAGCCGATTGAGCAGATCGGGCAGGCACCGAGAGTGTTTTTGCCAGCAGATTTCAGTCAGAACAGTAACGCCGGGCAGATCACAGGTAAAATTCTAGACTCTAACTTCGTAAAATTCCTAGTGGTAGAATTTTGGTTGTGTTGTGCAAGTGTCCTTTTATTTTACTTGTGGTCGAGTCGTCAGGGTTCTCAACGCATATAAATTGTGTAGGGACCTTGTTAGTGGGCGACTTCGAGTCCCACGTAATGTTTGATTCTGGAGCATCGCACTGTTTTATTACTCCTGAGTGTGCCGAGAGCAGTGGCATTTGGAGCAACGCTAGCGAGCGCGCATGCATGGTCAAGGTGGCTGGAGGAGGTTTCCTGGCTACTTCGGGCCGTGCTAGGGCAGTGGATGTGCAGATCGTAGGGCATTCGATGCCAGCAGACTTGGTGATTAGTCCGGTAGCGCTGTATGATGTGATTCTCGGCATGGATTGGTTGTCGTTCTACCGGGTTCACTTGGATTGCTATCGAGGTAGGGTGGTTTTCGAGCGTGCTGGTGAGAAATTGGTGTTTCAGGGTTTGAGACCGACTTCCAGTAGCCTTGTGATTTCGGCTATTCAGGCGGAGCGGATGGTAGAGCGAGGTTGCGAGGCGTTCTTAGCGACGATTGTGATGTCAGATGTCAGTAGTGAGGTTGCTTTGGAGGATATTCGAGTTGTTCAGGACTTCGAGGATGTTTTTCGGTCGTTGAAAGGATTGCACCATCTCGGTCCGATCCTTTCACGATTGAGTTAGAGCCCGGGACAGCTCTGATATCTAAGGCTCCTTACAGGATGGCTCCAGCAGAGTTAGCGGAGTTGAAGAAGCAGCTAGAGGACCTTCTGGAGAAAGGTTTTATTCGTCCGAGTGTTTCGCCGTGGGGCGCGCCAGTGTTGTTCGTGAAGAAGAAGGATGGTAGTTTTCGGTTGTACATTGACTACCGGGGACTTAACCGAGTTACTGTGAAGAACCAGTACCCTCTTCTGAGGAATGATGAGTTGTTGGATCAGTTGAGGGGCGCGACCTGGTTCTCCAAGATAGACTTGGCTTCAGGGTATCATCAGATCCCGATTTCTGAGGCAGATGTTCGTAAGACGGCATTCATGATGAGATATGGTCATTTCGAGTTCGTAGTTATGCCTTTCAGTTTGACAAATGCGCATGCGGCATTCATGAGATTGATGAATGATGTATTCAAGGAGTATTTGGACGTGTTCGTGATCATTTTCATTGATGATATCTTGGTTTACTCGAGGAGTTCCGAGGAGCACGAGGCTCATTTGCGGTTAGTTTTGGAGAAGCTACGGGAGCAGAAGCTTTACGCAAAGTTGAGCAAGTGCAGTTTTTGGCAGAGACAGATGGGATTTCTGGATCATATTGTGTCTGCAGAGGGATTCTCTGTGGATCCGGCCAAGATTGAGGCGATTCGAGACTGGCTGAGACCGAGTAGTGCTACCGAGATCAGGAGTTTTCTGGGTTTAGCGGGATACTACAGGAGATTCGTCAAGGCTTTGCGAGTATGGCACAGCCAATGACGAAGTTGACCGGTAAGGAGGTTCCGTTTGTTTGGTCGCCGGAGTGCGAGGAGAGCTTTGCGAGGCTCAAGGAGATGTTGACCAGTACGCCAGTGTTGGCATTTCCCGAGCCGGGGAAGCCTTACACTGTGTATACAGATGCTTCAGGAGTTGGTCTGGGATGTGTTCTGATGCAGGAGGGTCGAGTTATTGCTTATGCTTCAAGGCAATTGCAGGGTAGTGAGCGTAATTGGCCTACGCATGATCTAGAGTTGGGAGTTGTGGTGTTCGCTCTAAAAATCTGGAGATCTTACCTGTATGGAGGCAGGGTACAGATTTTCACGGATCATAAGAATCTACAGCACATCTTCACTCAGCCGTTGCTGAATATGAGACAGAGGCGCTGGGTTGAGTTGTTGGCGGACTACGATCTGGAGATCACTTATCATCCGGGCAAGGCTATTCAGGTAGGAGATGCCTTGAGTTGGCGGAGGTCCAATTCACCCCGTGAGCAGGATATCGAGGATTTGGTAGGCGAGATTAGCACGTTGCGTCTCTGTGCTATTTCGCAGGAGCCTTTGGGCTTAGAGGCAGTCGAGCAGGCAGATCTTCTCAGCAGGATCAGAGGGGCTCAGCAGAGTGATCAGGGTCTGATGGGGTTGTCGCGAGCGACAAGTTCTGAGTTTGTAGTCTCTCCGAATAGGACGATTCTGATTCGTGGTCGAGTTTGCGTTCCTCGTGATGAGGCATTGAGGCAGGAGATTCTGAGTGAGGCTCATTCGAGCAAGTTATCGATTCATTCAAGTGCGAATAAGATGTACCGAGACCTCAAACGGTTTTATCACTGGGTCGGGATGAAGAGAGACGTGGTGGCTTATGTTTTTAAGTGCAACACTTGTTCGTTGGTTAAGGCCAAACATGGAGTTCCAAGTGGTCTTCTGCAGAGTTTGCCTATTCCCGAGTGGAAGTGGGATATGATCACGATGGATTTCGTGGTTGGTTTGCCTACTTCGCAGACATATGATGCTATCTGGGTGGTTATGGATCGGTTGACTAAGTCAGCGCACTTTTTGGCCATTAAGAAGACCGATGGAGCGGCTAAGTTGGCTTAGAAGTTCGTGAAGGAGATAGTGAGGTTGCATGAGTGCCACCCAGTATTGTTTCCGATCGAGATCCCAGGTTTGCATCAGAGTTCTGGAGAGCGTTTCAGGCAGAGATGGGCACTAAGGTGCATATGAGTACAACTTATCATCCGCAGACTGATGGGCAGTCAGAGAGGACTATTCAGACTATGGAGGATTTGCTGAGGATGTGTGTGCTGGATTGGGGAGGTTATTGGGCGGATCATTTGAGTTTGGTCGAGTTCGCTTACAATAACAGTTTCAGGCGAGTATCGGTATGGCTCCTTTTGAGGCTTTGTATGGGAGGCCGTGTAGGACGCCGTTATGCTGGACCCAGATGGGGGAGCGCAGTATTCTTGGAGCTACTTATGTTCAGGAAACGACGGAGAAGATCCGGGTCTTGAGATTGAACATGAAGGAAGCTCAGGATCGGCAGAGGAGCTACGCTGATAAGCAGAGGCGAGAGCTTGAGTTCGCGGTTGGAGATCACGTGTATCTCAAGATGGCTATGTTGTGAGGCCCTAACAGGTCCATTAGGGAGAACAAGCTGAGTCCGCGGTTTATGGGTCCGTTTCCTGTGGTGGAGCGTGTTGGGCCAGTTGCGTATCGGCTTGAGTTACCTCCGATCATGAAGGCATTTCATAAGGTGTTCCATGTTTCGATGTTGCGGAAGTGCCTGCATGAGTCGGAGGAGTTGGTGCCAGAGATCCTTGCGGATCTTCAGCCAGATTTGACGGTTCCGGCGGTTCCTTGTGAGGATTCTGGAGAGGGGAGTCAAGGAGCTGCGTCGGAAGAAGATTCCTTTGTTGAGGATTTTGTGGGATTGTGGCGGTTGCCAGGAGGAGACTTGGGAGCCAGAGGCGAAGATGAAGTTAAAGTTTAGGAAGTGGTTCGACAAGCAGGTCGCGGCGTGAGCTTTATTTCTCTTTGCGGTTCCAGTTTCATTTTAGCATGTTGATGCTTTTGTATCGTGTAGTTTCGTTTATGTTGTAACGATTTTACGTTGAGATTTAATAAGATGGAGTGTTCCTTATTTATCTCTGTGTGTTATAAGACGTTTTTCTTATGTACGTTACGTGGTGATATTCCGGGTTTGGGGAGTATCGAGTTGGCCACGTGAGGTAGTTTTGGTCAATAGATGTTTATAGTCGTTTTCGAATTTATTACTTTAGGGGTTGCGGTCCCGAATAGCTCATTCATTTTGTTTGGAGATGATTAGTTCTTCAGTGAGGATGATTAGTTCCTCATAGGAGATGATTAGTTCTCCTGTATACTCCTTGGGATGATTAGTTTCCATTGCGAGTATCGAGGGATGATTAGTTCTCTCGAGGGGATGATTAGTTCCCTTGTGTACCCAGAGCTCAAAGGATGCGTCCTGAGAGTGGAAGAGACACGAGACACCGATAGCTCTAAAGATGCGTCCTGCGAGTGGGAGGAGTATCGAATGAGTTAAGAGTGATAGATGTCGGGAAATGGGCGTATAAACATAAGACAGAACTAGAGCCTTGTGGGGGCCGAAACCAACACAATTAGAATTTGTAAGAGTTCGGGGAAAGCTTAGGGAGATCTCTATGGTGAGCTAGGGTTCCAGAAAAGATGATGTGAAAAAGATGTTGTGTTTATTGCTATCAAAAGGTCAAGTACAAGATTGTGTGTAAAATTGCGGATTACCCTTTAGGGTTTATACAATGACATATATATAGCTATGCTAAGGCGGCTTCACATTCCTAAGTCTCTGCGGAGTCGGTCACGTCTACATGGGCTTCGTATCGCTGGGCTGGAGATGGTCTTGGACTGAGGGTGTGATCAGGATCGAGCTCCTGGAGAGCCCGAGGTCGGCACCAGGAGAGCCCGAGGTCGGCTCCTGGAGAGCCCGAGGTCGGCACCAGGCCGAGCCCGAGGTCAGCACCAGGAGAGCCCGAGGTCGGCTCCTGGAGAGCCCGAGGTCGGCACCAGGAGAGCCCGAGGTCGGCTCCTGGAGAGCCCGAGGTCGGCACCAGGAGAGCCCGAGGTCGGCTCCTGGAGAGCCCGAGGTCGGCACCAGGCCAAGCCCGAGGTCGGCACCAGGAGAGCCCGAGGTCGGCTCCTGGAGAGCCCGAGGTCGGCACCAGGAGAGCCCGAGGTCGGCTCCTGGAGAGCCCGAGGTCGGCACCAGGCCGAGCCCGAGGTCGGCACCAGACTGAGCCCGAGGTCGGTCTATAAGGCGAATGTGTGATCGGCACTTGTCTGGTGCTGGTCCGTCTCTGTTCAGCTTACGCTCGTTCCAATGCCACATGCTCCGCTTCGCTCCGCAAGAAGATCTCAGTGCTGTTATGCCTTCCTTCGCCAAGAGACTGGAAGACCATTTCCTCGGAATGCTTCGACTTGGAGTGTTAATGCTAAGGGGGTGAATACCGACCCCAACAGTTAGCCCCCCAGCTCGGTATTGTTTGATAACGCAGTGCCGAGCTAAAAGATGTGTCGAAGAGCAGCATTAACAGTTGAAGGCAAAGCGTCCACCTCTTGTTTTGTACATCACTTTCCAATGCTTATCTCGTTTAGTTTTCCCCCTCAAGTTCATACAGCAATGCGAAGCATGAACTTGGAAAGCACTAGATGGTGGCCTCGTTAAAACCTTAGTAGGGAAAACCCTTTGGGACAAAACCTCTACTTAAGGGAAAAGAGTACCACGCATAGTGATGAGGAGATTTGAATAAGGAATCTGGTTCTCCAGGATCCCTTGCCATTGTTTAGACTAGGTTCGTCTGCTTCGGATTTTGCTTTAGTGAAATTCCTTTGATGTCTTTGTCTAAATGACATAGCGCAGGAGGTTTTAAGATTTCATAGGCATCGTGAAGGTTTCAAGACTTCGTAAGTGTTTTTGAAGCTTTTAAGACCTCTTGCCTTCTTTATCGAAGTTGCTGCGTTGTCTGCAGAGAAGATTGTTTGTCTCTTTCGAAGATTTTAAGACTTCTCATTTCTTATGGAGGTTTTAAGACTTCGTGATGCGATTGCTAACGTCAATGACGTGTTCGAAAAGCAAGCATTGATAAGGTCATTGACCGAAGATGATTTCTGAAGCAAGAGATTCGATTTGTCTCAGTGCTTTTATTGGTATCGATATGGATCAAACCCTGGTGGGAAGAATGACTGCTGGGAGTCTCGACCACCTTAGACAGGCTCAACTTGGTGTCTATGTGCTAAGCAGTGAGTGCAATGCAGAGATTAGCACCGAGCAGTTGTCTTGTCTGCTGGACTTCAGGCCCTGCGGCTGTGTAGAGGAGCCTAGGTGTCTAGTTTTTCCGGTTCCGGGTCGCATGCTCATTGATGGGTTCTCGAGCAAGGACGACCACTTCGAGGACCGATTCAGAGAAATCCGCTGAGGTGGATTACATCCCCCTTGTTAGGACAAGCTTGGAGAAGAGAGGTGTGTGACAAGAAAGAGATTGCTCTGCTCATGAATAAGTTGTTGCTAAGGCCAAGGATGATGCGGCTCGTAGCTCTGCTAGTTACACCAGAGAGGCTACTAGGCTGCTTGGTAGACTTGAAGAAATTTGTTCTTGCTAAGTAATTGAGATTGCGAAGCTGTTTGAGTAGTGAACGAATTTTAACGAGGTTGATTGCGTTGCAAACAGGCTCAGCGAGTTTGAGTGAGCGTTAGTTCGAGCTCAGCGAGGTGAGTTCTTGCTTTAGTGAGAGGAGTTCGACCATAAGGTAGCTTCTAATGAAGATGATGAGATATACTTCTCTGAGAGGGACGAGAAGTCATGACATAATGAGAAGGAGACTGACGGGGTTCCCCCACAAATCTACAGTCATACACATGGCCGTCCAACATAAGTCAAAAACGCAAAGAGGGATCATGGATCTTACTTTGGTTCTCATAGATTCAGGTGGAGAAACCAAGCTTTATAGATCTAGATTTCTTTCATGGAGAATTAAGCTTTGTTATGTTGGATTGCTTAAGAGAATCCTTGAACCCTTGGTTGCTATTGATTTGCAAGCTTTGATTGTTGATAGAATCGGCCTTGGGTTTGCATAGATTCTAGAGAATCCATTTTTAAAGCTTGTTTAGGAAAAGCTTGTTCTTGAGTGAAGAGATGCCAAATCTCACTTCTTGACTTCGTTTTTGGTTGAATGTAGATTCGGTTCCGTTATGGATAAGTCTAAACCCGGTGTAGTTGATTGCGGTGAATCGGGAGAGGCGTCGCGTCGAACCGAAGATGTTGCCGAGCACGCGGTCGGCCCGAGCTCGACCGAACATGCGATCGGCGACCGCTCGGTCGCGACCTCGAGCGAAGATGCGGTCGGGCCGAGCTTGATCGAGCACGCGATCGGCGACCGCTCGGTCACGACTTCGTGCGATCACGCGGTCGCAACTCCAAGCACGAGCGATCACGTGGTCGCAACTCCGAGCACGAGCGATCACGTGGTCGCGATCCCGAGTGCGAGCGACCGTGCGATCGTGGCTCTAATTGCGGGTGATTATGGGACCGCGTCTTCGAGCCATTCTAACTCCGTTGTCGCGTGTCATGAGAATGCGAATAGCGGGATTCGTCTCCGCAGCAAGCTGTCTGTTCCACGACATCGTCTCGATGAGAGCGATGATGGTGTTCTTGACGACTTAGAAGATGTTGAGGATGCGAGGAGATCCAGTGGTGATAAGAATTTGATGAGCTGATTTTGGATGCCGTGGAGAGGCCTTTGTTGACAGGAAGACCCCGAATCACGACGCTCATGATATGTTTGATGAACTTGTTTCTGGCGTGAGGCAAGCCTTAGTGATCCTGGAGGATGCTGGTGTAGCTGATGAGGACGAAGGAGCTGTTGAGTGAGCACCCCTCTTCCTTCAAGACTTAGTTTATTTTCAGTTTTTGAAAACTCTTGTTGGACTTGATGACTTTGTAGCTTTTTGCTGATGTTTAAACCTTGATGGTTTCAGATTCAGGCTTTTGATTTAGAGGTTGTTATCGTTGTTCCTATACTTAGGAATTCTTTGAGCTATTATGCGTTTTTGTCATGTGTTTGCCAACATCAATGTTGGGCTTTGCGAAAGGGAATGTGTTTACTCATGAATGAGACTTTGATGATTCCTAGGAGTGATGTACTCGTTTTCGATCAATTGCTTTATGGATGGAATTGTGTTTGCTCACGAGTGAGGCTTTATTCGCTCAAGGATGAGGCTTTACGATGCTCATGGATGAGGCTTTGTGATGCTCAGAGATGAGGCTTTGTGATGCTCAGCGATGAGGCTTTATGATGCTCATGGATGAGGCTTTGTGATGCTCAGGGATGAGGCTTTATGATGCTCAGGGATGAGGCTTTGTGATGCTCAGGGATGAGGCTTTGCTTGCTCATGGATGAGGCTTTGCTTGCTCATGGTTGAGGCTTTGTGGAGCGGTGCTGTTCTCTAGACACGTCTGTCCGAGAACAAGTTCACCTTGACTTTGACCAGCGCTTGTCCTGGGTTTCAGGAGGACACGTTCAGGGTATAATTCGAACGGAGGTCACCAGCAGCTGCATTACCAACGATGTTGTTGGGTTTCTGAGTGATCAGGAGGAACATTCGCCCAAGAACTGACACTGGAATTTATATAGCGCGCTGTATCCATTGTGGATGTCATTGTGTTCGTATTCTCCAACACTCAGTGCTGTGATCAGCAGCACTAAATGCGGAACGACTCTACTCGATTAAAGCTGCAATCGGTCCAAGGAAGGACAAGCTGCCACAAAAGGACAAGCTGTTCTCATGATGAGTGCTGTGGCGAGTGTTTGTGATTGACGATGGCACGATGGCGTTGTCAATGATTTTGTCTGAAGAATGAGCTTGTGCGGGAACAAGGCTGAAGTGGAAACACGTACTCCCCCCCCCCCTTTAAGGTGGAGGAGATCGTTTGAGCTCGTCCAGAGATAGAGCTGTGAAATGCGGGGACCCCCCCGTTTAACGGAGGGGGGCAACTGAACCCATCCGGAGATAGGCAGCCTACGTACCCTTTGCAGGGATCAAGTCGCCTCGTAGTTCATTTGAGTATGGGGAGTGGTGCGGTGGGACTATAAAGGTTAGTCAAGTCTGTCACCTGATTGGAATTGGTTCTGGCCTTCTTCAGTTGCCCTTGGGAGGTTGAATCGCACTTTTTCTCTTCGTGAGATTCTGGATTCGATCCCTTGCTTCCTTCGCGGCTGCGCAACTTGTGCTCTGCTAAGAAGCACATGCGTGAATCTTTCTGACTGCCATAGAGCGTCTGCTCTCCGTCACCTTTCGACTTTAGACTGGTGACATTTCCTCTGTATGTTGCATGCGAGAAGACTCTATGATGTGGATCTTCTCCTTGAATTGAAATGGTGAGGAGACGAGGTAACGACGTGATTTGATTAGGGCCAACACTTGCTCTTGCAAGGCCCAATTTCTTAAAGCTTGTTGGATATGAAATTCTTCATCTTGCGGACGTCGGTGACATTAAGGAGAAGATGAACACATGGTGCGCTAGTGTTGATGAATTGATTCGATGCCGAGGGCACCCTTTTCCTCTTTGATTGTCATAGAGATTGGACTTCTTGTGAAGGAGACACCAAGGTGGAGATTGTTTCTTTGACGACTGATGATTTCAAATGCGGTTGACTCGTTGCGAGCTTGTACCACCTAGTTGATTCGATCTTGGGAAGATCTTGCGAGGCAAGTCTGAGCTCGCACCTCTGCTCCGTGGTTCGGCGAGGCAAAGAAGAACTGGTCGAAGTGTTGCGAGCTTCGATCATCATCTTGCGAGGTCGATTAACTCGCAGTTTCAGCAAGATATTCTTTGCTTCGGCTAGGTGTTGGTGTCTTGCTTACGAGCTATTTCCAACAAATATTATGCTCGTGTTGTTAACTTGATTCGGACGTGGGCCTGAGCTTGTATGACAATCTCTGCGATATGAAAAGAGAAAGATAGCAGCGAGTTAGGCGAGTTGACTCAATCGAGTCGCATAGCTGAAAGATTAAATTTTGAAAATTGAAAGGTAGAGAGAGAGAGAGATTCTGCGAGCTAGCAGGATGGTTTGTTTTGTCAGTGAGCCCGATTTGATGGTGATGAGGTTGCACCCACGACGCTTGATTTTCTGAGTGAGTCAACTCAGCATGAGAATGTGGCGGTGTTGGGACTACGGTCTTGATCCATTCAGGCAGAGCGAGTGTGGCTTTGGTCCGATGAGGAGGCGTGACCATGAGCTCGGCCCAGTCAGGTGACTTGAGCACGGGCTCACTCCGAGCTGGCGACGCGAGGCTATCTTTGGGTCAGACAAGCGAAGCGAGCATGGTCTCGGTGCAATCGAGCTGAGAGAGCATGTCTTCGGTTCGGGCGAGCGGAGAGAGCATGGTTTTGGTCCAACCGAGCGGAGAGAGCATGGCTTCGGTTCGGGTGAGCAGAGCAAGTGCGGCTTCGGTTCGGTTCGGCATGACGTGGTAATGGCGTCTCTGCCCACCGTGGTTAACCGGACAAATCCCTTGTTCCTCCATAACAACCAATTTACTTAGTGATGATGAGACCAATTTAAGTGACGATGATCAGAGATTTTTAGCCCTTGCGATGCTCTCTACAGAAGGCGTGTTCCGTGCTTTCTCCAGTACGAAAGCGACTTTGGGAGCCATCCCTGTGCTCTGGTACATCTGTAGCTTAGTAGTCCTTAGGCCTGAAACGATACGGTCCAACTGGGCTTTTAGGGCTGCAGCCTCTTCGTATTGGGGGCCTTATGGAGCCCTGCGCTCCTGCTCCCTCCTGTAAAGCTCCGCTATGGTTGGAGCTCCTTCTCCATCAGCCATAGCGTTGTTAGCAGCGTCCGCTTGGACACGTTCCTGAGGAAGACGTTGATCTCCATGAGCCCCAGCGTCGTCAGCAGCTGTGTCGATTCAGGCTTGTCTTCGAGGGGGTTGATCTTCGTCCGATTCTTCTATCACACGCTCGGGAGTTTCATCAGATTCCTGAAGAAGCGGTGGTGGTGTCAAGTTCCCCGTTCCTGTTCCTTTGATAAGCTTGAGGTGTGGTGAAGCTGAGGCGTGTTTGGCGAACTCGGGACCTCTTGCGCTTCTGTTTCTTGAGCACCTGTAGCTCGTTCGTCGTAGTCTCGAGATGCTTCTCCTGATCCTCTGTTTTCTTCATGAGCGTTTCAAGCATCTGCTTGATCTCCGTGATATCCGATGGGCTGTTGGCGGCGTTAGGCGCAGCGTTCTCAGGGTTGTCTGCTGCATTCTCCACAGAGGTGCTTCTTTCTTCGTCGTGCCGGTGAGGTGAAGACTCTGCGTTGCTTGCGGTATCGCTTGACATGGTGATTGCTCCGTGAAGAAATCCTAACTTCTATGTGTAAGAAATCTCTGGCTTCCCCTTAGTCGGCGCCAAATTGTGGGGGCCGAAACCAACACAATTAGAATTTGTAAGAGTTCGGGGAAAGCTTAGGGAGATCTCTATGGTGAGCTAGGGTTCTAGAAAAGATGATGTGAAAAAGATGTTGTGTTTATTGCTATCAAAAGGTCAAGTACAAGATTGTGTGTAAAATTGCGGATTACCCTTTAGGGTTTATACATTGACATATATATAGCTATGCTAAGGCGGCTTCACATTCCTAAGTCTCTGCGGAGTCGGTCACGTCTACATGGGCTTCGTATCGCTGGGCTGGAGATGTACTTGGACTGAGGGTGTGATCAGGATCGAGCCCGAGGTCGGCTCCTGGAGAGCCCGAGATCGGCACCAGGAGAGCCCGAGGTCGGCTCCTGGAGAGCCTGAGGTCGGCACCAGGCCGAGCCCGAGGTCGGCACCAGGAGAGCCCGAGGTCGGCTCCTGGAGAGCCCGAGGTCGGCACCAGGAGAGCCCGAGGTCGGCTCCTGGAGAGCCCGAGGTCGGCACCTGGAGAGCCCGAGGTCGGCACTAGGAGAGCCCGAGGTCGGCTCCTGGAGAGCCCGAGGTCGGCACCAGGCCGTGCCCGAGGTCGGCACCAGACTGAGCCCGAGGTCGGTCTATAAGGCGAATGTGTGATCGGCACTTGTCTGGTGCTGGTCCGTCTCTGTTCAGCTTACGCTCGTTCCAATGCCACATGCTCCGCTTCGCTCCGCAAGAAGATCTCAGTGCTGTTATGCCTTCCTTCGCCAAGAGACTGGAAGACCATTTCCTCGGAATGCTTCGACTTGGAGTGTTAATGCTAAGGGGGTGAATACCGACCCCAACAAGCCTCGGAGATCGAGTTTTAGGATCTCGGATTGTTTTTGACCGGTTCGGGTCAGTTTGAGTTGTGGCCTTCATTGGCGGTTTGTCGGATTCGGGGACGAATCAAAGGTTGGTGGGGGAGAATTGTAACGCCCGTGAACCGAATATGTATTTTTGGTAAGTGTCGATCGACACGTTGGGTGTGCGTCGATCGACACGGGTATTTGTTCTCTCGAAGTTTTGGGCAGAGAGGTCTCTGTTGATCGACACAGGGTGTCTGTCGATCGACACTAAGTTTTAAATTGCGATCTGATTTGGCGGAAATCGCGTTTTTCACGCGATTTAATTCCTAAAAACCTTAGGCTCGATTATTTAAGAGTAGGGGATCGTGTGCCGTCAGAGGTTAAGCAGTTTTATCAGGAAATTGAGAGAAATGGGGATTTGTGTGAGAAATCGATTGTTCGTGGGGTTTTTGTCAAATTCTCGGAGTTTCTTCTCGCCGTTCGTGATTGTGGTGTTCGTGAGTGATTCCTGTGTGTTTCCAGCAGCGAATCAGTGGGTTTTAGGCTGTCATTCGTCGCTTTTGATCCGTTTTCCTCTTCGATTAAGCGAGGTGAGTGCGTGATCGTTAGGGAATGTTAGAACGGTTATTAGGTTGTTGAGATTGATTGTGGTTTGATGATTGTTTGAATTATCATGTCCTATTCTCTGTGTTCGTGTGTGTATTTCGTGATGATTGATCGTAATATTGTTAATCTGTGATGATCCGTGACGAACCCCGCTGAGCCATGAGAGGATGGGCTTCGTTTCTGGTTCAGGGACCATCGTGTCGATCGACGCCTAGAGGTTGTGTCGATCGACACGATGGCGAAACAGAGGATGGTCGTTTTGATAACGTGTCGATCGACGCCTAGAGGCTGTGTCGATTGACACTAAGAGAACAAGGTTGGTTCTCGTTACCTAGTGTCGATCGACACCATGGTGGCGTGTCGATCGACACCTGGTTCTGTTTGGTTTGAAATTGCTTGGTTAATCTTTATTGAACCGGAAGTGTCTAATTTTTATTAAAACAGAAATTGTAAGTGAAATAATAATTGAAATTGATAATCGTTTTATTATTCCTTTTGCGGGATGACCGCTCCACTGAGTATTTATGATAATACTCACGCAACTCCCGTGTTCTTTTGAATTGCAGGTAAAGGAAAAATGTGATCGTGGAATCGATGCAAGGACGGGGGATGATAGGATTGAATTGTTACGTTGTTTTGTTTTAGTAGCCTGTTAGGTTGCTAGATGTTTTCGGAATTGGTAGATTGATAGTTTTCCTGATTATTGGTATTGCTGGATTATTGGTTATTTGGTTATTTCCGCTTGATTTCACCCGGTTTGATAATTGGTTAATTATTAAAAAAAAATGCGGGTGTTACAAACTCTCACGAGAACGACGGCAAAACACCACACAAAACCGGCTAAAAACGGCGAAACTGCAGAACTGCACCAACTTCCACAAACCAAAACTCAGCGAATACTCAACCCAAAGGCAAACGGTTATCACCGGAATCAAGACTACGGATCAGAGAACTTACCCACGAAATCTCTCTCCAATCCGATCACGACTTGACCGCCGTCGCCTCCTCCCAAAACCGACCAAATCACTTCTCCCAATCCACAAGGAAAACTCAAGAAAATCTCTTCTCTGATTTTTAACTGTTTCTCTCGATAAGGCCAAACCTAGGGGAAAACACGTGCACACGCCTTATATACGATCCCCGAACCGGCCAAAATCAAATCGAACCAAAAACTCAAACCTAAGTCCGATTTTTGGCCCGTGTCGATCGACACACACCCGTTGTGTCGATCGACACATAACCTACTGATCGATTCCTTGAGAAGTCACAGCCCGTGTCGATCGACACACACCCGCTGTGTCGCTCGACGCGTCTCCAAAACCACATTTTTGGGATCACGGGCGTTACAATTCTCCCCCACTAAACTGGATTCGTCCTCGAATCCCGCAACATACGTCCCCACATGACCACTCTCTGGCCCGCACCGGCCAATACCACAAGAGGTTCTCACATAATCTCACAGACCCACGAACTAATCCTATGTTTATACGCACGTTCCTCAGACATTTATTGCGTTTGACTCATCCACACACTCTAGGGAACCACCGTCCCCTCGGGAAACCGCCGTCTCCCGCACTATAGAGGAACCACCGTCCCA
Organism: Draba incana; assembly: GCA_963576765.1. Lineage (NCBI taxonomy): Eukaryota > Viridiplantae > Streptophyta > Magnoliopsida > Brassicales > Brassicaceae > Draba > Draba incana. Next base: position 9,839,303 of record OY755202.1, on the reverse strand, counting down.
ATATAGGCACATTGTACTATAACGGAGACCACCATCTCGGTATAAGTACTCTGGAAACCACCGTCTCCTGTAGAGACCACAGTCTCTCAGCATGTATACAGGAAACCACCGTATCCGATACATACTCTGGAAACCACCGTCTCCAGCACATGAGCCATCCGTAACAAATGCTAAAACGCCTATAAACATCAGCGACTAGGTCACCTCACGTGGTCTAACTCACACACATATCATTAGAAAAACAGTCTAATATACCAGAAATATAAGGAAAAACTAATCTTATAAATCTCCAAAATGTATATCGTTACAATGAAACAAAAAATACAAGAATCAGAATACAACACTGGCACCAAAGGCCAAAAGAAACTAGAACCACAAAGAAAGCTAAGCTCAAACGGCGGCCTGCTTATCGAACCACTTCCTGAACTTCAGCTTCATCTTTGCCTCTGGCTCCCAAGTCTCCTCCTGGCAGCCGCCACAATCCCACAATATACGTAACAACGGAATCTTCTTTCGGCGCAGTTTCTTGACTCTCCTCTCGAGAATCCTCACGGGAACCGCCGGAACCGTCAAATCAGGATGCAGATCGGCAGGAATCTCAGGCACTAACACCTCCGACTCATGCAGGCACTTCCTCAACATCGACACATGGAAACCTTATGGAATGCCTTCATGATCGGTGGTAACTCAAGCCGATACGCTACCGGTCCCACTCGCTCCACCACAGGAAACGGACCCATAAAACGCAGACTCAGCTTGTTCTCCGAAATGGATTTGTTAGGACCCCTCAACATAGCCATCTTGAGATACACGCGATCTCCAACCTCAAACTCAAGCTCACGCCGACGCTTATCAGCGTAGCTCCTCTGGCGATCCTGAGCTTCCTTCATGTTCAATCTCACGACTCGGATCCTCTCCGTCGTTTCCTGAACAAAAGTAGCTCCAAGAACACTGCGCTCCCCCACTTGGGTCCAGCATAAAGGCGTCCTACATGGCCTCCCATATAAAGCCTCAAAAGGAGCCATCCCGATACTCGTCTGAAAGCTGTTATGATATGCAAACTCTACTAAGCTCAAGTGATCGTACCCATGACCACCCCAATCCTGAACACACATCCTCAGCAAATCCTCCATAGTCTGAATAGTCCTCTCTGACTGCCCATCAGTCTGCGGATGATAAGCCGTACTCATATGCACCTTAGTGCCCATCTCTGCCTGAAACGCTCCCCAAAACTCAGATGCAAACCTGGGATCCCGATTAGACACAATACTGGCTAGCACTCCATGCAGCCTCACAATCTCATGCACAAACTTCTTAGCAAACTTAGCCGCTCCATCGGTCTTCTTAATGGCCAAGAAGTATGCTGACTTAGTCAACCGATCCACGATCACCCAGATGGCATCATACGTCCGCGAAACAGGTAATCCCACTACGAAATCCATCGTAATCATATCCCACTTTCACTCCGGAATGGGTAAACTCTGCAAAAGACCACCAGGAACCTTATGCTCTGCTTTAACCAATGAACACGTGTTGCACTTAGCAACATAAGCTGCCACGTCTCTCTTCATCCCGACCCAGTGATAGTACCGTTTGAGATCACGATATATCTTAGTCGCACCCGGATGAATCAAGAACTTGCTCGAATGAGCCTCACTCAAAACCTCCTGCCTCAACTCCTCAACCTTTGGTACACAAACCCGACCGCAGACCAAAATTGCCCCATTCGATGAGACCTGATACTCGGAACCCGCTGCGGTCGACGCAACTACCAAACCCGAATTGCTCGCCTGAGCTGCAAGAATCCTACTCAGAAGATCTGCCTGATCCACCGCCTTTAAGCCCAACGGCTCCTCGGAAATAGCACATAACCTCAAAGTGCTAACCTCGCTCACAAGCGACTCGATATCCTGCTCTCGCGACAAATCCACTCGCCGACGACTCAGCGCATCCGCTACCAGATTAGCCTTGCCCAGATGATAGGTGATCTCCAGATCATAATCCGCCAACAACTCAATCCAGCGTCTCTGTCTCATATTCAGCAATGGCTGAGTAAAGATGTGCTGCAGATTCTTGTGATCCGTGAAAATCTGCACTCTCCCTCCGTAGAGATAAGACCTCCAGATCTTCAGAGCGAACACAACTACTCCCAACTCTAGATCATGCGTAGGCCGATTACACTCACTATCCAGCAACTGCCTCGAAGCATAAGCAATAACTCAACCCTCCTGCATCAAAACGCAACCCAAACCAACTCCTGAAGCATCCGTATACATGGTATAAGGCTTCCCCGGCTCAGGTAATGCCAATACCGGCGTACTAGTCAACATCTCCTTGAGTCTCCTCGCACTCCGGCGACCAGACAAACGGAATCTCCTTACCAGTCAACTTCGTCATTGGTTGTGCCATACTCGCAAAGCCCTTGACGAATCTCCTGTAGTATCCCGCTAAACCCAGAAAACTCCTGATCTCGGTACCACTACTCGGTCTCGGCCAGTCTCGAATCGCCTCAATCTTGGCCGGATCCACAGAAACTCCCTCTGCAGAAACGTGTGGCCAAGAAAACCCATATCTCGCTGCCAAAAACTACACTTGCTAAACTTTGCAAACAACTTCTGCTCCCGAAGCTTCTCAAGAACTAACCGCAGATGCGTCTTATGCTCCTCGGAACTCCTCAAATATACCAGAATATCATCAATAAAAATGATAACGAATACGTCCAGATACTCCTTGAACACGTCGTTCATTAATCGCATAAATGCCGCAGGCGCATTTGTCAACCCAAAAGGCATGACCACGAACTCAAAATGCCCATAACGCATCTTGAATGCCGTCTTGCGAACATATGCCTCGTCAATCGGAATCTGATGATATCCAGAAGCCAAGTCGATCTTCGAGAACCAAGTAGCACCCCTCAGCTGATCCAGCAACTCACCAATCTTCGGGAGAGGGTACTTGTTCTTCACAGTGACTCGGTTAAGCCCCCGGTAATCGATACACAACCAGAAACTCCCATCCTTCTTCTTCACAAACAGAACTGGTGCTCCCCACGGCGAAACACTCGGACGAATAAAACCCTTACCCAGAAGGTCCTCTAGCTGCTTCTTCAGCTCTGCCAACTATGCGGGAGCCATCCTGTAAAGAGCCTTAGATATCGGAGCTGTTCCAGGCTCCAGCTCAATCGTGAAAGGATCAGACCGAGATGGTGGTAGTCCCTTCAACGACCGAAAAACATCCTCAAACTCCTGAACCACTTGAATATCCTGAAGAGCAACCTCACCACTGGACTCCGCCATCACAATCGTCGCCAAAAATGCCTCGCAACCTCGCTCTAACATCTGCTCTGCCTGAACAGCCGAGATCACAAGACTACCGGACATCGGTCTTAACCCCTGAAACACCAATCTCCCATCATCGCGCTCGAAGCTCACTCTGCCTCTGAAACAATCCAGATGAACCCGGTAAAACGATAGCCACTCCATCCCAAGAATTACATCATAAAGCGCCACTAGACTAATCACCAAGTCCGCCGGCATTGAATGCCCTGCGATCTGAACATCTACTGCTTTAGCACGGCCCGAAGTAGCCAGGAAACCACCTCCAGCCACCTTAACCATGCCCGCACGTTCACTAGCGCTGCTCTGGATGCCACTGCTCTCGGCACGCTCCGGAGTAATGTAGCAGTTCGATACACCAGAATCAAACAATACGTGGGACTCAAAACCGCACACTAACAAGGTCCCTACACAATTCACATGCATTGAGAACCCTGATATCCCGACCACAAATAAAATAAAAGAACAGTGAAAACCTCGACAACAAATTCTGTTGGGAATGTCCTGAAATCACACTTGTATTCTTCTAGTGATAGTTGTACTGTCGAGATTAGACGTTCATATGATACTAGGTGGTCATGACGTTTTGCTAGAAGCCACTCATGATCTATGAGTTATGAACTCATTACTAGTATTATATGATCCTATAGGGTCACACACCTAAGCAAACTGGATTTACTTTATGTGGGAATGATCATTAATGTAATGATCCAAATGATGTGTATTTAATACACATGAGAATTGTTTTAAAGAGGAGGTGTAGATCGACACTGAAGAGTGATGTCGATCAACATGTGTATATGATACAAATCGTAGTTTTAATGAGTGTGTCGATCGACACAAATTAGTTGTGTCGATCGACACGGGCTAAAAACCGAAATAGGGATTTTGGTTTAATGACCTAATTTGAACCGGTTTAATTGCTGGACAATTAGGTTTTCTCATGTGCTTATATATATGATATAAGGCACGAAATTGAGAACATCCTTAAGTCCATAGCTGCCTCTGAAACAAAGGGTTCCCTGAGAGATCTGATTCCAGGTACTAGCATCCCTGCGAATTCCAGTTTGTGTGCGTGTGGACTAACAGTAGAGGCTCAACAATTGAGGAGCTAACTGATCTCGAATTCCTGATCTTCTTCCGCTGCTAATATCCAGGTATATTCGAGATCCTGTTCTTGTAGATTCATTGTTGACAAACCCTAGATCCTAGGCTAAAGGAATTGTCATTAGGATGATTAATAGAGATTAATCCGGTAAAACCTTAATAAATTCCTACAGTGGTATCAGAGCCTTAGGGTTTAACTATTGAATCACTAGAGCATATAAATGAATTAGAGAATTCAGATTGAAATATGTGATGTTTAGGATGCTTGCTAGAATAAAAACATTTTTGACGAAAATTGTTGTTTTTGGCTGGAAACCTAGTCGTGTCGATCGACACAGTGGTTGTGTCGGTCGACACGATCGTCTCTGCCTTCTAATCAATGAAAAATTAGTCGTGTCGATCGACACAAAATGGTTGTGTCGATCGACACGTGTGTCTCGGCCTTGCATTTGAATTGTTCAAATCGCTTGGAAACCCTAGTCGTGTCGATCGACACAAATGAGTTATGTCGATCGACACGATTGTCTCTGCCTTGCATTTGATGAACCGGTTCAATTGGATTGAACCGGTTATCACGCTTGGTAACAAATCAATTAAACCGGCTAATTTCGGTTTATTGCGATTTGGTTAGCGTCGATCGACACAATTGTTATGTCAATCGACATAGACCAATGATCGACCTGGTTCAATTGGATTGACCTGTTATCGATCCGGTTCAATTGGATTGACCGGTTATCGAGAAAATTGATTTGGTTTGGTTAGCGTCAATCGACACAAATGGTATGTTGATCGACAGAGACAAATTATCGATCCGGTTAAATTGGATTAACCGGTTATTGATTCGGTCAATTGGATTGACCGGTTATCAAAAACTTGGATTTGGTTCAGTCAATGTCGATCGATACAAATGTTGTGTCGATCGACTCTGAACGGTTATCAAAAATTGATTTTGTCGGTTATCGAAACCAGTTCAATAGGATTGATCGGTTGTCGAAGAACTGTAACAGAGAGGTAAGTGTCGATCGACACTAAGGTAGTGTCGATCGACACTAAGGTAGTGTCGATCGACAACCTACAAAGATTGTGGGTTAGTGAACCTGAAATCAAATAACCGAACCAGATTTAATAAGATTCTAAATCTTCCTAAATGCATATATGATATGTGTTAAGGATTAAAAGTTCATTTCCTCAACTAAATATCAAGTGTTCTGGATGTCTTCCCGATCTTGTCAGCTGTCAAGACTTGTTTCATTGCGTGATAGGCTTGAAGTGCAAGGTATCTGCAGTTACATGAGTAAGGCTGTAGGTAATTGTGTTGATAGGCTTGCAGTGCATGGCATCAACCATTACATGACCGAAGAGATTGGTTTACTTGAGTAGGCTATCAGAAGTTCTGGGCCTATAAACATCAGGTGGACAAAACATAAGATGTTTTATCCGCAACCAAGAGTCATATTGGATATAATTAGCAAGGTGTTGCTTACCTATATAGCTAAGACTTGAGTGACAGCCAGTGGCTCGCTCGGGTTTTGGTGATATATGGATCTTGGATCATTATATTCATTTGAGGAAACATTGTTTTGAATATAATGCGAGTTTTCTTAATTGTTAAGATTTCTCATTTTCTGAATATCATAACTGAATTTCTTCTTTTCTTATTACAGTTATTTCTAATCAGAACTCTTTCTCGTTGAGATCCGTCCTTGAGAAGGACATGTTAAATGGATCCAACTTCCTTGATTGGTATCGGAACTTGAGAATCGTTCTCAAGCAGGAGAGAAAGGACTATGTCCTTGAGAAAGTTCTCCCCGAGAAACTAAGGTCCAATGCCTCACATGCAGTATATGATGCTTGGAATATTATGATGTGGTCGATGTGCGCCGTCTGATGTTAGCTACCATGAACTCGGACTTGCAGAGGCAATATGAGAGCGTGGAATCGCCTATCGAGATAGTCACTAGCCTGAAAGCTATGTTTCAGGAGCAGACTCGAACTGAGAGATACCAGACGGTTAAATCTCTGTTTGAGTGCAAGCTACCAAAGGATGTTCCAGTGAGTCCTCATGTCATGAAGATGATGGGTTATATTGATAACCTGAGGAGACTGGATTATCCTATTAGCCAAGAGTTGGCTTCTAACATCATTATGCAGTCACTGCCGTCGAGCTATGATAAGTTCATCAAGTACTACATCAAGAATGTCTTGACAAAGACGTTGACTGAACTGCATGACATGCTCAAGGCAGCTGAGCTCAACATCAAGAAGGGCAAAAGGTTTGAGAAACCTGGTAAAGACAAGGGTGAGAGCAAGGCCGTCCAGATTGTGAATCAGGATAAGCCCAAGTCTCCCACTAAACCCAAATCTGGCCCATCTGATGATGATACATGCAGCTACTGTGGGGAGCCAAGGCATTGGAGGAGAAAATGCAAGAAATACATGGAAGATTATATGGAAATAATGGAGATGTATGAGACTCCTTATTTAGGTATTTGTGTTACTTCAAGTTCTATCTTATGGGTATTAAATACTGGTTGTGGTGCTCATATTTGTTTAAATATGCAGGGTCTAAGCAACTGTAGAACGTTGAAAAAGGGACAAATGGAGATGCTCAACGGGAATGAAGCAAGAGTTGCTGCATTAGCCGTAGGAAGTTTCCATTTGTAGTCGCATTCAGGCTTGGTTTTAGAAACTGAATAATTGCTATTATGTACCTGCTAAGAGCAGAAATGTCATTTCATTTTCTTGTATGATTTTGAATGATTTTTATTTTGATAAAAGACAAATGTTGCTCTTTGATCTCAATAATATGTTCTATGGTAGCACCCCATTAGAGAATGGGTTTTATGTCTTAAACCAATCTATGCATGTCTATAACATAAACACAAATCGGTTCTCTAGCATTGTCGTTTGGGCTACAGAGGATTCAGAGGTTCCATAGTGATGGGCTGTTAGGCTAATTTGATTGTGAATCATGTGAGAAAAGTGAATCCTGCTTATTGGGCAAAATGACTAAGGCCTCTTTTAACGAACCAAATGAAAGGGCCAACGACTTGTTGGGCCTTATACATACAGATGTGTGCGGCCTGATGAGCACAAGTGCTGGAGGAAACTTACAGTACTTCATTACCTTTACTGATGAGTTCAGAAGGTATTGACATGTCCATCTAATGAGACAAAAGTCTGAATCCTTTGAAAGGTTCAAGGAGTTCCAAAGTGAAGTACATAATCAAATTGGCAAAAGTATTAGATCTCTTCGATCAGATCGCGGAGGAGAATACTTCTTCGATCAGATCGCGGAGGAGAATACTTAAGTCAAGAGTTAAGTGATCATCTGAGAGAGTGTGGAATTGTTTCACAGCTCACTCCTCCTGGAACGCCCCAATGGAATGGAGGTTCCGAGAGGAGGAATCAGACCTCATTGGATATGGTTCGATCAATGATGAGTCACACAGATCTTCCATTATCTCTTTTAGGGATACGCTCTAGAAATGTCTGAGTTTACACTAAATAGGGTTCCATCAAAATCAATTGAAAAGACATCACATGAGATATGGACTGGAAATGTTCCAATTTGTCTTTCCTGAAAATTTGGGGTTGTGAGGCTTATGTAAAATGTTTAATAAGCTCGCACCCAAATCCAATATGTGCTACTTCGTTGGTTATCCTAAGGAAACCAAGGCTTACTACTTCTACAATCGCTCTGAGAACAAAGTGTTTGTTGCTAAGAACTATGTTTTCCTGAGAGAGATTGTCTTTCCAAGAAGAACAGTGGGAGTAAAGTACAGCTCGAAGATGTTCGAGAATCACAGGAGACTACTCGACCTGTTAAGGAAGAGAAGTAGCTGGATCTGCAAAGAGTTATAGAACCTACATCTATGGTGCCTGAAGTTCGCAAATCCTAAAGGATTCGTAACGATCACGAGAAATATGGATTTCTTGTGACCGATTGTCATGACTTGTTAATCATTGACAATGACGAGCCTGTAAAAATTTTGAAGAAGCAGTGTTGGGCCCGGACTCCGAAAAGTGGCTTGGAGCCGCTAGATCCGAAATAGGATCCATGTCAGAAAACCAGTTATGGTACTTGGTAGATTTACCTGATGGTGTAAAAGCCATTGAAGTAAATTGATCTTCAAGAAGAAGATTAATGTGGATGGGTATATCCAGATATACAAAACTAAGTTGGTGGCTAAAGGTTTCAAGCAAATTCATGGTATGACAATGAACAGGCTTATTCCTAGTCGCTATGCTTAAATTCATTCGGATTATCCTAGAAAGTGCCATTTATCATGGTGATGAGATTTGGCAGATGGATGTGAAAAACAGTTTTCCTTGATGGAATTCTGTAAAAAGATGTGTAATGTGACACAACCTGAGTTTTCACAGATCCAAAGAGTGCTGGGAAAGGATGCAAGCTTCATTGATCCATTTATGGATTGAAGCAAGCATCATGGAGTTGAAGTCTTCGTTTTGATAAAGCTGTCAAAAGGTTTGACTTCATCAGGAACGAAGAGGAACCGTGTGTTTACAAGAATGCTAGTGGGAGTGTAGTTGCATTTCTCGTTTTGTATGTAGTTGGCATACTTCTTCTCGGAACTGACGTTCCGTTGCTTCAGTTTTAGAAACTTGGCTCGGAAGTTATTTTTTCAACAAAAGACATGGGAGGAGCCGTGTGAATTCTTGGAATAGGAATCTATAGAGATAGATTGGATCGTGTCAAGACGCTTATGGTGATAAGGTCTTGGACAGGTCCAGTATGCATGATTCCAAGAAAGGGCCTCATACCATGTCTCATGGCATTAATCTTGGCAAGACGCAGTGTAGAGACAATGGCTGAGCAAGAACGCTTGAGTAGAATTCCCAGGCGTAAGCAGTGGGATCTATCATGAATGCCATGACCTACACTCGTCCAGATATTGCTTGTATTTCAAGCATGACGAGTAGATACCAATATGATCCATGTGAAAGTCACTGGACAGTTACCAAGAATATTCTCAAGTATTTGTGGAATACTAAGGATAGGAGCTTGGTGAACTGAGGAAGTAATGGTTATTGTTGAGAGTGGTTAGACGGACAAAGACGATTTCCGGTCGGAACCTGGTTATGTCTTGTGTCTATATGGCGGTGTAGTTTGTTGGAAAGGGTTCCAAGCAAAGCACTGCAGCCTGCGGTTTGTTGGAAAGGGTTCCAAGCAGAGTGTCGCAGCCTCTCCTACGACCTAAGCATGAGTTTCACCCTCCTGCTGTAGGTATTGGATATATTAAGATGTGATCTTGATTCTAGTGGGAGTTGTAATGGATTTAGTTATATTATGATGTTCATATAGACATACTTTGGTTATGTCATAATGAAATTGTTTCATGTATTATTTGATTATTAGATAATTGAATAATAGTCCCAAAGTAATTTATGACATTTTATAGGTCATCAAGTTGAGGACTTGATCATGAAACCCTATAAGTGATAAATGACATAGATTATATTTGTCCCTAGTCAAGGTTGTTAAAGTGGGACACTGACAACCGCGTGAGACTAGTATGTGAAGTGACTGATGACTAAGTTTCATGGAGTCATTAATAAGAGTATTAAAGTCAATCACATAGATATGTGTTAGAGAACACAGGATCGGACATGACCCGCTAATGAGAACTCTACAAGATAGTTATATGAGTGTCATAAGAGGTTCTCATTATGACTATAGAGTATAGTCCTTAGACCTGAGTTCATCATGATTTCTTGCATATGAAGTGGTCCGCTTTGACTTTGTCAAACGTTATCCGTAACAGGTGACTATAAAGGCATTGATTGGGCGTATCATGAAGTGTGTGAAGGAACAGGGATGGAACAAGATGGGATTTGTCCCTCCTATATAACAGGAGATAAATATCTCAGGGCCCATCGAAGATTTGATACTGAGAAATGCGTGGCCGCGCTCAAACAAGGTGATTGTCAGTCGTTTGTCTTTTGATCAGTATAAATCGGAGTTCGATGAACATGATATTGGTTGAATAAGGATGACACGGTTCTTGCCTTATACCATATCGAGATATAGAGACGAAGGGAATATAGGAATAGATGATTCCAGTACAAGTGGGAGATTGTTGGGAATGTCCTGAAATCACACTTGTATTCACTCTAGTGATAGTTGTACTATCGAGGTTAGACATTCATATGATACAAGGTGGTCATGACGTTTTGCTAGAAGCCACTCATGATCTATGAGTTATGAACTCATTACTAGTATTATATGATCCTACAGGGTCACACACCTAAGCAAACTGGATTTACTTTATGTGGGAATGATCATTAATGTAATGATCCAAATGATGTGTATTTGACACACATGAGAATCGTTTTAAAGAGGAGGTGTCGATCGACACTGAAGAGTGATGTCGATCGACATGTGTATATGATACACATTATAATCGTGGTTTTAATGAGTGTGTCGATCGACACTGAAGAGTGATGTCGATCGACATGTGTATATGATACACATTATAATCGTGGTTTTAATGAGTGTGTCGATCGACACAAATTAGTTGTGTCGATCGACACGGGCTAAAAACCGAAATAGGGATTTCGGTTTAATGACTTAATTTGAACCGGTTTAATTGCTGGACAATTAGGTTTTCTCATGTGCCTATATATATGATATAAGGCACGAAATTGAGAACAGCCTTAAGTCCATAGCCGCCTCTGAAACAAAGGGTTCCCTGAGAGATCTGATTCCAGGTACTAGCATCCCTGCGGATTCCAGTTTGTGTGCGTGTGGACTAACAGTAGAGGCTCAACAATTGAGGAGATAACTGATCTCGAATTCCTGATCTTCTTCCGCTGCTAATCTCCAGGTATATTCGAGATCCTGTTCTTGTAGATTCATTGTTTACAAACCCTAGATCCTAGGCTAAAGGAATTGTCATTAGGATGATTAATAGAGATTAATCCGGTAAAACCTGAATGAATTCCTACAAATTCTACGACTAGAAAAGTTACGAAGTTAAGTCTAGAATTTTACATGTGATCTGCCCGGCATTGGTGTTCTGGCCGAACTCTGCTGGAGAATACACATGCGGTGCTGGACCAATCTGCCCAATCGGCTGCTGCACTGCCGCAATCTGACCCAAAGGCTGAACTCCAGCTTGCTGAATCGCTGCCACACCTGGCTGCTGCAACTGGGGACACATAGGTCTGAAATGCCCTGGCTCACCGCACTGGAAGCAAACCTTAGCCCCCCGAGAACCCTTAGGACAGTTCGCCACCCGATGCTCTGCACTGCCACATCCGAAACAACCCTGAGCGCCGCGGCTACCTGAACTCGCCCTAGAGGGATCATCCCATCTCCTCTTTTGGCCCTGCGAAGGCTTACCGCCCTTGCCAGAACCAGAACCTCTACGCTGCTGATGCTGCTGCAGCTGCTGACTCCTCGGCTGGACGGCAGGAGCCACAGCAGGCTGAACGACAACTGAACCAGGGTGCTCACGCTGGTCCTCCTCAATCGAAGCTGCTAGCTCCACAAGATCCGCCCTCGAGACGTATCTGCCTCCTCTGCACTGGGTCCTGATACTCAACCAAAGTCCCTGCAAGATCCTCTGAACCAGAGCCCGCTCGTCATCCAAACTGTGCCCAGTATGAACAACCAACCTGCTGAACTCGGCGTCATACTCATGCACTGACAGCTCTCTCTGCATCATGAACCTCATCTGAAGACGGTCTCGAGCCTCTAGAGGGAAATACTTGGCGTTGAACTCAGCCAAGAATTCACCCCAAGTCCACTCCGCACGCCTAGCCTCAATAGCGCGCCACCATAAATGGGCATCACCACTCAGATAGTGGATAACCAACTCGACCTGATACCTGATCGATCTGAAGTTACGCTCTAACCTCAGACGCCACTCATCAGCCGCCTCAGGACCAACTCTGCCCTCGAAGAACGGCGTAGCTATCCTCTGCATCTGTCCCATCATCTCAAGATAAGACGGAACATGCGCTGCCACTACAACCCTCGGCTGCTCAGCAACTGCAGGCCTCTGCTGCAACCCGGCCACTGGAGGAACACCCGGAGCCTGCTCAGGACCCACCGGCGGAAAACGTGCCAACAACTGCGTCAACAATCCCATAACCTGGTCATCACGACCCGAAGCTGCAGCAGCACCCCCACCAGGGCCACTGGAACTCCTCTGCCTCTACCGGCACCGGCCATCACGCTGGCACTAAACGACTGGGACTCTGACGCGGTCGCCACACTCTGCGAAACAGTCTGCGCCGCGCTCTCTGCTGATTTCTAAGACTAGCAAAATTTTACTAACACAATTAATCAATCAAGCACATAGTCTCAGTTCATCCAAACCTAGCTGTCCTAAAACCGTCTAGGCTCTGATACCAAAATGTAACACCCGGTTTTTTTTAAATGCGGAAATTCCACAAAAATAAAATTCATCAAGTTAAACAATAACCAACAATTCAATTTCAATAATAATTAAACTCTAGCAACCTAACCGGGTTCACTAGACTTATTAAAAACAGAAACAACACAATCCTATCATCCTCTCCCTAAAGCCATGATCCCGCGATCACACTTTTCCTTTTCCTTTACCTGCAACACAATTGGGAATAACGAGTTGCGTAAGTATTTCATAAATACTTAGTGAGAACGGTACTACAGGTTATTAGATATATCAACAATTAAATAACAATTAGATTAAAACATTTAAATCAGAAAACACACTGGTGTCGATCGACGTCTTCTCCGATTTCCAGATTACACAATCACACGATTTCCACAGTTTCAATTAGATTTTTACACAAAACATCACACGATCATCACACAATCACCCCACAATAATCCTTAAACATTTTTGCCTAAATCCTATTCAATCATTGACAATCCGAAACCCACGGTCGCGCACTCACCTTGACAACGGTTGAACAATGAAACCCAACCGAAACAAAGGATATATCTCACGACACCGAGGGTTTTCCAACGGCGTATAGAACTCCTTCTAACTCTCACCAGAACGACGGCAAAACCCCACACAAAACCGGCTAAAAACGGCAAAACTGCAGAACTGCACCAACTTCCACATACCAAAACTCAGCGAATACTCAACCAAAAGGCAAACGGTTATCACCGGAATCAAGACTACGGATCAGAAAACTTACCCACAAAATCTCCCTCCAATCCGATCACGACTTGACCGCCGTCGCCTCCTCCCAAAACCGACCAAATCACTTCTCCCAATCCACAAGGAAAACTCAAGAAAATCTCTCTTCTCTGATTTTTAACTGTTTCTCTCGATAATGCGGCCAAACCTAGGGGAAAACACGTGCACACGCCTTATATATGATCCCCAAACCGGCCTAAATCAAATCGAACCAAAAACTCAAACCTAAGTCCGATTTTTGGCCCGTGTCGATCGACACACACCCGCTGTGTCGATCAACACATCACCTACTGATCGATTCCTTGAGAAGTCACAGCCCGTGTCGATCGACACACACCCGCTGTGTCGCTTGACGCGTCTCCAAAACCATATTTTTGGGATCACGGGCGTTACAGTTGTAGGGAGGAGACGTTATCATAACATATAGATCAGGACGTCTCAATTTTTTCAGGGCCCTAGGCAAAAGAAAATAAGTCCGGCATTCTCTTATAGAATTTTTTTAAAAAAAAACTCGGACCCTTTTCTCTTTAGTAAAAATAGAAAAATTTGCATGGGCCCTGTGCGGTGGAACCAGTTGACACCCCTCTTAGACGGCCCTGATATAGACATCAGCCTTTAGTAAAATGTGAATTGCGGTGAGTAAATCATAATTTCACCATTGATAAACTAATATTGTACGTTAGGTTGATGAAATTTGATTATCAAATTGAACTCATTAGAATGATGGTAACTACTGGCTATGAAGGCTTAGCAGAAACCGATCACACATTGACCAAAGTTGGAGAGAAATAAGAAATTAGAGGATTTAATAAAGAAAATGACAATTTTTAATGGCTTGTCTTCTAAGAAGATCATGAGTGGTTTAAGATTAACATTTACTTTTCATAGGGATAAATATCGATCCATAACTCCTTTCCTCTAATTTAGTTCCTTCCTCTAAGTACTTCCTAATGGCTCATTTTTTAAGAAGATCATGAGTCGTTCAAGATTAAATTTTACGTTTTCCGTGTTACATTTTAGTTCAAGATTAACTTTAAATTTCTATTGGTTATTACTCTCTTTTTTTGTCAAATGTGTTCTATACTAATCAGCTCTTGTATTAAACTTTTTCTGGGTAATAATATTCACATTTTATCCCCAAAAAAAATTGACAAAAGAGTAAGATAGTAGCATATCACATATCGTAATATGTAAAGTAGAAAAACTGTTATAAATTATATAATCAATCGTTTATATGCTCAAGCCACCAATAATCTATTAGTATGTCAGTAAGGAAAACAAAAATTGATATTAGGAAAAAGAAGGACTAACATTGTCGAACAAAAGTAATGGTAATGAGGTAAAAAAGAGGTTCCAGGATCGAGGTTGAAGGAGATATAAAATAGTAATTATTTATATAACTCTTTGTTTAGGGAGTGGAATCATGGTTAAAACATAATTAGTGGTAAGAAAAGTACACACATAACTCTTTTCTTAATGGGTGGAAGGGAATAACATATTGGGCTGACGAACACTTGATGATCTAAAGAAGAAGATTAGTCAATGTGATCTCATGGAAATATTATCATGTTCTATGAATCGGCCACATATTTCATCTCTTCTAATTGGTTTCTTTTTTGTGAATAATCTAAACATGTAAAACATCACATTCAAAATTGTATTTTTACTCGGTCAATTGTTTTACGCATCACTATTCCTTTTTTTTGAAAATTAATAGACACGTGTCAAAGAAATACAATCACTTATTCTTTTTATGGAGAATGTTAAAAATCTTTTATATTTTAGATATTGATATGTAGATTTAACAAATAATAACACCAAAAAGTAAATAAGATGCGTAAATAGAATGGATCAGACAACAAAATCAATAAAAATAATCACGGAAAAAAACAAGTGGTATGATCTTATAAAATTTATAATCAAGAAAATATAAAATAGCAATCTCATGTGGAGTCATTTGGTTCTTAGATGGAAACAAATGTCATAATCAGTTTAATTATGCATGTGTCGACCATTATAAATATGATTTGGATTATGAAGAAGATGAAATAAATAAAAAATGATGAAAGATTTTTCAATTTTTTATTTTAATATATAAGAAAATAATAAAGATACATTACTTCACAAATATAAAGAAGTTGAAAATAAAATAAATATGAAAGACTTTTGAGATTTTTTAAAGTGTGGTTTTAAAACATAAGAAAATAATAAAGATACATTAATTTTCAAAATGATGATGTGTAGATAAAGAAATGGCGTTCGATTAAAGGAAAATTTACCTTTCCGTGTTAATTATAAACTAAATAAAATCATTGACTTTCCTAGTTAATTTTCTAGTCCTTTTCCATATTCATAAGGATAATATAACATAATCAATGGTAGTTGTTATGTTGGGGTGCAACGTGATTTTTTCTATTATTAATTTTATTGGGTTTAAAATTAGAACCCCAACATAATTTATGTTGTTTTTTTGTCCTCTAATGGTAGTTGCTATAGAGGGTTCTAAATATTATAAAAAACAATATTATGAGTTTTTTGAAGTAGAGTTTATTTTCTCAAAATTTGTAACATAATACATTCGATAAAACATAAAAAACTTTTTTTGCATTGGATGAAATTTGAAACATACATGAAATAAAAACATTTAAAACATAGATTTCGAAATTATAAACTAGAAGGAATGGTCAGTTATAATCTTGATTTTGTCTAAAGTTTTGTCATATGCTCAACCAAATTAGCTTTCAATCGTTAATGCATTTGTCTATCACGAAGTCGAATGCCAAGTGTGACACCCCGGTTTAAGGGCATATGTGGTATATGCGGTATATGCAGAGAGGCTTAAAAGAATTGATTTGGCTACCTATATCACCAAAGTGCTACCTATATCACCAAAGTGCACTTACCTACTGAGAAGTCATTTCCAGTATCGTGTGAGTGAGGACAAAACACAAGAAAATATCGCGTGGTAATTTGCAGGGTTAGTAAACAAGACTCCCGAGCCTCCAGGACTAAGCACAGACCGTCAGACATGGTGGACCTACGGGCCTGAGAGTGGACGGGGGACCCATAGGAGGGGCGGCAGGGCATTATAAGTGGTATCTGAGCAAATCTTGACAACTGTGTGAGTTTGATTGTCGGAGGTAACGATCTTAGTATGCGCAACGAGGACGTTGCGATCAGTTAGTGGGGGTGATTGTGACACTCCGGTTTCAGATGATATGTGGTATATGCGGTATATGCGGAGAGGCTTAAAAGAATTGATTTGACTACCTATATCACCAAAGTGCACTGCTGGGGTGTAAGCTTTACCCAAATAAACAACTGCAAGTGCACAGCAATCACAATAGTATAGATGGGATCGAATCCACAAGGACCTAGTTTTGTACTACAAACTTATTAGAATCAAATCAAGCTAAAACAAAATAAAGATTGTGGGTTTTTGAAGTCACGAAAATAACAAATAATAAGGATGAAAAATCAGATTAAACAAGCGTTAGGCAAATAGGTTCATCGCAGAGATTCACAAATCATTAACGATATATCAAAATTCAGGGAAATTGTTCTAGAACTCAAATCACAAAGGTATAATCATTCCACTTTCGTGGCTCCGACTACTATGTTTTAACACCCTAATAGACTCAACTTTCAATGGTTATTACAAAGTGAAAACACGCGGAAAGCACAAGATTCGATTGTTCATAATACTCTATAACTAACCTTTCGAATTGTTATAACGCATTACTCATCAAATACTAGTTCAAGAAACATACAAGCTTTTGGAGAGTATGTTAAAACCATGATCTAATGCTAGATAATCAGAAAAGCATACAGCATTAAGCTCAAGTAAAGATGAAGAACAATATAGCATCCCTAAATTTATCGACAAAAGTTAACAATCCATGAACTCTTTGATTTTCCTATAACCTAACAAAGGGAATTACTCAAGCATGGTGCGCGAAAACAAGCAAAGAGATGATGAAAACATGATAAATAAACTTGAATTAAAGAGTAAAGGTTGAAGGATTCTTCTCTATATTGAGATACAAAGCGAGATCATCCACCGGAAGCTCTTGAAACTCAAATCTATGGAGATATCCCCAAAGGGACGTGGTGGCTGTTTCTCTCTGCTAAAAGTGTTTATAATTTTGGCACACCCTAAAACAAGTATATATAGGTCTAGGGTCTTCTAGGGTTTAGTTTTTGGGCAAACACGTCTTTTTGGTCGTGCTCCAGGCACCGGTCCAAGGCCCCGGACATAATCACGTGTCCAGTTCCTCAGTCCATAAGTGATTTTTTGGTGCGTGTGGTCTGAAAGAAATGCTAAGGGTTTAGGTAGGGTACCAACTAAAAAGGAGCTGGCCATTTATGACAACAGAGAGGGGTAAAAAGAGGATAAGATGTCATGAATGTGATTCGTTTCCTTGACCTAATATCCTTAACAAAAAATAATCGCAAATCATGTTAGTAAACCAAATTAAGAATCGGAATCGTATCCATCAAAATGATGTAAGTAGCAATCTCTTTGGACTCCATTCGGTCACTAGATGTCTGAATCAATTATCCGGAACAAACCCTGCAATAATGGTCACTTGGGTTTTGAAATCAAAACGTTAATATTCCTAGAAAAGTATCAGCATTCCCAACTTATTTTGACTTAATAAAGCGGGTTTTAAAAACGATTTTGAAAACATAAAAATCTGACATGAAGCAGATGTGTTAGTAACAATCCCCCCAGACTTAGCTTACACCGTCCCGGTGTAAATTAATCAATTAAGGGAGAATTTTGGCAAAGGAAATAGGTATTTGAAATTTAAAATTAAAAAGAAAAGAACAGAAAACTAACCTTGTGGCTCGAACCGGTTGGGTCTACGGTTCGAGCCATGGTGTTCTTTGTTTCGGACCGGTCTTAATGACAAGGACATTAGGACAGGGGACCAAGGTCGCTGGGGACGCAAGTCTATGGGCGAGCCGCGGGTCAAGTGGTGCCGCGGGACGAGAGATTCCAGGGCGGGGGTCATGGTTTGGGACGCGGGGTTCTGGCACCGTTCCATTTATCATGTCTGGGGGATTTGAGGCGCGGATGGATGCTTCGTACTTGGGACGGGTCGCGTGGTGCTGGTGGACACTTAAACGCCCGATCGGAGGTTCAAGGAACAAAGTGAAGAGAAAATGTTAGTAAGACTTATTGTAATGCCCCAATCCAAGATCTAGACTGGAACGGTACTGAGGAACGCTTAAACGCCCGATCGGAGGTTCAAGGAACAAATCCTAATTTCCTAGACTAAACATTCAAGTGTCTGTCCCTATCGAATACAACTCAAAGCTTGCCAACCCGAGTCTTACCCGATAGTTGGATCGTCCGGACAAGACTAAGCATCATATGAAACCCCTTTATTTTAAAAACCTCCTTTTATTTATTTATACTTAGTCTTTCAAACGGTTACAAAGTTATACTCGATCCTGAGTCTAGCACTCCAAAACGGTCATGTACATAATAAACATATACATTTACAAAAGCAAGGAAAAGCTACCACTGATTTGCCTAATGTTTCGTATGCTTCAAGGGTCTACTTGCTATGGTTACCTGCAAAAGAGATTGAGTCGTAAGCACTAGTTGCTCAGTGAGTCTAGGTTTCCCTTATACGAATCAATCACATAATATCCCAACCAAACCCCAAAATAACAATCATCAAGCAACACGCAATGCAATGCATAAATAGACATGACCGGTTTATGCATTTTTCGTCCTCAATCCAATAAAGTCTCACGCGTTGTCCATTCCCATCACGTGTACTCAAGGCATCTTTCGGTCCCTTACCACAAAGGCTAAGGACTTAGGATCCTTTACCCACCCTGCATCGATCGCTATGCAGCACAACGGCCCCAGGCTGCAATCCCGTTCATCCGTGTCTTCGTGAGCTTTAACTATTACTCCACAAGTAAAATAGCCAAGCCACGGACAAGGGAATGACATACCGTGTATTTATCAAGTTTTATATGATTTACCCATAACCATTTATGCATATAAACTTGTAATTAACCATTCTTTGATTCATGCTCAACACTTAGCAATTTCAGTGAAATCGTGGGCAAACCACTATGGTTATAAGCAATAACAACAATTCGTGTGTTCTACTCATCAACACACATACACGAATAAACTTCGACTCACCTCTATGAAGAAGTATGAAGTCGACTCAAGACTTTACTCTCGGGTTCCTCCTTAGACTCGGCTTATTCCTGAACAAACGAGTCTTAGGGTTACTACGGCAACACTTAGAGTTTTCCTTAAGGAATTAGGCTAAAGGATATTTACTTAGATTGGATCAGAACGTGATACCAACCTTTCCTGAAAATTCCTAAGGCTGCTAGAATGGACGCTGGCTCGGCACGAAAAAGATGGATCAGAACGGGTCGCTTATCGGGTCGGTATCATACTCGGTACGTGCTCGGTACGTATCGTTATCGGGTCGTGGTATGGATAAGCACGTGCTATCAGTACGGAATCTCTTCTAGGGTCAAAACGGAACAAGGGGTCTTTCTATATATAGGAAATCGGAAGCAAGCAAGCACATAGGTGACACACGATTCTCGTGGATCGCATGCAAGTCGGAACTCATGCGCGAGTGACACGTGTCCTCGTATGAGAAGGAAAACATGCACGTCGGGCTCTCGCATGGGCGACACATGGATCATGTCGGCTACTCGCTGCCGACGTACGGCCGGTCTCGTCCCAAGGCCAAACGGTGCCCGAACGGCGCGGTCTCTGCGCGTGACTAAGTTCTGTCTTAATCCGAGCCATATACGGTCATTCTAGGGTCTAAGGTAAAATTCCCACTTTTGGTCCGGCCGTCCCGCGGTACTTGGGCCGGCCTCGGCCTAGGCCGCGTACGGGTCATTACACTTATGATTATGAAACTAAATAAAATAAATGAAAATAAAAACTATGAAAATATGGGCTGCCTCCCACAAAGCGCTTGTTTAAAGTCAATTAGCTCGACTCCTTTGAAGTTCAGATGTCGGGAGGTTCGTCCAAGATGATGTTGACTTCTTCATCAGCTTGGTATCGACAAGATAAGGCTTGACACGCTGACCATTCACCGTGAACTTAGTTCCACGAGGATCCCAAAGTACTACCGATCCATATGGTTTTACTTCCTTGATTGTGAAGGGTCCTGACCATCTAGAACGGAGTTTTCCTAGAAAGAGTTTTAAGCGGGAATTGAAAAGTAAAACCTGGTCATTTAGTTGTAAATCCTTTGGTATGATCTTCTTGTCGTGGAAAGTCTTGGTCTTCTCCTTGTATATCTTGGTGTTCTCATAAGCTAAATGGTGAATCTCCTCCAATTCGTTCAATTGGATCAATCTTCTTTCTCCGGCGGTCTTCAGATTGAAGTTTAGCTCCTTAACGGCCCAAGCAGCTTTGTATTCAAGTTCCACCGGGAGATGACAAGCTTTACCATAAACTATATGGAAAGGAGTTGTTCCCAATGGCGTTTTAAAAGCCGTTCTATATGCCCAAAGAGCGTCATCCAATTTTTCTGACCAATCTTGCCTCATCTTCGCAGTTGTCTTTTACAATATGGTGATAGGCAGTAGCAACTTTATGCCTAACTCCGTTTTTCTTCAAGAAGTTGTCGAAAGATCTATTGATGAAGTGGGTTCCTACATCACTAATTACAACTCTTGGAATGTCAAAACGTGGAAAGATGACTGACTTGAATAGCTTGATGACTACCGCTGCGTCATTTGTTGGAGATGCTACAGCTTCTACCCATTCGGAAACGTAATCCACTACGACTAGAATGTATTGGTTTCCAAAAGACATTGGTAAAGGATCCATGAAATTTTGGCTTCAATTCCCCATACATCAAAGACTTCGGCTTCTAAGATGAAGTTTTGGGGCATTTTGTTTTTCCTGCTTATGTTTCTCATTCGTTGACACGGATCACATCTTGAGATAAAGCCGTGAGTGTCTTTAAACAATGTTGGCCACCAAAAACTAGCTTGGAGGATTTTAGAGACCGTCTTGAAGGTTGCAAAATGACCCGCATAAGCTAAACTATGACACTCGTGTTTGATTCCTTCAACATCGTCTTCTTGAACACACTTTCGAAACAAATTGTCTTGACACTTCTTGTAGAGATAGGGCTCGTCCCAGTAGTAAGATTTTGATCTCCTTGAGGAACTTCTTCTTCCTATAACCAAAGAATAGTGGAGGTTCAATATCTGCGGCTAGATAATTAGCAATGTGGCGGTACCAAGGTGTTGCAAATGTTGTCTTCTTCTTCTTCTGGGCTGGACGTGGGTGGGTTTGATTACTCGGACGAGGAATGGCATTCAAGGTGTAGACGTGTTCTTCTACTAGAGACTCATTCATAGGCAATGGTTCTTCTACACGCATCCAAGAGAGGTGATCCGCTACGCCGTTTTCTATCATCTTCTTATCTTTTATTTCCAAATCGAATTCTTGTAATAAACGAATCCATCGTATGAGGTGTGGCTTTGCATCTTTCTTGGATAGAAGATATCTCAAAACAGCATGGTCCGTATGAACAATGACTTTGGCTCCCACCAAATATGACTGAAACTTCTAAAAAGCGAAGACTATTGCAAGTAGCTCCTTCTCCGTTGTGGCATAATTGCATTGAGCTTCGTCCAAGGTTTTATTAGCATACTATATGACGTTTAGCTTCTTATCCTTTCGATGTCCCAACACGGCTCCTACTGCATAGTCGCTATCTGGTGATTGAACCACATGTGCGCTAATGAGTGCTTCCTTGATCTTAATGAAGGTGACGTGACACTCCTCATTGAACTCAAAGGTTGTGTCATTGCATAATAACCTTGTAAGTGGACGGGCGGTGTTGGAGAAGTGTTTAATAAACCGCCTATAGAAGTAGGCATGTCCAAGGAAACTTCGAATGCCTGGTTGCAAATCAACCATCACTTTTATCTTGGCCTTGTCGACTTCTATTCCCTTCTCTAAAATCCGGTGTCCTAGAAAAATTCCATCTCTCACCATGAAGTGGCATTTCTCCCAATTCAACACAAGATGCTTGTCTTCACAACGTTGTAAAACCCTGCTAAGATCTGACAAACAATTTTCGAAGGATGAGCCATATATTGAAAAATCGTCCATAAATACCTCCATTATGTCCTCGATATAATCCGTAAAGATAGCCATCATGCATCTTTGGAATGTGGCTGGGGCGTTACATAATCCGAACGGCATTCGTCGATAAGCGAATGTACTATAAGGAGTTTTGTCGAATTCTCGGAGTTTCTTCTCGCCGTTCGTGATTGTGGTGTTCGTGAGTGATTCCTGTGCGTTTCCAGCAGCGAATCAGTGGGTTTTAGGCTATCATTCATCGCTTTCAATCCGTTTTCCTCTTCAATTAAGCGAGGTGAGTGCGTGATCGTTAGGGAATGTTAGAACGGTTATTAGGTTGTTGAGATTGATTGTGGTTTGATGATTGTTTGAATTATCATGTCATGTTCTTTGTGTTCGTGTGTGTGTTTCGTGATGATTGATCGTAATATTGTTAATCTATGATGATCCGTGACGAACCGCGACTGAGCCATGAGAGGATGGGTTCCGTTTCTGGTTCAGGGACCATCGTGTCGATCGACGCCTAGAGGTTGTGTCGATCGACACGATGGCGAAACAGAGGATGCTCGTTTTGATAACGTGTCGATCGACGCCTAGAGGCTGTGTCGATCGACACTAAGAGAACAAGGTTGGTTCTCGTTACCTATTTCGATCGACACCATGGTGGCGTGTCGACACCTGGTTCTGTTTGGTTTGAAATTGCTTGGTTAATCTTTATTGAACCGGAAGTGTCTAATTTTTATTAAACCAGAAATTGAAGTGAAATAATAATTGAAATTGATAATCGTTTTATTATTCCTTTTGTGGGATGACCGCTCCACTGAGTATTTATGATAATACTCACGCAACTCACGTGTTCTTTTGAGTTGCAGGTAAAGGAAAAATGTGATCGTGGAATCGAGGCAAGGACGGGGGATGATAGGATTGAACTGTTATGTTGTTTTATTTTAGTAGCCTGTTAGGTTGCTAGATGTTTTCGGAATTGGAATTTGATAGTTTTCCTGATTATTGGTATTGCTGGATTATTGGTTATTTGGTTATTTCCGCTTGATTTCACCCGGTTTGATAATTGGTTAATTATTATAAAAAAAAAAGTGGGTGTTACATTTTGGTATTAGAGCCTATACGGTTTTAGGACATAGATTGTGTGATCTGAGACTATGTGATTTACTGTGTAGTATAGAGTCTTAGATCATCCCCCAGAGCCTCCAGTGTGATTCCACGGTATGTTATGTTTTTGTTTCTTTGTGACTTCTAGTAGCTTAGCCTGTATTTTTGGGAAATGCAGTGCAGTATGGTTCCTGGAGCTAGAGGTCGTGGCAGAGCTAGTGCCCGGGGTGGCAGAGTTGGTGGCTGTGGAGGCCGAGGTCGTGGTCGCGGACCAGTGGTTGAGACGTCCAGCAGTGTGGCTGCGAGTGTGACGCAGACGTCAAGGACTCCTACGCATCTTTCGGGTTCCGTGAGCGAGACCAGTGCTAGTGCCAATGTGGGTGTTGTGGGTGCCGGGAGGGGTGCCGGGATGGCTGCTAGAGGAGCAGGCCCGGCTGTGGGTGTCGTTCCAGCTCAGGATCGTATGGATCGCATGGAGGGGATTCTAACGGAGTTATTTTGGCGCTTTCCGGCGGCAGTTCCGGTTCAGGCTCCAGTGGTGCCTCCGGTGGCCCATAGGATTATCGTGTTGAGATAGCTATCCACTATCTCTCTGGGGATTCTCATTTGTGGTGGAGAGCGATTGAGGCCAGGAGGCCTGGCGCTGTGTGGAGCTGGGGAGAGTTCGTGGCTGAGTTCAACGCCAAGTACTTTCCTCAGGAGGCTTTGGATCGTCTCGGGACGAGATTCGTCGAGCTGGTTCAGGGCGATCGTACTGTGCGAGAGTATGATGGTGAGTTCAGCAGATTGCTTGTCTATGCGGATCGTGGCATGGAGGATGAGCGGATGCAGGTTCAGAGGTTCCTGAGAGGACTTCGTGCGAATTTGAGGATTCGGTGCAGGGTTTCGGAGTACGCCTCGAGAGCGAAGCTGGTTGAGATGGCTGCAGGCATTGAGGAGGATCTGAGAGGTCAGTTAGCTGTAGCTGTTCCAGCGGCAGTCCCTGTGTCGGTTGTTCCTGCTGTTCAGCCGAGGAGACAGCAGCAGCAGCAGAGTGGTTCCGGTTTTGGTTCCGGCAAAGGCGGCAAGCCTGCGCAGGGCCAGAAACGGAAATGGGATGGTGCTTCCAGGCCCAGTCAGAGGGGCGGAGCATGTTATGGATGCGGGTGTATGGAGCATCATTTATCGAGTTGCCCCCGTAAGGGCGACCAGTAGTTATCGCAGCAGCGGGATTTGAGAGTGTGTTTCCACTGCAGGGAGCCAGGGCATATCAGGACGATGTGTCCCCGATTGCAGCCGGCGGCTGTAGTTGCGATTCAGCCAGTTGAGATGCAGCCGAGAGGTCAGTTACCTGTAGTGCAGCAGCCGATTGAGCAGATCGGGCAGGCACCGAGAGTGTTTTCGCCAGCAGAGTTCGGTCAGAACAGTAACGCCGGGTAGATCACAGGTAAAATTCTAGACTCTAACTTCGTAAAATTCCTAGTGGTAGAATTTTGGTTGTGTTGTGCAAGTGTCCTTTTATTTTACTTGTGGTCGAGTCGTCAGGGTTCTCAACGCATATAAATTGTGTAGGGACCTTGTTAGTGGGCGACTTCGAGTCCCACGTAATGTTTGATTCGGGAGCATCGCACTGTTATATTACTCCTGAGTGTGCCAAGAGCAGTGGCATTTGGAGCAGCGCTGGCAAGCGCGCATGCATGGTCAATGTGGCTGGAGGAGGTTTCCTGGCTACTTCGGGCCGTGCTAGGGCAGTGGATGTGCAGATCGCAGGGCATTCGATGCCAGCGGACTTGGTGATTAGTCCGGTAGCGCTGTATGATGTGATTCTCGGCATGGATTGGTTGTCGTTCTACCGGGTTCACTTGGATTGCTATCGAGGTAGGGTGGTTTTCGAGCGTGCTGGTGAGAAGTTGGTGTTTCAGGGTTTGAGACCGACTTCCAGTAGCCTTGTGATTTCGGCTATTCAGGCGGAGCGGATGGTAGAGCGAGGTTGCGAGGCGTTCTTAGCGACGATTGTGATGTCAGATGTCAGTAGTGAGGTTGCTTTGGAGGATATTCGAGTTGTTCAGGACTTCGAGGATGTTTTTCGGTCGTTGAAAGGATTGCTACCATCTCGGTCCGATCCTTTCACGATTGAGTTAGAGCCCGGGACAGCTCTGATATCTAAGGCTCCTTACAGGATGGCTCCAGCAGAGTTAGTGGAGTTGAAAAAGCAGCTAGAGGACCTTCTGGAGAAAGATTTTATTCGTCCGAGTGTTTCGCCGTGGGGCGCGCCAGTGTTGTTCGTGAAGAAGAAGGATGGTAGTTTTTGGTTGTGCATTGACTACCGGGGACTTAACCGAGTTACTGTGAAGAACCAGTACCCTCTTCCGAGGAATGATGAGTTGTTGGATCAGTTAAGGGGCGCGACCTGGTTCTCCAAGATAGACTTGGCTTCAGGGTATCATTAGATCCCGATTTCTGAGGCAGACGTTCGTTAGACGGCATTCAGGATGAGATATGGTCGTTTCGAGTTCGTAGTTATGCCTTTCAGTTTGACAAATGCGCATGCGACATTCATGAGATTGATGAACGATGTATTCAAGGAGTATTTGGACGTGTTCGTGATCATTTTCATTGATGATATCTTGGTTTACTCGAGGAGTTCCGAGGAGCACGAGGCTCATTTGCGGTTAGTTTTAGAGACGCTACGGGAGCAGAAGCTTTACGCAAAGTTGAGCAAGTGCAGTTTTTGGCAGAGACAGATGGGATTTCTGGATCATATTGTGTCTGCAGAGGGAGTCTCTGTGGATCCGGCCAAGATTGAGGTGATTCGAGACTGGCCGAGACCGAGTAGTGCTACCGAGATCAGGAGTTTTCTGGGTTTAGCGGGATACTACAGGAGATTCGTCAAGGGCTTTGCGAGTATGGCACAGCCAATGACGAAGTTGACCGGTAAGGAGGTACCGTTTGTTTGGTCGCCGGAGTGCGAGGAGAGCTTTGCGAGGCTCAAGGAGATGTTGACCAGTACGCCAGTGTTGGCATTTCCCGAGCCGGGGAAGCCTTACACTGTGTATACTGATGCTTCAGGAGTTGGTCTGGGATGTGTTCTGATGCAGGAGGGTCGAGTTATTGCTTATGCTTCAAGGCAGTTGCAGGGTAGTGAGCGTAATTGGCCTACGCATGATCTAGAGTTGGGAGCTGTGGTGTTCGCTCTAAAAATCTGGAGATCTTACCTGTATGGAGGCAGGGTACAGATTTTCACGGATCATAAGAATCTACAGCACATCTTCACTCAGCCGTTGCTGAATATGAGACAGAGGTGTTGGGTTGAGTTGTTGGCGGACTACGATCTGGAGATCACTTATCATCCGGGCAAGGCTAATCAGGTAGCAGATGCCTTGAGTCGGCGGAGGTCCGATTCAGCCCGTGAGCAGGATATCGAGGATTTGGTAGGCGAGATTAGCACGTTGCGTCTCTGTGCTATTTCGCAGGAGCCTTTGGGCTTAGAGGCAGTCGAGCAGGCGGATCTTCTCAGCAGGATCAGAGGGGCTCAGCAGAGTGATCAGGGTCTGATGGGGTTGTCGCGAGCGACAGGTTCTGAGTTTGTAGTCTCTCCGAATAGGACGATTCTGATTCGTGGTCGAGTTTGCGTTCCTCGTGATGAGGCATTGAGGCAGGAGATTCTAAGTGAGGCTCATTCGAGAAAGTTCTCGATTCATCCGGGTGCGACTAAGATGTACCGAGACCTCAAACGGTATTATCACTGGGTCGGGATGAAGAGAGACGTGGTGGCTTATGTTTCTAAGTGCAACACTTGTTCGTTGGTTAAGGCCAA
Source organism: Draba incana (assembly GCA_963576765.1). Lineage (NCBI taxonomy): Eukaryota > Viridiplantae > Streptophyta > Magnoliopsida > Brassicales > Brassicaceae > Draba > Draba incana. The sequence continues at coordinate 9,811,682 of OY755202.1, read as the reverse complement.
ACATGGAGTTCCAAGTGGTCTTCTGCAGAGTTTGCCTATTCCCGAGTGGAAGTGGTATATGATCACGATGGATTTCGTGGTTGGTTTGCCTACTTCGCAGACATATGATGCTATCTGGGTGGTTGTGGATCGGTTGACTAAGTCAGCGCACTTTATGGCCATTAAGAAGACCGATGGAGCGGCTAAGTTGGCTAAGAAGTTCGTGAAGGAGATAGTGAGGTTGCATGAGTGCCACCCAGTATTGTTTCCGGTCGAGATCCCAGGTTTGCATCAGAGTTCTGGAGAGCGTTTCAGGCAGAGATGGGCACTAAGGTGCATATGAGTACAACTTATCATCCGCAGACTGATGGGCAGTCAGAGAGGACTATTCAGACTATGGAGGATTTGCTGAGGATGTGTGTGCTGGATTGGGGAGGTTATTGGGCGGATCATTTGAGTTTGGTCGAGTTCGCTTACAATAACAATTTTCAGGCGAGTATCGGTATGGCTCCTTTTGAGGCTTTGTATGGGAGGCCGTGTAGGACGTTGTTATGCTGGACCCAGGTGGGAGAGCGCAATATTCTTGGAGCTACTTATGTTCAGGAAACGACGGAGAAGATCCGGGTCGTGAGATTGAACATGAAGGAAGCTCAGGATCGGCAGAGGAGCTACGCTGATAAGCGGAGGCGGAGCTTGAGTTCGCGGTTGGAGATCACGTGTATCTCAAGATGGCTATGTTGTGGGGCCCTAACAGGTCCATTAGGGAGAACAAGCTGAGTCCGCAGTTTATGGGTCTATTTCCTGTGGTGGAGCGTGTTGGGCCAGTTGCGTATCGGCTTGAGTTACCTCCGATCATGAAGGCATTTCATAAGGTGTTCAATGTTTCGATGTTGCGGAAGTGCCTGCATGAGTCGGAGGAGTTGGTGCCTGAGATCCTTGCGGATCTTCAGCCAGATTTGACGGTTCCGGCGGTTCCTTGTGAGGATTCTGGAGAGGGGAGTCAAGGAGCTGCGTCGGAAGAAGATTCCTTTGTTGAGGATTTTATAGGATTGTGGCGGTTGCCAGGAGGAGACTTGGGAGCCAGAGGCGAAGATGAAGTTAAAGTTCAGGAAGTGGTTCCAGTTTCATTTTAGCATGTTGATGCTTTTGTATCGTGTATTTTCGTTTATGTTGTAACGATTTTACGTTGAGATTTAATAAGATGGAGTGTTCCTTATTTATCTCTGTGTGTTATAAGATGTTTTTCTTATGTGTGTTACGTGGTGATATTCCGGGTTTGGGGAGTATCGAGTTGGCCACGAGAGGTAGTTTTGGTCAATAGATGTTTATAGTCATTTTCGGATTTATTAATCTAGGGGCTGCGGTCCCGAATAACTCATTCATTTTGTTTGGAGACGATTAGTTCTTCAGTGAGGATGATTATTCCTCAGAGGAGATGATTAGTTCTCCTGTATACTCCTTGGGATGATTAGTTTCCATTGCGAGTATCGAGGGATGATTAGTTCTCTCGAGGGGATGATTAGTTCCCCTGTGTACCCGGAGCTCAAAGGATGCGTCCTGAGAGTGGAAGGGACACGAGACACCGATAGCTCTAAGGATGCGTCCTGCGAGTGGGAGGAGTGTCGAATGAGTTAAGAGTGATAGATGTCGGGAAACGGGCGTATAAACATGAGACAGAACTAGAGCCTCGGAGATCGAGTTTTAGGATCTCAGATTGTTTTTGACCGGTTCGGGTCAAGTTTGAGTTGTGGCCTTCATTGGCGGTTTGTCGGATTCGGGGACGAATCAAAGGTTGGTGGGGGAGAATTGTAACGCCCGTGAACCGAATATGTATTTTTGGTAAGTGTCGATCGACACGTTGGGTGTGCGTCGATCGACACGGGTATTTGTTCTCTCGAAGTTTGGACAGAGAGGTCTCTGTTGATCGACACATGGTGTCTGTCGATCGACACTAAGTTTAAAATTGCGATCTGATTTGGCGGAAATCGCGTTTTTCACGCGATTTAATTCCTAAAAACCCTAGGCTCGATTATTTAAGAGTAGGGGATCGTGTGCCGTCAGAGGTTAAGCAGTTTTATCAGGAAATTGAGAGAAAATGGGGATTTGTATGAGAAATCGATTGTTCGTGGGGGTTTTGTCGAATTCTCGGAGTTTCTTCTCGCCGTTCGTGATTGTGGTGTTCGTGAGTGATTCCTGTGCGTTTCCAGCAGCGAATCAGTGGGTTTTAGGCTGTCATTCGTCGCTTTCAATCCGTTTTCCTCTTCGATTAAGCGAGGTGAGTGCGTGATCGTTAGGGAATGTTAGAACGGTTATTAGGTTGTTGAGATTGATTGTGGTTTGATGATTGTTTGAATTATCAGGTCCTATTCTCTGTGTTCGTGTGTGTATTTCGTGATGATTGATCGTAATATTATTAATCTGTGATGATCCGTGACGAACCGCGACTGAGCCATGAGAGGATGGGCTCCGTTTCTGGTTCAGGGACCATCGTGTCGATCGACGCCTAGAGGTTATGTCAATCGACACGATGGCGAAATAGAGGATGGTCGTTTTGATAACGTGTCGATCGACGCCTAGAGGCTGTGTCGATCGACACTAAGAGAACAAGGTTGGTTCTCGTTACCTAGTGTCGATCGACACCATGGTGGCGTGTCGTTCGACACCTGGTTCTGTTTGGTTTGAAATTGCTTGGTTAATCTTTATTGAACCGGAAGTGTCTAATTTTTATTAAACCAGAAATTGTAAGTGAAATAATAATTGAAATTGATAATCGTTTTATTATTCCTTTTGCGGGATGACCGCTCCACTGAGTATTTATGATAATACTCACGCAACTCCCGTGTTCTTTTGAATTGCAGGTAAAGGAAAAATGTGATCGTGGAATCGAGGCAAGGACGGGGGATGATAGGATTGAACTGTTATGTTGTTTTGTTTTAGTAGCCTGTTAGGTTGCTAGATGTTTTCGGAATTGGTAGATTGATAGTTTTCCTGATTATTGGTATTGCTGGATTATTGGTTATTTGGTTATTTCCGCTTGATTTCACCCGGTTTGATAATTGGTTAATTATTAAAAAAAAAAATGCGGGTGTTACAAACTCTCACGAGAACGACGGCAAAACCCCACACAAAACCGGCTAAAAACGGCGAAACTGCAGAACTGCACCAACTTCCACAAACCAAAACTCAGCGAATACTCAACCAAAAGGCAAACGGTTATCACCGGAATCAAGACTACGGATCAGAGAACTTACCCACGAAATCTCTCTCCAATCCGATCACGACTTGACCGCCGTCGCCTCCTCCCAAAACCGACCAAATCACTTCTCCCAATCCACAAGGAAAACTCAAGAATATCACTTCTCTGATTTTTAACTGTTTCTCTCGATAAGGCCAAACCTAGGGGAAAACACGTGCACACGCCTTATATACGATCCCCAAACCGGCCTAAATCAAGTCGAACCAAAAACTCAAACCTAAGTCCGATTTTTGGCCCGTGTCGATCGACACACACCCGCTGTGTCGATCAACACATCACCTACTGATCGATTCCTTGAGAAGTCACAGCCCGTGTCGATCGACACACACCCGCTGTGTCGCTCGACGCGTCTCCAAAACCACATTTTTGGGATCACGGGCGTTACAATTCTCCCCCACTAAACTGGATTCGTCCTCGAATCCCGCAACATACGTCCCCACATGACCACTCTCTGGCCTGCACCGGCCAATACCACAAGAGGTTCTCACATAATCTCACAGAGCCACGAACTAATCCTATGTTTATACGCACATTCCTCAGACATTTATTGCGTTTGACTCATCCACACACTCTAGGGAACCACCGTCCCCTCGGGAAACCGCCGTCTCCCCGTACTATAGAGGAACCACCGTCCCAATATATGCACATTGTACTATAACGGAGACCACCATCTCGGTATAAGTACTCTAGAAACCACCGTCTCCTGGAGAGACCACAGTCTCTCAACATGTATACACGAAACCACCGTATCTGATACATACTCTGGAAACCACCGTCTCCAGCACATGAGCCATCCGTAACAAATGCTAAAACGCCTATAAACATCAGCGACTAGGTCACCTCACGTGGTCTAACTTGATACTCCCTCTGGAATATCCACAAAACACGACCCGCACTGGTCCTCACACACATATCATTAGAAACACAGTCTAATACACGAGAAATATAAGGAAAAACTCATCTTATAAATCTCCAAAATGTATATCGTTACAATGAAACGAAAAATACAAGAATCAGAATACAACACCGGCACCAAAGGCCAAAAGAAACTAGAACCACAAAGAAAGCTAAGCTCAAACGGCGGCCTGCTTGTCGAACACTTCCTGAACTTCAGCTTCATCTTTGCCTCTGGCTCCCAAGTCTCCTCCTGGCAGCCGCCACAATCCCACAATATACGTAACAACGGAATCTTCTTCCGGCGCAGTTTCTTGACTCTCCTCTCGAGAATCCTCACGAGAACCGCCGGAACCGTCAAATCAGGATGCAGATCCGCAGAAATCTCAGGCACTAACACCTCCGACTCATGCAGGCACTTCCTCAACATCGACACATGGAAAACCTTATGGAATGCCTTCATGATCAGTGGTAACTTAAGCCGATACGCTACCGGTCCCACTCGCTCCACCACAGGAAACGGACCCATAAAACGCGGACTCAGCTTGTTCTCCGAAATGGATCTGTTAGGACCCCTCAACATAGCCATCTTGAGATACACGCGATCTCCAACCTCAAACTCAAGCTCACGCAGACACTTATCAGCGTAGATCCTCTGGCGATCCTGAGCTTCCTTCATGTTCAATCTCACTACTCGGATCCTCTCCGTCGTTTCCTGAACAAAAGTAGCTCCAAGAACACTGCGCTCCCCCACTTGGGTCCAGCATAAAGGCGTCCTACATGGCCTCCCATATAAAGCCTCAAATGGAGCCATCCCGATACTCGTCTGAAAGCTGTTATGATATGCAAACTCTACTAAGCTCAAGTGATCGTACCAATGACCACCCCAATCCTGAACACACATCCTCAGCAAATCCTCCATAGTCTGAATAGTCCTCTCTGACTGCCCATCAGTCTGCGGATGATAAGCCGTACTCATATGCACCTTAGTGCCCATCTCTGCCTGAAACTCAGATGCAAACCTGGGATCCCGATCAGACACAATACTGGCTAGCACTCCATGCAGCCTCACAATCTCATGCACAAACTTCTAAGCAAACTTAGCCGCTCCATCGGTCTTCTTGATGGCCAAGAAGTGTGCTGACTTAGTTAACCGATCCACGATCACCCAGATGGCATCATACGTCCGCGAAACAGGTAATCCCACTACGAAATCCATCGTAATCATATCCCAGTTTCACTCCGGAATGGGTAAACTCTGCAAAAGACCACCAGGAACCTTATGCTCTGCTTTAACCAATGAACACGTGTTGCACTTAGCAACATAAGCTGCCACATCTCTCTTCATCCCGACCTAGTGATAGTACCGTTTGAGATCACGATATATCTTAGTCGCACCCAGATGAATCAAGAACTTGCTCGAATGAGCCTCACTCAGAATCTCCTGCCTCAACTCCTCAACCTTTGGTACACAAACCCGACCGCAGACCAAAATTGCCCCATTCGATGATACCTGATACTCGGAACCCGCTGCGGTCGACGCAACTACCAAACCCGAATCGCTCGCCTGAGCTGCAAGAATCCTTCTCAGAAGATCTGCCTGATCCACCGCCTTTAAGCCCAACGGCTCCTCGGAAATAGCACATAACCTCAAAGTGCTAACCTCGCTCACAAGCGACTCGATATCCTGCTCTCGCGACAAATCCATTCGCCGACGACTCAGCGCATCCGCTACCAGATTAGCCTTGCCCAGATGATAGGTGATCTCCAGATCATAATCCGCCAACAACTCAATCCAGCGTCTCTGTCTTAATTCAGCAATGGCTGAGTAAAGATGTGCTGCAGATTCTTGTGATCCGTGAAAATCTGCACTCTCCCTCCGTAGAGATAAGACCTCCAGATCTTCAGAGCGAACACAACTACTCCCAACTCTAGATCATGCGTAGGCCGATTACGCTCACTATCCAGCAACTGCCTCGAAGCATAAGCAATAACTCAACCCTCCTGCATCAAAACGCAACCCAAACCAACTCTTGAAGCATCCGTATACATGGTATAAGGCTTCCCCGGCTCAGGTAATGCCAATACCGGCGTACTAGTCAACATCTCCTTGAGTCTCCTCGCACTCCGGCGACCAGACAAACGGAACCTCCTTACCAGTCAACTTCATCATTGGTTGTGCCATACTCGCAAAGCCCTTGACGAATCTCCTGTAGTATCCCGCTAAACCCAGAAAACTCCTAATCTCGGTGCACTACTCGGTCTCGGCCAGTCTCAAATCGCCTCAATCTTGGCCGGATCCACAGAAACTCCCTCTGCAGAAACGATGAGGCCAAGAAAACCCATATCTCGTTGCCAAAAACTACACTTGCTCAACTTTGCAAACAACTTCTGCTCCCGAAGCTTCTCAAGAACTAACCGCAGATGCGTCTTATGCTCCTCGGAACTCCTCAAACTAGAATATCATCGATAAAAATAATAACGAACACGTCCAGATACTCCTTGAACACGTCGTTCATTAATCGCATAAATGCCGCAGGCGCATTTGTCAACCCAAAAGGCATGACCACGAACTCAAAATGCCCATAACACATCCTGAATGCCGTCTTGCGAACATATGCCTCGTCAATCGGAATCTGATGATATCCAGAAGCCAAGTCGATCTTGGAGAACCAAGTAGCACCCCTCAGCTGATCCAGCAACTCATCAATCCTCGGGAGAGGGTACTTGTTCTTCACAGTGACTCGGTTAAGCCCCCGGTAATCGATACACAACCGGAAACTCCCATCCTTCTTCTTCACAAACAGAACTGGTGCTCCCCACGGCGAAACACTCGGACGAATAAAACCCTTACCCAGAAGGTCCTCTAGCTGCTTCTTCAGCTCTGCCAACTCTACGGGAGCCATCCTGTAAGGAGCCTTAGATATCGGAGTTGTTCCAGGCTCTAGCTCAATCGTGAAAGGATCAGACCGAGATGGTGGTAGTCCCTTCAACGACCGAAAAACATCCTCAAACTCCTGAACCACTTGAATATCCTGAAGAGCAACCTCACCACTGGACTCCGCCATCACAATCGTCGCCAAAAATGCCTCGCAACCTCGCTCTAACATCTGCTCTGCCTGAACAGCCGAGATCCCAAGACTACCGGACATCGGTCTTAACCCCTGAAACACCAATCTCCCATCATCGCGCTCGAAGCTCACTCTGCCTCTAAAATAATCCAGATGAACCTGGTAAAACGATAGCCACTCCATCCCAAGAATTACATCATAAAGCGCCACTAGACTAATCACCAAGTCCGCCGGCATCGAATGCCCTGCGATCTGAACATCTACTCCTCTAGCACGGCCCGAAGTAGCCAGGAAACCACCTCTAGCCACCTTAACCATGCCCGCACGTTCACCAGCGCTGCTTTGGATGCCACTGCTCTCGGCACGCTCCGGAGTAATGTAGCAGTTCGATGCTCCAGAATCAAACAGTACGTGGGACTCAAAACCGCACACTAACAAGGTCCCTACACAATTCACATGCATTGAGAACCCTGATATCCCAACCACAAATAAAATAAAAGAACAGCGAAAACCTCGACAACAAATTCTGTTGGGAATGTCCTGAAATCACACTTGTATTCACTCTAGTGATAGTTGTACTGTCGAGATTAGACGTTCATATGATACTAGGTGGTCATGACGTTTTGCTAGAAGCCACTCATGATCTATGAGTTATGAACTCATTACTAGTATTATATGATCCTATAGGGTCACACACCTAAGCAAACTGGATTTACTTTATGTGGGAATGATCATTAATGTAATGATCCAAATGATGTGTATTTGATACACATGAGAATTGTTTTAAAGAGGAGGTGTCGATCGACACTGAAGAGTGATGTCGATCGACATGTGTATATGATACAAATCGTAGTTTTAATGAGTGTGTCGATCGACACAAATTAGTTGTGTCGATCGACACGGGCTAAAAACCGAAATAGGGATTTCGGTTTAATAACCTAATTTGAACCGGTTTAATTGCTGGACAATTAGGTTTTCTTATGTGCTTATATATATGATATAAGGCACAAAATTGAGAATAGCCTTAAGTCCATAGCCGCCTCTGAAACAAAGGGTTCCCTGAGAGATCTGATTCCAGGTACTAGCATCCCTGCGGATTCCAGTTTGTGTGCGTGTGGACTAACAGTAGAGGCTCAACAATTGAGGAGCTAACTGATCTCGAATTCCTGATCTTCTTCCGCTGCTAATCTCCAGGTATATTCGAGATCCTGTTCTTGTAGATTCATTGTTGACAAACCCTAGATCCTAGGCTAAAGGAATTGTCATTAGGATGATTAATAGAGACTAATCCGGTAAAACCTGAATGAATTCCTACAGTGGTATCAGAGCCTTAGGGTTTAACTATTAAATCACTAGAGCATATAAATGAATTAGAGAATTCAGATTGAAATATGTGATGTTTAGGATGCTTGCTAGAACAAAAACGTTTTTGTCGAAAATTGTTGTTTTTAGCTGGAAACCTAGTCGTGTCGATCGACACAACCATTTTGTGTCGATCGACACGACTAATTTTTCATTGATTAGAAGGCAGAGACGATCATGTCGATCGACACAACCATTGTGTCGATCGACACGACTAGGTTTCCAGCTAAAAACAACAATTTTCGACAAAAACGTTTCGAAACCCTAGTCTCGGCCTTGCATTTGCATTTGAATTGTTCAAATCGCTTGGAAACCCTAGTCGTGTCGATCGACACAAATGAGTTATGTCGATCGACACGATTGTCTCTGCCTTGCATTTGATGAACCGGTTCAATTGGATTGAACCGGTTATCACGCTTGGTAACAAATCAATTAAACCGGCTAATTTCGGTTTATTGCGATTTGGTTAGCGTCGATCGACACAATTGTTATGTCAATCGACAGAGACCAATGATCGACCTGGTTCAATTGGATTGACCTGTTATCGATCCGGTTCAATTGGATTGACCGGTTATCGAGAAAATTGATTTGGTTTGGTTAGCGTCAATCGACACAAATGGTATGTCGATCGACAGAGACAAATTATCGATCCGGTTAAATTGGATTAACCGGTTATTGATTCGGTCAATTGGATTGACCGGTTATCGAAAAATTGGATTTGGTTCAGTCAATGTCGATCGATACAAATGTTGTGTCGATCGACTCTGACCGGTTATCAAAAATTGATTCTGTCGGTTATCAAAACCAGTTCAATAGGATTGATCGGTTGTCGAAGAACTGTAACAGAGAGGTAAGTGTCGATCGACAGCCTACAAAGATTATGGGTTAGTGAACCTGAAATCAAATAACCGAACCAGATTTAATAAGATTCTAAATCTTCCTAAATGCATATATGATATGTGTTAAGGATTAAAAATTCATTTCCTCAACTAAATATCAAGTGTTCTAGATGTCTTCCCGATCTTGTCAGCTGTCAAGACTTGTTTCATTGCGTGATAGGCTTGCAGTGCAAGGTATCTGCAGTTACATGAGTAAGGCAGTAGGTAATTGTGTTAATAGGCTTGCAGTGCATGGCATCAACCATTACATGACCGAAGAGATTGGTTTACTTGAGTAGGCTATCAAAAGTTCTGGGCCTATAGACATCAGCTAGACAAAACATAAGATGTTTTATCCGCAACCAAGAGTCATATTGGATATGATTAGCAAGGTGTTGCTTACCTATATAGCTAAGACTTGAGTGACAGCCAGTGGCTCGCTCGGGTTTTGGTGAAATATGGATCTTGGATCATTATATTCATTTGAGGAAACATTGTTTTGAATATAATGCGAGTTTTCTTAATTGTTAAGATTTCTCATATTCTGAATATCATAACTGAATTTCTTCTTTCCTTATTACAGTTATGTCTAATCAGAACTCTTTCTCGTTGAGATTCGTCCTTGAGAAGGACAAGTTAAATGGATCCAACTTCCTTGATTGGTATCGGAACTTGAGAATCATTCTCAAGCAGGAGAGAAAGGACTATGTCCATGAGAAAGTTCTCCCCGAGAAACTAAGGTCCAATGCCTCACATGCAGTATATGATGCTTGGAATAAGCATTATTATGATGTGGTCGATGTGCGCCGTCTGATGTTAGCTACCATGAACTCGGACTTGCAGAGGCAATATGAGAGCGTGGAATCGCCTATCGAGATAGTCACTAGCCTGAAAGCTATGTTTTAGGAGCAGACTCGGACTGAGAGATACCAGACGGTTAAATCTCTGTTTGAGTGCAAGATACCAAAGGATGTTCTAGTGAGTCCTCATGTCATGAAGATGATGGGTTATATTGATAACCTGAGGAGACTGGATTGTCCTATTAGCCAAGAGTTGGCTACTAACATCATTCTGCAGTCACTGCCGTCGAGCTATGATAAGTTCATCAAGTACTACATCAAGAATGTCTTGACAAAGACGTTGACTGAACTGCATGACATGCTCAAGGCAGCTGAGCTCAACATCAAGAAGGGCAAAAGGTTTGAGAAACCTGGTAAAGACAAGGGTTAGAGCAAGGCCGTCCAGATTGTGAATTAGGATAAGCCCAAGTCTCCCACTAAACCCAAATCTGGCCCATCTGATGATGATACATGCAGCTACTGTGGGGAGCCAAGGCATTGGAGGAGAAAATGCAAGAAATACATGGAAGATTCTATGGAAATAATGGAGATGTATGAGACTCCTTATTCAGGTATTTGTGTTACTTCAAGTTCTATCTTATGGGTATTAGATACCGGTTGTGATGCTCATATTTGTTTAAATATGCAGGGCCTAAGCAATTGTAGAACGTTGAAAAAGGGACAAATGGAGATGCTCAACGGGAATGAAGCAAGAGTTGATGCATTAGCCGTAGGAAGTTTCCATTTGTAGTCGCATTCAGGCTTGGTTTTAGAAACTGGATAATTGCTATTATGTACCTGCTAAGAGCAGAAATGTCATTTCATTTTCTTGTATGATTTTGAATGATTTTTATTTTGATAAAAGACAAATGTTGCTCTTTGATCTCAATAATATGTTCTATGGTAGCACCCCATTAGAGAATGGGTTTTATGTCTTAAACCAATCTATGCATGTCTATAACATAAACACAAATCGGTTCTCTAGCATTGTCGTTTGGGCTACAGAGGATTCAGAGGTTCCATAGTGATGGGCTGTTGGGCTCATTTGATTGTGAATCATGTGAGAAAAGTGAATCCTGCTTATTGGGCAAAATGACTAAGGCCTCTTTTAACGAACCAAATGAAAGGGCCAACGACTTGTTGGGCCTTATACATACAGATGTATGCGGCCTGATGAGCACAAGTGCTGGAGGAAACTTACAGTACTTCATTACCTTTACTGATGAGTTCAGAAGGTATTGACATGTCCATCTAATGAGACAAAAGTCTGAATCCTTTGAAAGGTTCAAGGAGTTCCAGAGTGAAGTACATAATCAAATTGGCAAAAGTATTAGATCTCTTCGATCAGATCGCGGAAGAGAATACTTTTTCGATCAGATCGCGGAGGAAAATACTTAAGTCAAGAGTTAAGTGATCATCTGAGAGAGTGTGGAATTGTTTCACAGCTCACTCCTCCTGGAACACCCCAATGGAATGGAGGTTCCGAGAGGAGGAATCAGACCTCATTGGATATGGTTCGATCAACGATGAGTCACACAGATCTTCCATTATCTCTTTTAGGGATACGCTCTAGAAATGTCTGAGTTTACACTAAATAGGGTTCCATCAAAATCAATTGAAAAGACATCACATGAGATATGGACTGGAAATGTTCTAATTTGTCTTTCCTGAAAATTTGGGGTTGTGAGGCTTATGTAAAATGTTTAATAAGCTCGCACCCAAATCCAATATGTGCTACTTCGTTGGTTATCCTAAGGAAACCAAGGCTTACTACTTCTACAATCGCTCTGAGAATAAAGTGTTTGTTGCTAAAAACTATGTTTTCCTGAGAGAGATTGTCTTTCCAAGAAGAACAGTGGGAGTAAAGTACAGCTCGAACATGTTTGAGAATCACAGGATACAACTCGACCTGTTAAGGAAGAGAAGTAGCTGGATCTGCAAAGAGTTGTAGAACCTACATCTGTGGTGCCTGAAGTTCGCAGATCCGAAAGGATTCGTAACGATCACGAGAAATATGGATTTCTTGTGACCGATTGTCATGACTTGTTAATCATTGACAATGACGAGCCTGTAAAAATTTTGAAGAAGCAGTGTTGGGCCCGGACTCCGAAAAGTGGCTTGGAGCCGCTAGATCCGAAATAGGATCCATGTCAGAAAACCAGTTATGGTACTTGGTAGATTTACCTGATGGTGTAAAAGCCATTGAAGTAAATTGATCTTCAAGAAGAAGATTAATGTGGATGGGTATATCCAGATATACAAAGCTAAGTTGGTGGCTAAAGGTTTCAAGCAAATTCATGGTATGACAATGAACAGGCTTATTGCTAGTCGCTATGCTTAAATTCATTCGGATTATCCTAGAAAGTGCCATTTATCATGGTGATGAGATTTGGCAGATGGATGCGAAAAACAGTTTTCCTTGATGGAATTCTGTAAAAGGATGTGTAATGTGACACAAACTGAGTTTTCACAGATCCTAAGAGTGCTGGGAAAGGATGCAAGCTTCATTGATCCATTTATGGATTGAAGCAAGCATCAAGGAGTTGAAGTCTTTGTTTTGATAAAGCTGTCAAAAGGTTTGACTTCATCAGGAACGAAGAGGAACCGTGTGTTTACAAGAAGGCTAGTGGGAGTGTAGTTGCATTTCTCGTTTTGTATGTAGTTGACATACTTCTTCTCGGAACTGACGTTCCGTTGCTTCAGTTTTAGAAACTTGGCTCGGAAGATATTTTTTCAATAAAAGACATGGGAGGAGCCGTGTGAATTCTTGGAATAGGAATCTATAGAGATAGATTGGATCGTGTCAAGACGCTTATGGTGATAAGGTCTTGGACAGGTCCAGTATGCATGATTCCAAGAAAGGGCCTCATACCAATGTCTCATGGTATTAATCTTGGCAAGACGCAGTGTAGAGACAATGGCTGAGCAAGAACGCTTGAGTAGAATTCCCAGGCATAAGCAGTGGGATCTATCATGAATGCCATGACCTACACTCGTCCAGATATTGCTTGTGTTTCAAGCATGACGAGTAGATACCAATATGATCCATGTGAAAGTCACTGGACAGTTACCAAGAATATTCTCAAGTATTTGTGGAATACTAAGGATAGGAGCTTGGTGAACTGAGGAAGTAATGGTTATTGTTGAGAGTGGTTAGACGGACAAAGACGATTTCCGGTCGGAACCTGGTTATGTCTTGTATCTATATGGCGGTGCAGTTTGTTGGAAAGGGTTCCAAGCAAAGCACTGCAGCCTGCGGTTTGTTGGAAAGGGTTCCAAGCAGAGTGCCGCAGCCTCTCCTACGACCTAAGCATGAGTTTCACCCTCATGTTGTAGGTATTGGATATATTAAGATGTGATCTTGATTCTAGTGGGAGTTGTAATGGATTTAGTTATATTATGATGTTCATATAGACATACTTTGGTTATGTCATAATGAAATTGTTTCATGTATTATTTGATTATTGGATAATTGAATAATAGTCCCAAAGTAATTTATGGCATTTTATAGGTCATCAAGTTGAGGACTTGATCATGAAACCCTATAAGTGATAAATGACATAGATTATATTTGTCCCTAGTCAAGGTTGTTAAAGTGGGACACTGACAACCGCGTGAGACTAGTATGTGAGGTGACTGATGACTAAGTTTCATGGAGTCATATTAAAGTCAATCACATAGATATGTGTTAGAGAACACAGGATCGGACATGACCCGCTAATGAGAACTCTACAAGATAGTTATATGAGTGTCATAAGAGGTTCTCATTACGACTATAGAGTATAGTCCTTAGACATGAGTTCATCATGATTTCTTGCATATGAAGTGGTCCGCTTTGACTTTGTCAAACGTTATCCGTAATAGGTGACTATAAAGGCATTGATTGGGCGTATCATGAAGTGTGTGAAGGAACAGGGATGGAACAAGATGGGATTTGTCCCTCCTATATAACAGGAGATAAATATCTCAGGGCCCATCGAAGATTTGATACTGAGAAATGCGTGGCCGCGCTCAAACGAGGTGATTGTCAGTCGTTTGTCTTTTGATCAGTATAAATCGGAGTTCGATGAACATGATATTGGTTGAATAAGGATGACACGGTTCTTGCCTTATGCCATATCGAGATATAGAGACGAAGGGAATATAGGAATAGATGATTCCAGTACAAGTGGGAGATTGTTGGGAATGTCCTGAAATCACACTTGTATTCACTCTAGTGATAGTTGTACTGTCGAGATTAGACATTCATATGATACAAGGTGGTCATGACGTTTTGCTAGAAGCCACTCATGATCTTGAGTTATGAACTCATTACTAGTATTATATGATCCTACAGGGTCACACACCTAAGCAAACTGGATTTACTTTATGTGGGAATGATCATTAATGTAATGATCCAAATGATGTGTATTTGATACACATGAGAATCGTTTTAAAGAGGAGGTGTCGATCGACACTGAAGAGTGATGTCGATCGACATGTGTATATGATACACATTATAATCGTGGTTTTAATGAGTGTGTCGATCGACACTGAAGAGTGATGTCGATCGACATGTGTATATGATACACATTATAATCGTGGTTTTAATGAGTGTGTCGATCGACACAAATTAGTTGTGTCGATCGACACGGGCTAAAAACCGAAATAAGGATTTCGGTTTAATGATCTAATTTGAACCGGTTTAATTGCTCGACAATTAGGTTTTCTCATGTGCCTATATATATGATATAAGGCACGAAATTGAGAACAGCCTTAAGTCCATAGCCGCCTCTGAAACAAAGGGTTCCCTGAGAGATCTGATTCCAGGTACTAGCATCCCTGCGGATTCCAGTTTGTGTGCGTGTGGACTAACAGTAGAGGCTCAACAATTGAGGAGCTAACTGATCTCGAATTCCTGATCTTCTTCCGCTGCTAATCTCCAGGTATATTCGAGATCCTGTTCTTGTAGATTCATTGTTTACAAACCCTAGATCCTAGGCTAAAGGAATTGTCATTAGGATGATTAATAGAGATTAATCCGGTAAAACCTGAATGAATTCCTACAAATTCTACGACTAGAAAAGTTACGAAGTTAAGTCTAGAATTTTACATGTGATCTGCCCGGCATTGGTGTTCTGGCCGAACTCTGCTGGAGAATACACATGCGGTGCTGGACCAATCTGCCCAATCGGCTGCTGCACTGCCGCAATCTGACCCAAAGGCTGAACTCCAACTGGTTGAATCGCTGCCACACCTAGCTGCTGCAACTGGGGACACATAGGTCTGAAATGCCCTGGCTCACCGCACTAGAAGCAAACCTTAGCCCCTCGAGAACCCTTAGGACAGTTCGCCACACGATGCTCTGCACTGCCACATCCGAAACAACCCTGAGCGCCGCAGCTACCTGAACTCGCCCTAGAGGGATCATCCCATCTCCTCTTTTGGCCCTGCGCAGGCTTACCGCCCTTGCCAGAACCAGAACCTCTACGCTGCTGATGCTGCTGCGGCTGATGACTCCTCGGCTGGACGGCAGGAGCCACAGCAGGCTGAACGACAACTGAACCAGAGTGCTCACGCTGGTCCTCCTCAATCGAAGCTGCTAGCTCCACAAGATCCGCCCTCGAGACGTATCTGCCACCTCTGCACTGGGTCCTGATACTCAACCGAAGTCCCTGCAAGAACCTCTGAACCAGAGCCCGCTCGTCATCCAAACTGTGCCCAGTATGAACAACCAACCTGTTGAACTCGGCGTCATACTCACGCACTGACAGCTCTCTCTGCATCATGAACCTCATCTGAAGACGGTCTCGAGCCTCCTGAGGGAAATACTTGGCGTTGAACTCAGCCAAGAATTCACCCCAAGTCCACTCCGCACGCCTAGCCTCAATAGCGCGCCACCATAAATGGGCATCACCACTCAGATAGTGGACAACCAACTCGACCTGATACTCGGCAGGACACCTGATCGATCTGAAGTTACGCTCTAACCTCAGACGCCACTCATCAGCCGCCTGTTGGGGACAGTTTTCACCCGCTCAACGTTAACGTTTAAAGTCAATCAAGGTTTGACTTACGGAGACATATCCGGCTATACGGGGCCGACCACAGACTCGGCGTGAGGAGACCGACCACATGTTCGGTCAAGGGACCGAACATGTCCTCACCATGCCTCGACCAACCATACCCTCGGTCCTAAGGCCGAGAGAGGCATCGGCCATGCCTTGGCCGATCATGATCTCAGTCATGATGCCGAGAGAGGCCTCGGCCATGCCTCAACCGACCATCCCATCGGTCATAAGGCCGAGCAAGGCCTCGGCCGCACCTAGGCCGACCGTTCCATCGGTCATAAGGCCGAGCAAGGCCTCGGCCGCACCAAGGTTGACCGTCCCATCGGTCATAAGGCCGACCAAGGCCTCGGCCGCACCTAGGCCGACCGTCTCATCGGTCGTAAGGCCGAGCAAGGCCTCGGTCGCACCAAGGCCGACCGTCCCATCGGTCATAAGGCCGAGCAAGGCCTCGGCCGCACCTAGGCCGACCGTTCCATCGGTCATAAGGCCGAGCAAGGCCTCGGCCGCACCAAGGCCGACCGTCCCATCGGTCATAAGGCCGAGCAAGGCCTCGGCCGCACCTAGGCCGACCATCTCATCGGTCGTAAGGCCGAGCAAGGCCTCGGTCGCACCAAGGCCGACCGTCCCATCGGTCATAAGGCCGAGCAAGGCCTCGGTCGCACCAAGGCCGACCGTCCCATCGGACATAAGGCCGAGCAAGGCCTCGGCCGCACCTAGGCCGACCGTCTCATCGGCCATAAGGCCGAGCAAGGCCTCGGCCGCACCTAGGCCGACCGTTCCATCGGTCATAAGGCCGAGCAAGGCCTCGGCCGCACCTAGGCCGACCGTCTCATCGGTCATAAGGCCGAGCAAGGCCTCGGTCGCACCAAGGCCGACCGTCCCTTTGGTCATAAGGTCGAGGCCGATCGGGTCAGGGCCGACTGCGCCTTCGTCAGGTCAAGACCGACCGCAGCCTTCGTTCCACGAGCGATCACATCCCCTTCCCGGCTCTTGTTCACGTCCTCAGTCCAACACAGTGGAACGTGACGTAGTTCATTTAGGTGAGTGGAGTTTCACCAGTGGACTAGGGTTGGCAAGCTAGCCTAGTGTCGGGAAGGTGGACTAGGATTGGCTGAAAGCGACGTTGGTGCGGATTGGCTGAAAGCGACGTTGGAGCAGCCCTGACTTCTTCTATATATACCAGTCTAAAATTTTGTAAAAAATCAGATCACAACTTTGTACTCAAACTAATACAGAGCAATAACAAAGCAATTTCCTTCTCTCAAAATCCTAGTTTCCCCTAGAAATCTCTAACTCCTCGAAAACCCTTACAAATCTAATTGTGTTGAAATCGACTCCCACAATTTGGCGCCGACTAAGGGGATCCAGAGAATTTCTGACACAAGAAAGTTAGGATTTTTCATCAGTGAACAAGCCGATCTCAGCTTCGGCGGACAGTCCGACCTCGCCTTCGGTGAACTGTAAACAACACAATCACGATGACAGGCAATACGACGATCAACGAAGGATCTTCTTCCCACCAGAACGAAGAGGCAGAGGAGAACTCTGAGGAGAACACCGCGCCTCGCACCACTAACAACCCTGCGGATTTCACAGAGATCAAGCAGATGCTTGAGACGCTCGAGAAGAGAGCACTGGATCTCGAAAAGTATAACAAGACTACGACGAGCGAGCTGCGAGCGCTCAGGAGAAAGACGCGCAAGAGAACCCGTGTCCGTCCAGCACGTCTCAGCTTCACCACACCGCGACCCAATCGAAGGGATCGGCATGAGGAGCTGCCGCCTCGGACCGATCGCACAGATCCGGAGAACTTGCCTCCACCACCTCCTCGTCGAGATTTCGATCCAACTCCCGAGCGCGTGATCGAAGAGTCGGACGAAGATCATCCCCCTCGGAGGCGAATCCGGACCGACACGATTGATGATGATGCTGAGGCTGATGGGGAAGAAGCCCAGACCCTAGCAGATTATTACAGAAGGGAACAGGAGCGCAGGACTCCACAAGTTCGCCGCTATGAAGAGGTCGCTGCACTGAAAGCCCAATTGGACCATGTCGTCTCTGACCTTAGGACGACAAAGCTCCAGATGTATCGGAGCACAGGGAAGGCTCCCGGGGTCGCTTACGTGTTGGAGAAAGCACGCAACACCCCTTTTGCTGAAAGTATTTCAGGGGCCAGGATCTCCGATCCTGGAAGGCTCAAGCTTCCGAGCTACGAAGAGACCTCTGATCCCGCTGACCACTTAATGGAGTTCGAAGTAGCCCTGGGAAGGGCTAATTTCAGAGAATCCGAGAAGGACATAGGTTACTGCAAGCTGTTTGTGGAAAGCCTGAAGGGACCTGCCCTCCAGTGGTTCTATAAGCTGGAGAAGAATTCAATCCACAACTTCCACCAGCTCTCCGAGATGTTCATTCAACACTACAACATCTTTGCTGAACGGAAGATATACGATTCGGACCTCTGGACTAACAAGCAAGGAGAGGGCGAGAGCTTGAGATCCTTCATGACAAGATTCAAGAACACCCTCTCTAAAGTGGATGGAATCAGCAACACTTCCGCATTGGAAGCACTAAGGGGGGCAGTGAGATGTCCATCTCCGTTTTGGCAAGAGCTCACCATTAATCCACCAACAACGATCCAAGACGCTCTTCATCGTGCAGCTGATTTTGCCCGAAGTGAAGAGGAGCTCCGTGCCAAGAGAGGCGGAAAAGCGAAACAACTAGGCGAACCTTCTCAGGTTCCAACCCCAGCTACTTCAAGGAGAGGCAAGCCTACCTTCGTCCATTATGAAGGAAGAGCAGGCGGAGCTCATAATTACCAAATCGATTCGCCTGGCTACGGCATAGGACGAGGCCGTGGTCGGGGACGCGGCAGAGGAAGTTCCACCTGGGTTAGAAACCCAAAGGAGTTTGACGAGAAGTTGTATTGTGATTTTCACAAGACAACTGGGCATTCTACTGCAAGGTGCCAAGAGTTGGGACGATAGCTGGCTGCTAAGCTAGCCGAAGGAACCCTCAAGGGTAACATCAGTCTTTCGGATTTCAAGCCGGAGGAGAAGTTTCAAGATGCTACTAAGGTCCAGACTGAGAATCCCAGACGACAGCGTCGCGATGACGATCCCAAGAGCGGAAACACGCATGGTACCATCTCCATGATCATGGGAGGATCGCAGTACTGTGCTGACAACGAAACTGCGATCAAAGCTTATCAGCGGCGCGCTGAGGTTTGCGCCAACATCTCGACCTCTCCAATGACCAAGCGTTCCGGTGATCCTATCACTTTCCACGAAGAAGATACCGAAGGAATAGACTATCCACATAACGATTTATTGGTGGTCAATCTGACCATCTTCGATTTCAACGTTGCTCGAGTTCTCATCGACACTGGAAGCTCAGTGGATGTCATCTTCAAAGATACTCTTGAAAGAATGAAGATTGACATGTCGCTCATCAAGGGGCAACCTAAGCCTATAACAGGCTTCTCTGGAACTGTTACTATGACCGTAGGCACCATCCGCCTGCCAGTTCAAGCGGGGGACGTCAAGAAGATGGTAAACTTCACGGTGTCTAGTCACTCGGCCATCTACAACGTAATCATGGGGGCTCTATGGCTCAGTCAGATGCGAGCTGTTCCTTCAACTTACCACTTGTGTTTGAAGTTCCCAACTAGTAATGGTGTTAGAACAATCTTTGGCAACCAAAGAGATTCGCGCATGTGTTTCTTAGCGGAGCACAAGTTGCGCAATCGCAACGAGAACAAGGATTCTGGTCCGGAAAATCACGATGGGGAGAAGGACGGCTCGGCCTCACAAGGACCACGGAAGAAATCAAAGACCGACTCTGGTCAGGTGAAAGACTTGACCAACCTCTTATAGCAATTACAGATTGCTGAAGGTCGTGAAGAAGAAAAGCGACCTACTTGCGAGCCCGTGATCTCTATATGCATTGACGAGCAACACCCAGAGAGATGCGTTGAGATCGGGGCTGCACTTGATGAAGAACTCAAAATAAAGATAGTGGCATTTCTCCAGAAGAACGTGAACACCTTCGCATGGGCAGCTGAAGACATGCCTGGAATAGACATCGGTGTCGCGAGCCACGAACTCAATGTGGATCCTACGTTTAAGCCGATCAAGCAAAAGAGAAGAAAGTTGGGTCCCGAGCGGGCAAAGGCTGTCAATGACGAAGTCGAAGGGCTTCTGCGAATTGGATCCATAACCGAAGTCAAGTACCCCGACTGGCTCGCCAACCCAGTGGTGGTAAAGAAAAAGAGTGGGAAGTGGCGCGTCTGTGTTGACTTCACAGACCTTAATAAGGCATGCCCAAAGGACAGCTTCCCCTTACCTCACATCGATCGCCTAGTAGAAGCAACGGCGGGTAACAAGCTCCTTAGCTTCATGGACGCTTTCTCAGGCTACAACCAGATTCTGATGCACCCCGAGGATCGAGATAAGACGGCTTTCATCACAGACCGAGGAATCTACTGTTACAAAGTTATGCCCTTCGGCCTAAAGAATGTTGGGGCAACATATCAAAGACTGGTGAACAAGATGTTTCAAGACCAGTTGGGAAAGACTATGGAGGTTTACATAGATGATATGCTCGTCAAGTCACTTGAGGAAGAAGATCATATCACACACCTGGAGGAATGCTTCAACCAGCTGAACCTCCACAACATGAAGCTCAACCCAACAAAGTGCAGATTCGCTGTCACTTCTGGCGAGTTCCTTGGATACCTGGTCACTCGCCGGGGCATTGAGGCCAACCCAAAACAAATCGATGCACTGATCCAGATGGCTTCACCAAGGAGTAAGCGTGAAGTACAGAGGCTAACTGGGAGAGTGGCTGCGCTCAATCGGTTCATTTCACGCTCCACTGATAAGTGTTTACCCTTCTACAACACTTTGCGAGGAAACAAGCAGTTTGAGTGGTTAGAGAAGTGTGAAGATGCCTTCAAGCAACTTAAGAAGTATCTGGCAACACCTCATATCTTTGCTAAGCCAGTGACTGGAGAACCTCTCTACCTCTACATCGCTGTCTCGGAAACAGCGGTGAGTGCCGTCCTTGTGCGGGAGGAAAGAGGCGAGCAGAGACCTATCTTCTACGTAAGCAAAACGCTCACGGACGCTGAGACAAGATACCCTCAACTGGAAAAACTGGCGCTATCCGTCCTCATGGCATCAAGAAAGCTAAGACCCTACTTTCAATCTCACTCAATTATTGTCCTTAGTTCTTTCCCGCTACGTTCAGTTTTACATAGCCCAAGTCAGTCTGGCAGGTTGGCCAAGTGGGCTGTGGAGCTCAGCGAGTATGACATCGAGTATAAAGAACGAACATGCAACAAATCGCAAGTGTTGGCAGATTTTCTCATAGAACTCCCAGCAGACGAAAACTCAAAGGAGGTTCAGCCCGGGATTTGGCAGCTGTATGTGGATGGTTCATCCTCGAAGAACGGCTCTGGAGTTGGGATACGATTGGTGTCGCCAACAGGAGAGGTCCTTGAACAATCATTCCGACTTGGATTCAGAGCTTCTAACAACGAAGCAGAGTACGAAGCCCTCGTCGCTGGCATAAAGCTCGCCCAAGGACTTGGGGTCAAACACGTTCACGCTTTCTCCGATTCACAGCTGGTGGCCAGTCAGTTCAGTGGCGAGTACGTCGCGAAGGATGACCGCATGGAGGCTTATCTAAGGATAGTAAAGGACCTTGCCTCTGCATTTCAGGAGTTCACTCTTACAAGGATTCCCAGAGGTGAGAATACGAACGCCGACGCACTTGCCAATCTTGCCTCCGCCAGTGCTATGCCAGAAGATCCGGCTTTGAAACGGATCATTCCAGTCGAGTTCATTAAATTCCCCAGCATTCAACAAGACGTGACACTCGCCGTCTCAACACGCTCTCGAGCAGCAAAACAAGCAGACGCCCTGGCTCAAGTAACCAACGAAGACATAGAGATGGCAGAAGCTCCTGACGCTCCAGACACCGACATGCATGACGCCTCACCACGCTTTGCCATGAGAAAGCAGACCACGGCTTCATCTGAGGGGCCGAGCACAACATCGGCCGAAGGGAGGTCGATCGCGGCTTCGCCAACTCGAGGCCGACCGTGGTTTCGCCAAGATAGATCCGACCGCGACCTAAGCCGAGGGGCCGACCACGGCTTCACCAAGGTAGGGCCGACCGTGGCCTCGCCGAGTGTAGGCAGACCACGGCCTCTCCTAATCGAAGCCGACCGTGGTCTCAGTCCAAGAGCCGAAATGGACCTTCCCCCGGTTGCTGATCTCTCTGCAGCCAGTAGCTCTCATCATCACACAACGATCCCAATAGACGCAGATGCTGGAGAACCAGAGTACGGATGCGACAAGCGATGGATGGGTGAAATACGAGAGTATATTGCGGATGGCACATTACCCAGTAGCAAGTGGGCTGCCCGCAAATTAAGAAAGCAAGCTGCACGTTATGTCCTACTCGATGGTAACCTCCTCAGAAGGGGATTCTCCGGTCCCATGCTCACCTGTGTAGAAGGAAGGAAAGCGAGACAAATAATGGAGGAAGTTCATAGTGGGTCTTGCGGAAATCACTCAGGAGGAAAAGCACTCGCGATTAAGATCAAGAGGCATGGTCACTTCTGGCCCACTATAGTAGGCGACTGCACGAAGTTCTCAGCCAAGTGTGAGAAGTGCCAGCGACATGCTCCAAAAATCCTTCAACCAACTGCGATGCTCTCCTCTGTCACTTCACCTTATCCATTCATGAGATGGGCCATGGACATCGTTGGACCATTGCACCCATCACGACAAAAGCGGTTCCTACTTGTTCTAACAGATTACTTCTCCAAATGGGTAGAAGCTGAAGCCTACGCTAACATCAAGGATGTTCAAGTGGAAAGCTTCGTTTGGAGAAACATCATATGCCGTCACGGAGTGCCGTTTGAGATCGTTACAGACAACAGTTGGCAATTCATATCCGACCGGTTTGAGACGTTCTGCGCAGAATGGAATATCCGACTTAGCAAGTCAACACCTCGCTACCCTCAAGGCAATGGCCAAGCGGAAGCTATCAACAAAACAATCCTTGATGGCCTCAAGAAACGCTTAGAAGCAAAGAAGGGTCGCTGGGCCGATGAGCTAGAGGGAGTTTTATGGTCCCACCGCACCACTCCCCGAAGAGCAACAGGCGAAACTCCTTTCGCTCTAGTCTATGGAACCGAATGCGTCATCCCGTCCGAACTGTGCTCACCCGGGGTAAGACGTCAGCTTTTACCTCATAACGAACCAATCAACCGATCAATGCTGCTTGATGCTTTGGATTTCCTCGATGAGCGACGCGACCAAGCACTTCTCAGGATCGCTAACTATCAGAACGCAGCTTCCAAGTACTATAACTCCAAGATCCGAGAACGACGCTTTTACGTGGGTGACTTGGTCCTGCGTGAGGTATTCCAAAACACAGCGGAGCCTAACGCTGGTAAGCTCGGAGCCAACTGGGAAGGCCCATACAGAGTCACTACGGTCGTTCGTCCTGACGTATACGAACTCGCCACCATGACCGGGACTCCAATCCTCCACTCTTGGAATGCAAGGCATTTGAAGAAGTACTATCACTAGTCTTCTTTAACACTTTTGAACTACGAGGCGACTTGATCCCTGCAAAGGGTACGTAGGCAGCCTATCTTCGGATAGGTTCAGTTGCCCCCCTCCGTGAAAAAGGGGGGGGGATTTTGCGCTCAACAACACGACCGATCGATCGGGTGCGACCACGCGATCGCTTAGAGACACAACTGACCGATCGCCCCAACATGCAATCGTCCAATGGGGTGACCGGCCGATCGGTCAAATTGTGCCAAACCAAACAATTGGTCTTCAACGATCCGACCACGGAGTAAGTCTTTCGATTCTTAACCTTTAGACAAATTCACTCCCCTACTTCGTCTAAAAAGGAGGGGGGGAGTGGGGGTACCCGTACTCCACTTACTCCACTCTACCGGAACGCCTCAAAGTGAGGATAATCAGGAACACATCCATAAGCTTCTCAAGGCTTTGATCAAAGTCGTTCCGTGTTCATTGCTGCTGGCCACAGTAATAACATGGGAATACGAACACAATAACATCCAGCATCGGATTCAAAGCGCGCTATATAAGTAATCAGTGGTCAGTATTGGGGCGGACGAATCCAACTGCCCACTCGGAAACCCAACAAGCGTTGTTGGTAACAAGCAGCTGCTAATGATTATGTTCAGCATGTACCCTGAACAGGTCATTCGTAAACCCAGGATACACACTGGTAAAACTAAAGGTGTACTTGCTCTCGGACAGACGTGTCTAGAAGAGCAACACCAAACCACAAAGCCCAACATCCATGTTGGCAAATACATAATTCAAATGAAACAAACAACATCAAGATAAACCATCCAAAATGGTAACAAGGAAACAAGTCATTCAGTACTACAAACGGAAATCAAGTTTTCCAACAAAGGTTTTCAAAAGACGAAAGTCGTAAAGAAACCGAAAAAAGCAAAGTCATAAAGGAAGTAGGGTGATCACTCATCAACTCCCTCGTCCTCATCAACCAGAACGTCCTCTTCCGAGATCTCTAAGGCTTGCCTCACGCCAGAGACAAGCTCGCCGAACACATCACGAGCATCGTAAATCGCGGCCTTCTTCTCGAGAAGGAGGTCCTCAAGGGCCTCCAAAGACAGTCTGTCAGGCTTGCGAACACGCTCGATGAACTCCAAGCCCGCATCAATCTCAGCGAGGTCCAGCATGTTGTCCTTGGCTGTCCCATCAATCTCACCAAGCAACTTGGCAGCCTCTTTGGCACGGCCAGCGAAGCCACGAGCCAACTCACCCTTGGCCTCAGCAACGGCCTCTGCGACCTTTGTATCCTGAAGGTCCTCAGCTTCCAAAAGCCTCTTCCTGAGCAAAGCATTCTCCTCCTTACCCTTTGTATACCTCGAAGACACCTTGGACAGCTTACCACACAACTCCTCTTCTCTCTTCTTCATAGAAGCAATGTCGTCTTCAAGAGCACGGTTCTTCTCAACAAGCTCAGTAACAGTCCTCTTGGCCTCATCATGAGAGCGAGTCTCCTCTTCGAAACAGAGGGACACTTGGTCCAGCCGAGCGGTAAGCTGCATACATAAAAAGGGGGGTGTAACGACAAAATAAAATAAGTAAGTACAACTAGCACAAAGAAGGGAAGGAAGACTAACCTCGGCCCTCGCCAGCACAAAAGCCTCCCTATCGGACCCAAGAGACGGAGAAGGCGGTACCACAGTGCCTTGGCTCGTCAAAGGAGAGGAGTCCGTCTTCCGTCGTTTCAGAGATGTTCCCTCGAGAACACTTCTCGCCTTACCCCCTGTCATAGCATCCCTCTTCCGGGACTGCTCGTGACGCTTCGCGATCTCGTCAGGGGTAAGGACGGAAGTCTGAGAACGCTGAACTGGCGCTGCTGGAGTCGTTGGTACCGCGGTCAGTGGAGTCCGAGTCTGCGAGCGTGCCCTCGCCGAGGCCGTGGCGCTTGGCGATACCACACTCGTCTTCTCCACTCGCTGACAAGCAGAAACCCTAGAGGCACCACGTCCGAGAACCTTCCCCGGGAAAATCTTGGTGGAAAGTGCCTCCTGAATCCTCTTACGGGTGAAAGACTTCACCCATTCACCGTTCTGAGAAGACAGAGTACTGTGAACAGCTGCTGCGTCACTCCGACTAACTATCAGAGACGCTGGTTTCACTACAAGAGAAAGCAACTTGGAAATTAGCATCTAAAACATTGGCACAAAAAACGATACAAAAATTTCTAAGGGAAGAATTACCTTGTCTCTCCCAGCTCGTCCTGAGGAATGGAATGCAATCCGCCTCAACACTCTTCTCAGAAATCTTGACAAAGAAGAACCGGTCCTCAAAGTAAGTGTCCTTGCTCCGGAAGTTACTAATAAGCGTACGGCCTGAAACCGGCTTCACACAATACCTCAACTCCCCGCCATAGCCACGAGGCTTAAAATCCAGAAGAAAGGACAGCTGCTCCATGCTAATCTCCACGTTGCACTCCCTACTCAGCACATAAACACCAATGATATGCCTCAACCCTCTGGGGTTGATCTGAGCAAGGGAGATACCATTCGCCTCTAAAAAGCGAAGAAGAAAGCCGGGCACCGGAAACCACAACAAGCAGTGCTCGATGAAGTTCTCATATAAGGTGAAGTACCCCGAAGGCGGAGCATCAGCTCGCTGAGTGTGATCGGGGGCAACTAACTGGATCTCATCTGAAATCCCGCACTTCTCTCAGAGAAGCTGTAGCGACACCTCATCGGTAAAAGAGGATCCCAAAGGATTTGGACGGGCTTTCTTCTTCGTAACCACCGCAGGCCGATCAACCTCTGATAAAACATCATCGTCCTCACCGGAAGCAACTGACCCGAACGAAGAACGGTCCGATGACAAAGCATCAGCTGCACCATCTGGGATCCCTGGGTCCTCATCATTGAGGGGAAAAGAGAGTCTGACCCCGCCATTACGGGCCATCAAATCCTCATCACCACTAAGCCTCCTCTCCTCCTCAACACTTGCTAAATCGTCAAAAACGTCTTCATCCTCCTCATCAGATCCGCCGAGGAAAGTCCGCGGAACGGTGACTTTGCTGCGGAGACGAACTCCGGATCCGGTATTCACGAGTAATGACGAAGGTGGCACCATAGCGGAACGGTCGGTTCGGCTCGGAGAAGTGACCATACGATTGGATCCAAGCGCGAATTCGGGGACGGTCCTCGGTGGTGCAACTGTACGGGCGGTCCTTGGTGGTGCAATCACACGGTCGGCTTCCTTCGATGGAGCGACCACACGGTCGGCCTCCTTTGATAGATCGACCACACGGTCGGCCTCCTTTGATGGAGCGACCACACGGTCGGTCCGACCCAAAGACACGATCGCACGATCGGTTCCGTACGAACCAACGACCGCGGAGCCGGCATCACCTAATGCCGTGACCATAGGGTCGGTCCGACTAGGTGCGATCAAGCGATCGGTCCGAATCGATGACATGACAACACCGTCGGTTTGGCTCAGCGGAACTACCATCTCGTCACGGTTCGTTGAACCAAATTTCGTCTTCTCCATAACAACAATTCAATCTACATCCACCAAATGAATCAAAAAGTGAGTTTGAGCTCTTTTCCTCAAGAAACAAGTTTTTCTTAAAACTTCAAAGAAGGGATTCTAAAAAAAAAAAAAAAAAAAAAAAGAGCCAATCCTATCAAACAATTGGAGCATGGAACCAATAGGAATTCCTCCTAACAAACATCTCTTATCCAAAGATGTCTTCTTCCTAAAAACTAAATCCAAAGAACTATCTTCATCCACTAAACATCTATGAGAACTAAAGAAAGATATGAGGATAAAGGAAACTCACCAAGGGAGGCGAGCTCACAGTCGGAGAGGACACAAGCTCACGATCGACGGCGAAGCTCCGGTCGGCCGGTGGTGAGAAATTCGGTCGGCGGTGGCGAGAAGATCCAAAGGGAGATAAACAAGTTTCTTCTCTTTGAAAAAATGAGCAAACAAAAGGAAGAGGAAGATGAGACAAGAAGTGATGGGCAAATTAAAGAAAGGAGGTGATGGGGAAAAGAGAAAAGGAAAAAGATGGGAGAAATAATAAAAAATGGTGAGTGGAACTCAAACATTATTCTCCCACTAAGCGGGTCCCGACTCCGTTCGAAACATTTTTCCTTCGGAAATTGCCTGGCTATAAGCCCGGAAACGTTATTAAACACCGGAAACCGCAACACGGAGTCTTAAAATCTCCGTAAGAATATTCGAAGTTTTAAAAATCTTCGGGAAACGTCGTTGGTACCGGCAACCGTAAACACACAAAAAAAAAAAAAAAAAAAAAACTTTTTTCGCGGAAAACGCAGAAGGTTTAGCAAAGGAAGCATAAAGTCTTAAAACCTCCTGCATAAAGTCATTCTCTACTACTGTCAGACAAGATAAAACGAGTACATTGACTTTAAACGGTAAACGCCGATATTCAATGCATCTTTTAAACTCGGCATTCTTATCTCTAACACTACCGAGCTGGGGGGCTAACTGTTGGGGACAGTTTTCACCCGCTCAACGTTAACGTTTAAAGTCAATCAAGGTTTGACTTACGGAGACACATCCGGCTATACGGGGCCGACCACAGACTCGGCGTGAGGAGACCGACCACATGTTCGGTCAAGGGACCGAACATGTCCTCACCATGCCTCGACCAACCATACCCTCGGTCCTAAGGCCGAGAGAGGCATCGGCCATGCCTTGGCCGATCATGATCTCAGTCATGATGCCGAGAGAGGCCTCGGCCATGCCTCGACCGACCGTCCCATCGGTCATAAGGCCGAGCAAGGCCTCGGCCGCACCTAGGCCGAC
Source organism: Draba incana (assembly GCA_963576765.1). NCBI lineage: Eukaryota > Viridiplantae > Streptophyta > Magnoliopsida > Brassicales > Brassicaceae > Draba > Draba incana. Next base: position 9,782,955 of record OY755202.1, on the reverse strand, counting down.
CGTTCCATCGGTCATACGGCCGAGCAAGGCCTCGGCCGCACCAAGGCCGACCGTCCCATCGGTCATAAGGCCGAGCAAGGCCTCGGCCGCACCTAGGCCGACCGTCTCATCGGTCGTAAGGCCGAGCAAGGCCTCGGTCGCACCAAGGCCGACCGTCCCATCGGTCCTAAGGCCGAGCAAGGCCTCGGCCGCACCTAGGCCGACCGTTCCATCGGTCATAAGGCCGAGCAAGGCCTCGGCCGCACCAAGGTCGACCGTCCCATCGGTCATAAGGCCGAGCAAGGCCTCGGCCGCACCTAGGCCGACCGTCTCATCGGTCGTAAGGCCGAGCAAGGACTCGGTCGCACCAAGGCCGACCGTCCCATCGGTCATAAGGCCGAGCAAGGCCTCGGTCGCACCAAGGCCGACCGTCCCATCGGTCATAAGGCCGAGCAAGGCCTCGGCCGCACCTAGGCCGACCGTCTCATCGGCCATAAGGCCGAGCAAGGCCTCGGCCGCACCTAGGCCGACCGTTCCATCGGTCATAAGGCCGAGCAAGGCCTCGGCCGCACCTAGGCCGACCGTCTCATCGGTCATAAGGCCGAGCAAGGCCTCGGTCGCACCAAGGCCGACCATCCCTTCGGTCATAAGGTCGAGGCCGATCGGGTCAGGGCCGACTGCGCCTTCGTCAGGTCAAGACCGACCGCAGCCTTCGTTCCACGAGCGATCACATCCCCTTCCTGGCTCCTGTTCACGTCCTCAGTCCAACACAGTGGAACGTGACGTAGTTCATTTAGGTGAGTGGAGTTTCACCAGTGGACTAGGGTTGGCAAGCTAGCCTAGTGTCGGGAAGGTGGACTAGGATTGGCTGAAAGCGACGTTGGTGCGGATTGGCTGAAAGCGACGTTGGAGCAGCCCTGACTTCTTCTATATATACCAGTCTAAAATTTTGTAAAAAATCAGATCACAACTTTGTACTCAAACTAATACAGAGCAATAACAAAGCAATTTCCTTCTCTCAAAATCCTAGTTTCCCCTAGAAATCTCTAACTCCTCGAAAACCCTTACAAATCTAATTGTGTTGAAATCGACTCCCACACCGCCTCAAGACCAACTTTGCCCTCGAAGAACGGCGTAGCTATCCTCTGCATCTGTCCCATCATCTCAAGATAAGACAGAACATGCGCTGCCACTGCAGCCCTCGGCTGCTCAGCAACTGCAGCCCTCTGCTGCAACCCGGTCACTGGAGGAACACCCGGAGCCTGCTCAGGAGCCACCGGCGGAAAACGTGCCAACAACTGCGTCAACAATCCCATAACCTGGTCATCACGACCCGATGCTGCAGCAGCACCCCCACCAGGGCCACTGGAACTCCTCTGCCTCTACCGGCACCGGCCATCACACTGGCACTAAACGACAGGGACTCTGACGCGGTCGCCACACTCTGCGAAACACTCTGCGCCGCGCTCTCTGCTGATTTCTAAGACTAACAAAATTTGACTAACACAATTAATCAATCAAGCACATAGTCTCAGTTCATCCAAACCTAGCTGTCCTAAAACCGTCTAGGCTCTGATACCAAAATGTAACACCCATTTTTTTTTTAAAATGCGGAAATTCCACAAAAATAAAATTCATCAAGTTAAACAATAACCAACAATTCAATTTCAATAATAATTAAACTCTAGCAACCTAACCGGGTTCACTAGACTTATTAAAAACAGAAACAACACAATCCTATCATCCTCTCCCTAAAGCCATGATCCCGCGGTCACACTTTTCCTTTTCCTTTACCTGCAACACAATTGGGAATAACGAGTTGCATAAGTATTTCATAAATACTTAGTGAGAACGGTACTACAGGTTATTAGATATATCAACAATTAAATAACAATTAGATTAAAACATTTAAATCAGAAAACACACTGGTGTCGATCGACACACTCAAGGTGTCGATCGACGTCTTCTGTACCGTCGTGTCGATCAATACACCATAAGGTGTCGATCGACACGAGGTTTCTTCTCCGATTTCCAAATTACACAATCACACAATTTCCACAGTTTCAATTCGATTTTTAACACAAAACATCACACGATCATCACACAATCACCACACAGTAATCCTTAAACATTTTTGCCTAAATCCTATTCAATCATTGACAATCCGAAACCCACGGTCGCGCACTCACCTTGACAACGGTTGAACAATGAAATCCGACCAAAACAAAGGATATATCTCACGACTCACTTCACCAAAACGAGATCCGAGACCAGCTCTGCGTATAGAACTCCTTCTAACTCTCACCAGAACGACGGGAAAACCCCACACAAAACCGGCTAAAAACGGCAAAACTGCAGAACTGCACCAACTTCCACATACCAAAACTCAGCGAATACTCAACCAAAAGGCAAACGGTTATCACCGGAATCAAGACTACGGATCAGAAAACTTACCCACAAAATCTCCCTCCAATCCGATCACGACTTGACCGCCGTCGCCTCCTCCCAAAACCGACCAAATCACTTCTCCCAATCTACAAGGAAAACTCAAGAAAATCTCTCTTCTCTGATCTCCTCCTCCCAAAACCGACCAAATCACTTCTCCCAATCTACAAGGAAAACTCAAGAAAATCTCTCTTCTCTGATCTCTCGATAATGCGGCCAAACCTAGGGGAAAACACGTGCACACGCCTTATATACGATCCCCAAACCGGCCTAAATCAAATCGAACCAAAAACTCAAACCTAAGTCCGATTTTTGGCCCGTGTCGATCGACACACACCCGCTGTGTCGATCAACACATCACCTACTGATCGATTCCTTGAGAAATCACAGCCCGTGTTGATCGACACACACCCGCTGTGTCGCTTGACGCGTCTCCAAAACCACATTTTTGGGATCACGGGCGTTACAGTTGTAGGGAGGAGACGTTATCATAACATATAGATCAGGACGTCTCAATTTTTTCAGGGCCCTAGGCAAAAGAAAATAAGTCCGGCATTCTCTTATAGAATTTTTTTAAAAAAAAACTCGGACCCTTTTCTCTTTAGTAAAAATAGAAAAATTTGCATGGGCCCTGTGCGGTGGAACCAGTTGCCACCCCTCTTAGACGGCCCTGATATAGACATCAACCTTTAGTAAAATGTGAATTGCGGTGAGTAAATCATAATTTCACCATTGATAAACTAAAATTGTACGTTAGGTTGATGAGATTTGATTATCAAATTGAACTCATTAGAATGATGGTAACTACTGGCTATGAAGGCTTAGCAGAAACCGATCACACATTGACCAAAGTTGGAGAGAAATAAGAAATTAGAGGATTTAATAAAGAAAATGACAATTTTTAATGGCTTGTCTTCTAAGAAGATCATGAGTGGTTTAAGATTAACCTTTACTTTTCATAGGGATAAATATCGATCCATAACTCCTTTCCTCTAATTTAGTTCCTTCCTCTAAGTACTTCCTAATGGCTCATTTTTTAAGAAGATCATGAGTCGTTCAAGATTAAATTTTACGTTTTCCGTGTTAAATTTTAGTTCAAGATTAACTTTAAATTTCTATTGGTTATTACTCTCTTTTTTTGTCAAATGTGTTCTATACTAATCAGCTCTTGTATTAAACTTTTTTCTGGGTAATAATATTCACATTTTATCCCAAAAAAAAATTGACAAAAGAGTAAGATAGTAGCATATCACATATCGTAATATGTAAAGTAGAAAACTGTTATAAATTATATAATCAATCGTTTATATGCTCAAGCCACCAATAATCTATTAGTATGTCAGTAAGGAAAACAAAAATTGATATTAGGAAAAAGAAGGACTAACATTGTCGAACAAAAGTAATGGTAATGAGGTAAAAAAAGAGGTTCGAGGATCGAGGTTGAAGGAGATATAAAATAGTAATTATTTATATAACTCTTTGTTTAGGGAGTGGAATCATGGTTAAAACATAATTAGTGGTAAGAAAAGTACACACATAACTCTTTTCTTAATGGGTGGAAGGGAATAACATATTGGGCTGACGAACACTTGATGATCTAAAGAAGAAGATTAGTCAATGTGATCTCATGGAAATATTATCATGTTCTATGAATCGACCACATATTTCCTCTCTTCTAATTGGTTTCTTTTTTGTGAATAATCTAAACATGTAAAACATCACATTCAAAATTGTATTTTTACTCGGTCAATTCTTTTACGCATCACTTATTCCTTTTTTTGAAAATTAATAGACATGTGTCAAAGAAATACAATCACTTATTCTTTTCATGGAGAATGTTAAAAATCTTTTATATTTTAGATATTGATATGTAGATTTAACAAATAATAACACCAAAAAGTAAATAAGATGCGTAAATAGAATGGATCAGACAACAAAATCAATAAAAATAATCACGGAAAAAAGCAAGTGGTATGATCTTATAAAATTTATAATCAAGAAAATATAAAATAGCAATCTCATGTGGAGTCATTTGGTTCTTAGATGGAAACAAATGTCATAATCAGTTTAATTATGCATGTGTCGACCATTATAAATATGATTTGGATTATGAAGAAGATGAAATAAATAAAAAATGATGAAAGATTTTTCAATTTTTTATTTTAATATATAAGAAAATAATAAAGATACATTACTTCACAAATATAAAGAAGATGAAAATAAAATAAATATGAAAGACTTTTGAGATTTTTTAAAGTGTGGTTTTAAAACATAAGAAAATAATAAAGATACATTAATTCTCAAAATGATGATGTGTAGATAAAGAAATGGCGTTCGATTAAAGGAAATTTACCTTTCCGTGTTAATTATAAACTAAATAAAATCATTGACTTTCCTAGTTAATTTTCTAGTCCTTTTCCATATTCATAAGGATAATAGAACATAATCAATGGTAGTTGTTATGTTGGGGTGCAACGTGATTTTTTCTATTATTAATTTTATTGGGTTTAAAATTAGAACCCCAACATAATTTATGTTGTTTTTTTGTCCTCTAATGGTAGTTGCTATAGAGGGGTTCTAAATATTATAAAAAACAATATTATGAGTTTTTTTGAAGTAGAGTTTATTTTCTCAAAATTTGTAACATAATACATTCGATAAAACATAAAAAAAAAATTTGCATTGGATGAAATTGGAAACATACATGAAATAAAAACGTTTAAAACATAGATTTCGAAATTATAAACTAGAAGGAACGGTCAGTTATAATCTTGATTTTGTCTAAAGTTTTGTCATATATGCTCAACCAAATTAGCTTTCAATCGTTAATGCATTTGTTTATCACGAAGTCGAATGCCCAGTGTGACACCCCGGTTTAAGGGCATATGTGGTATATGCGGTATATGCAGAGAGGCTTAAAAGAATTGATTTGGCTACCTATATCACCAAAGTGCTACCTATATCACCAAAGTGCACTTACCTACTGAGAAGTCATTTCCAGTATCGTGTGAGTGAGGACAAAACACAAGAAAATATCGCGTGGTAATTTGCAGGGTTAGTAAACAAGACTCCCGAGCCTCCAGGACTAAGCACCGACCGTCAGACATGGTGGACCTACGGGCCTGAGAGTGGACGGGGGACCCATAGGAGGCGGCAGGGCATTATAAGTGGTATCTGAGCAAATCCTGACAACTGTGTGAGTTTGATTGTCGGAGGTAACGATCTTAGTATGCACAACGAGGACGTTGCGATCAGTTAGTGGGGGTGATTGTGACACTCCGGTTTCAGATGATATGTGGTATATGCGGTATATGCGGAGAGGCTTAAAAGAATTGATTTGACTACCTATATCACCAAAGTGCACTGCTGGGGTGTAAGCTTTACCCAAATAAACAACTGCAAGTGCACAGCAATCACAATAGTATAGATGGGATCGAATCCACAAGGACCTAGTTTTGTACTACAAACTTATTAGAATCAAATCAAGCTAAAACAAAATAAAGATTGTGGGTTTTTGATGTCACGAAAATAACAAATAATAAGGATAAAAAATCAGATTAAACAAGCGTTAGGCAAATAGGTTCATCGCAGAGATTCACAAATCATTAACGATATATCAAAATTCAGGGAAATTGTTCTAGAACTCAAATCACAAAGGTATAATCATTCCACTTTCGTGGCTCCGACTACTATGTTTTAACACCCTAATAGACTCAACTTTCGATGGTTATTACAAAGTGAAAACACGCGGAAAGCACAAGATTCGATTGTTCATAATACTCTATAACTAACCTTTCGAATTGTTATAACGCATTACTCATCAAATACTAGTTCAAGAAACATACAAGCTTTTGGAGAGTATGTTAAAACCATGATCTGATGCTAGATAATCAGAAAAGCATACAGCATTAAGCTCAAGTAAAGATGAAGAACAATATAGCATCCCTAAATTTATCGACAAAAGTTAACAATCCATGAACTCTTTGATTTTCCTATAACCTAACAAAGGGAATTACTCAAGCATGGTGCGCGAAAACAAGCAAAGAGATGATGAAAACATGATAAATAAACTTGAATTAAAGAGTAAAGGTTGAAGGATTCTTCTCTATATTGAGATACAAAGCGAGATCATCCACCGGAAGCTCTTGAAACTCAAATCTATGGAGATATCCCCAAAGGGACGTGGTGGATGTTTCTCTCTGCTAAAAGTGTTTATAATTTTGGCACACCCTAAAACAAGTATATATAGGTCTAGGGTCTTCTAGGGTTTAGTTTTTGGGCAAACACGTCTTTTTGGTCGTGCTCCAGGCACCGGTCCAAGGCCCCGGACATAATCACGTGTCCAGTTCCTCAGTCCATAAGTGATTTTTTGGTGCGTGTGGTCTGAAAGAAATGCTAAGGGTTTAGGTAGGGTACCAACTAAAAAGGAGCTGGCCATTCATGACAACAGAGAGGGGTAAAAAGAGGATAAGATGTCATGAATGTGATTCGTTTCCTTGACCTAATATCCTTAACAAAAAATAATCGCAAATCATGTTAGTAAACCAAATTAAGAATCAAAATCGTATCCATCAAAATGATGTAAGTAGCAATCTCTTTGGACTCCATTCGGTCACTAGATGTCTGAATCAATTATCCGGAACAAACCCTGCAATAATGGTCACTTGGGTTTTGAAATCAAAACGTTAATATTCCTAGAAAAGTATCATCATTCCCAACTTATTTTGACTTAATAAAGCGGGTTTTAAAAACGATTTTGAAAACATAAAAATCTGACATGAAGCAGATGTGTTAGTAACAATCCCCCCAGACTTAGCTTACACCGTCCCGGTGTAAATTAATCAAATTAAGGGAGAATTTTGGCAAAGGAAATAGGTATTTGAAATTTAAAATTAAAAAGAAAAGAACAGAAAACTAACCTTGTGGCTCGAACCGGTTGGGTCTACGGTTCGAGCCATGGTGTTCTTTGTTTCGGACTGGTCTTAATGACAAGGACATTAGGACAGGGGACCAAGGTCGCTGGGGACGCAAGTCTATGGGCGAGTCGCGGGTCAAGTGGTGCCGCGGGACGAGAGATTCCAGGGCGGGGGTCATGGTTTGGGACGCGGGGTTCTGGCACCGTTCCATTTATCATGTCTGGGGGATGTGATGGATGCTTCGTACTTGGGACGGGTCGCGTGGTGCGGGTGGACACCGGACCAAAACACGCGGTCGGTGCCTCGGGTCGGTGCTTGCGTCGTTGGATCCGCGAGACGAGGGACACGGGCATCGGACCAAATCCCGTGTTTGGTGACATGGTACAGGGTCTTTGATCAGGTTATGATGTGGATCGGTCTCGCACCGGTCACGAACGCCGTCTGATTCTTTTGACAGCTGCCTTGGCCGGTCCGAAGCCAAATTTTTTTTTTTTCATGATGAAACCTACAAAGTGAAGAGAAAATGTTAGTAAGACTTATTGTAATGCCCCAATCCAGGATCTAGACTGGAACGGTACTGAGGAACGCTTAAACGCCCGATCAGAGGTCCAAGGAACAAATCCTAATTCCCTAGACTAAACATTCAAGTGTCTGTCCCTATCGAATACAACTCAAAGCTTGCCAACCCGAGTCTTACCCGATAGTTGGATCGTCCGGACAAGACTGAGCATCATATGAAACCCCTTTATTTTAAAAACCTTCCTTTTATTTATTTATACTTAGTCTTTCAAACGGTTACAAAGTTATACTCGATCCTGAGTCTAGCACTCCAAAACGGTCATGTACATAATAAACATATACATTTACAAAAGCAAGGAAAAGCTACCACTGATTTGCCTAATGTTTCGTATGCTTCAAGGGTCTACTTGCTATGGTTACCTGCAAAAGAGATTGAGTCGTAAGCACTAGTTGCTCAGTGAGTCTAGGTTTCCCTTATACGAATCAATCACATAATATCCCAACCAAACCCAAAAATAACAATCATCAAGCAAACGCAATGCAATGCATAAATAGACATGACCGATTTATGCATTTTTCGTCCTCAATCCAATAAAGTCTCACGCGTTGTCCATTCCCATCACGTGTACTCAAGGCATCTTTCGGTCCCTTACCACAAAGGCTAAGGACTTAGGATCCTTTACCCACCCTGCATCGATCGCTATGCAGCACAACGGCCCCAGGCTGCAATCCCGTTCATCCGTGTCTTCGTGAGCTTTAACTATTACTCCATAAGTAAGATAGCCAAGCCACGGACAAGGGAATGACATACCGCGTATTTATCAAGTTTTATATGATTTACCCATAACCATTTATGCATATAAACTTGTAATTAACCATTCTTGGATTCATGCTCAACACTTAGCAATTTCAGTGAAATCGTGGGCAAACCTCTATGGTTATAAGCAATAACAACAATTCGTGTGTTCTACTCATCAACACACATACACGAATAAACTTCGACTCACCTCTATGAAGAAGTATGAAGTCGACTCAAGACTTTACTCTCGGGTTCCTCCTTAGACTCGGCTTATTCCTGAACAAACGAGTCTTAGGGTTACTACGGCAACACTTAGAGTTTCCTTAAGGAATTAGGCTAAAGGATATTTACTTAGATTGGATCAGAACGTGATACCAACCTTTCCTGAAAATTCCTAAGGCTGCTAGAATGGACGCTGGCTTGGCACGACGAAGATGGATCAGAACGGGTCGCTTATCGGGTCGGTATCATACTCGGTACGTGCTCGGTACATATTGTTATCGGGTCGTGGTATGGATCAGCACGTGCTATCAGTACGGAATCTCTTCTAGGGTCAAAACGGAACAAGGGGTCTTTCTATATATACGAAATCGGAAGCAAGCAAGCACATAGGTGACACACGATTCTCGTGGACCGCATGCAAGTCGGAACTCATGCGCGAGTGACACGTGTCCTCGTATGAGAAGGAAAACATGCACGTCCTCGCATGGGCGACACATGGATCATGTCGGCTACTCACTGCCGACGTACGGCCGGTCTCGTCCCAAGGCCAAACGGTGCCCGAACGGCGCGGTCTCGGCGCGTGACTAAGTTCTGTCTTAATCCGAGCCATATACGGTCATTCTAGGGTCTAAGGTAAAATTCCCACTTTTGGTCCGGCCGTCCCGCGGTACTTGGGCCGGCCTCGGCCTAGGCCACGTACGGGTCATTACACTTATGATTATGAAACTAAATAAAATTAAATGAAAATAAAAACTATGAAAATATGGGCTGCCTCCCACAAAGCGCTTGTTTAAAGTCAATTAGCTCGACTCCTTTGAAGTTCAGATGTCGGGAGGTTCGTCCAAGATGATGTTGACTTCTTCATCAGCTTGGTATCGACAAGATAAGGCTTGACACGCTGACCATTCACCGTGAACTCAGTTCCACGAGGATCCCAAAGTACTACCAATCCATATGGTTTTACTTCCTTGATTGTGAAGGGTCCTGACCATCTAGAACGGAGTTTTCCTAGAAAGAGTTTTAAGCGGGAATTGAAAAGTAAAACCTGGTCATTTGGTTGTAAATCCTTTGGTATGATCTTCTTGTCGTGGAAAGTCTTGGTCTACTCCTTGTATATCTTGGTGTTCTCATTAGCTAAATGGCGAATCTCCTCCAATTCGTTCAATTGGATCAATCTTCTTTCTCCGGCGGTCTTCAGATTGAAGTTTAGCTCCTTAACGGCCCAAGCAGCTTTGTATTCAAGTTCCACCGGGAGATGACAAGCTTTACCATAAACTATATGGAAAGGAGTTGTTCCCAATGGCGTTTTAAAAGCCGTTATATATGCCCAAAGAGCGTCATCCAATTTTTCTGACCAATCTTGCCTCGTCTTCGCAGTTGTCTTTTACAATATGGCCTTGATTTCTCGATTGAAGATTTCCACTTGTCCACTAGTTTGGGGGTGATAGGCAGTAGCAACTTTATGCCTAACTCCGTTTTTCTTCAAGAAGTTGTCGAAAGATCTATTGATGAAGTGGGTTCCTACATCACTAATTACAACTCTTGGAATGCCAAAACGTGGAAAGATGACTGACTTGAATAGCTTGATGACTACCGCTGCGTCATTTGTTGGAGATGCTACAGCTTCTACCCATTCGGAAACGTAATCCACTACGACTAGAATGTATTGGTTTCCAAAAGACATTGGTAAAGGATCCAAGAAATTTTGGCTTCAATTCCCCATACATCAAAGACTTCGGCTTCTAAGATGAAGTTTTGGGGCATTTCGTTTTTCCTGCTTATGTTTCTCATTCGTTGACACGGATCACATCTTGAGATAAAGTCGTGAGTGTCTTTAAACAATGTTGGCCACCAAAAACCAGCTTGGAGGATTTTAGAGACCGTCTTGAAGGTTGCAAAATGACCCGCATAAGCTGAACTATGACACTCGTGTTTGATTCCTTCAACATCGTCTTCTGGAACACACTTTCGAAACAAATTGTCTTGACACTTCTTGTAGAGATAGGGCTCGTCCCAGTAGTAAGATTTTGATCTCCTTGAGGAACTTCTTCTTCCTATAACCAAAGAATAGTGGAGGTTTAATATCCGCGGCTAGATAATTAGCAATATGGCGGTACCAAGGTGTTGCAAATGTTGTCTTCTTCTTCTTCTGGGCTGGACGTGGGTGGGTTTGATTACTCGGACGAGGAATGGCATTCAAGGTGTAGACGTGTTCTTCTACTAGAGAGTCATTCATAGGCAATGGTTCTTCTACATGCATCCGAGAGAGGTGATCCGCTAGCCGTTTTCTATCCTCTTCTTATCTTTTATTTCCAAATCGAATTCTTGTAATAAAAGAATCCATCGTATGAGGTGTGGCTTTGCATCTTTCTTGGATAGAACATATCTCAAAACAGCATGGTCCGTATGAACAATGACTTTAGCTCCCACCAAATATGACTGAAACTTCTCGAAAGCGAAGACTATTGCAAGTAGCTCCTTCTCCGTTGTGGCATAATTGCATTGAGCTTCGTCCAAGGCTCTACTAGCATAATATATGACGTTTAGCTTCTTATCCTTTCGATGTCCCAACACGGCTCCTACTGCATAGTCGCTAGTGTCACACATAATCTCAAAAGGGAGCTCCCAATCTGGTGATTGAACCACAGGTGCGCTAATGAGTGCTTCCTTGATCTTATTGAAGGTGACGTGACACTCCTCATTGAACTCAAAGGTTGTGTCTTTGCATAATAACCTTGTAAGTGGACGGGCGGTGTTGGAGAAGTGTTTAATAAACCGCCTATAGAAGTCGGCATGTCCAAGGAAACTTCGAATGCCTGGTTGCAAATCAACCATCACTTTTATCTTGGCCTTGTCGACTTCGATTCCCTTCTCTAAAATCCGGTGTCCTAGAAAAATTCCATCTCTCACCATGAAGTGGCATTTCTCCCAATTCAACACAAGATGCTTGTCTTCACAACGTTGTAAAACCCTGCCAAGATCTGACAAACAATTTTCAAAGGATGAGCCATATACTGAAAAATCGTCCATAAATACCTCCATTATGTCCTCGATATAATCCGTAAAGATAGTCATCATGCATCTTTGGAATGTGGTTGGGGCGTTACATAATCCGAACGGCATTCGTCGATAAGCGAATGTACCATAAGGACATGTAAATGTCATCTTCTCTTGATCGTCTGGATGGATAGGTATTTGTAAAAATCCTAAATAACCATCAAGAAAGCAATAATAAGGGTGATTGGTAAGACGTTCAAGCATTTGATCAATCAAAGGAAGAGGAAAGTGATCTTTTAGGGTTGCGGAATTTAGCTTCCTGTAATCGATGCACATTCGATGTCCAGTGATCGTTCTTGTCGGTATTAGCTCATCGTTCTCATTCTTCACCACCGTGACTCCTCCTTTCTTTGGGACCACGTGAACGGAGCTTACCCATGTGATGTCGAAGATGGCATATATGATTCCTGCTTCCAAGAGTTTCATTATTTATTTCTTAACGACCTCATTGAGATTTGGGTTAAGCCTCATTTGATGTTCTATGGGCAAGGAATACTAGTCTTCAAGGTGAATTCGATGCATGCATAACTCTGGAGAGATTCCTGCAATATCTTGAAGAGAATACCCAAGGGCTTTTCGATGCTTTCTCAACTCACAAAGGAGTAGTGAAGTTTCATTTTCACTAAGATTAGAGTTGATAATAACAGGATAAGTTTGATTAGGACCAAGAAATGCGTACCTTAGCCCAACAGGAAGCTCCTTGAGTTCAACCTTAGGAGCCTTGAGTTCGCTCCAAGGGTCATGGTCTTTCTTTGTTATTGGCTTAGGTGGTGTTGCCTCGTCCTTCTTCTCGTTCAGGGAAAGATAGGCCACCAACTTATTGTAGGAATGTGGTATCTCTAGAAGTTTTGCGTATTCTTGAGTCTCGTCCTTCAAGTAGCCGTCTTCTTGGTATTGATGTGTCAACGCTACTTCTAGAGAGTCATTGAGAATGAGTTCTTCAAGTATCTCTTCAGAAGCTTCGGTTAGTTTGTCCATGAAGAAAACTCTCTCGTTCAAAGTTGGGGATTGTTTGTAGTTGTTGACATCAAAGTGCATTGTGAGGTCGCCTAGGTTGAGCTTAATCTTCCCTCCTTTCACGTCTATCATCGATCCAGCGGTAGCTAAGAAGGGACGTCCAAGAATGATTGGGTCTCTAGGCTCTTGATCTAGATCTAACACCACAAAATCTGCAGGAATACTACATTCCCCAATCTTTACCGATAAATCAACAATAATACCTACGGGGCGTCTTACGGAGCGATCCGCGAAGACTAGTTTTATCCTCGTGGGCTTGAAATTGGTGATTCCGAGTCGTCTAGCCACTGAGTACGGCATTAGGTTCACGCTGGATCCAAGGTCACACAAGCATCGCTCGAAAGTGCTTCCTGAAATGTCACAAAAAGCACAAAACTACCTAGATCTTCTTGCTTCCGTGTACTTTTGTTTTGGAGCTGCCTACTACAGTCTTGAGAGATCATCATTACTCCTTCTTCTAGGCTTACATTGCTGGTTAGGATCCTCTTTATATACATCCTCAAAGATGGAATGATCATACAAGCGTCAATAAAAGGCAATCTCACACTTAGTTGCCTTATGAGTTCCTTTAACTTTGCTTGCTCCTTCTCTTTCTTTGGTTTATTCAAAGCACTCGGGAAAGGCACCTTAGGTTTGTAGATGGGAGGCTCCGGGGTGAAATCACGTTTTCTTTAATATACCGACTAAAGAGTTCGGTCTCCGGTTCCTTATCTTTTTCTAGTTCGATGACAACCTCCGGTTCTATCTCCCTTGGCTTTGAAACTTCGGCTTCCTTTTGCATTGAGACTTCGTCAAACTTTGTTCCACTCCTTAGAGTAATGGCCTTCACATTTGATATATCGTGGTTTTTACCCATTTCAGGCCACGATATAAGTCCGTGTTTTAGAGTCTTTTGGTGTTTTTGGTATTGTTTTAGAGTCTTTACAGGTACAAGGACGATTAGAGCTTAAAAGATGTTTACTGGAGATTTCGGAGCATTTCGGAATAAAGTGGCAAAGATGCAAGTTCGGAATCACTGTTTGGAATCTGTGTCGAGCGACGGGACAAGTGTGTCGCTCGACACAATGATTTCTGAAATGAAGAATTCGATTTTGAAGATGGTGTCGATCGACACCACTATCAGTGTCGATCGACACCCTGCTCGACAAGGCCCATATTTTAAGCAGAAAAGTCCGTTCGAAGCCCGAAGTTTCCAGATGTTTACTTTTAGGTTTTTGGTCGGCCATGTACTGTATAAATATGTTTTCTAAGTCATTGTTTAGACTTATGCCTTATTCTATTGATTACTTAGAGATTTTCATTAAAAAAAAGATGTTTTCTTCTATGATTATGTCTGAGTAGTTTCTTTGTTAGGTTTAGGGTTTTTGAAAGTGTTTGATGAGTTGTTGAATCTGATCTAATTGTTAGGATAATATCTTTAGAAGTTCTTCATCTTAACTTGTTCTTATTGCTGATTTTAGCCTCGCGAACTGAAATCTGATCTAGGGTTTATTAATAGAAACGACAGTTTTATTGATTCACCTGAACTAGTTTTTGATGAGCAAAATACCAATTCGCAAAGGGATTTGGTCTAGGGTTTTGTGAACAATTGTGCCTGATCTTTAATGCTTGTTTAGATTTGTAGGATTCCCAACGACAGTTGGTTTTCTAGGATTTAGACATAGAAAATATGCGCACCGACAACTGGCTTGTTTTACTTTGGTGTGCATGTTCATGAACTGAGCTTAATATTCCTAATAACTGATTTATTTGCAACTCCTATTCACTGAAGAATGCCATGTGCCTAGCTTTCATTTAATTGATTTTCACAACTGTTTTAATTACTCGCTTTATTTACTTGTTTCATCTTGATTCGCTTAGCATAATCTGAATCTATTAATCTATTGTGTTTTCTGTGACTCCATGTGGATCGATAACCCTAAGTACTGTAATTGACCTCTTAATTTGAGAGAGTCTAGCTCTAGGGATAATTTGAGCATATCAACATGTTCATTCCTTTGATTAGTTTCCGCCTTTCCTGGAAGAAATACTTTCGGTCTCTCCATATCTTCTGCGACGTACGCTATTTATAATTCGAGATTCTTTATGTGAGAAGAAACGACTCCAAATTTGTGGTCGAATTTGTTCCTCAAGTTGTTCACTTGAAAAGATATATCCTTCTTTAACCTTTCAAGATCACGATAAATTCCTTGAGCTATCGAGTCGAGTTGTTCTCCCCACGTTCTCCTCGGCGGTTGATAATGTTCTCTTCTTATCTCTTGGTAAAGGCTCGGTTTGGGCTAAGGGTAGGTGCTAATAGGCTGATTTTGGTGAGCATAATACCTTCTATGTTGGCCATAATCCGAATCCATTACTCTAGCTCCTTGGTACTGCGTTTCCAAGCAATTTACTTCTATAAAGTCATCTTCCGGTCCATCTTCCAAGTAGACTTCACAAGTTTCTTGATAAGATACTCTCCTAACCTTGGCTCGGTTCATCGTGGTGTCTTCGTTGCGAGCTTGGGAGACCATCTTAGATGTATCCTTGTAAGGCGTAATTCTAGAGTTTATTGCTTTAACGGTCTCTTCGTAGTTTGGTGGATTGTTGCTCTCGCTCGTAGCTAGATTTTCGATGAATTTCTTCGCTTCTTCCACAGATTTATTCATGAAATTCCCATTGCTTCCAATATCGAGACATCGCTTGTAATCTTGGTTAATACCTTGGTAGAACCCGTTCCACAAACTACTCTCCGAAAAACCATGGTGTGGACAATCTTTGATATACTCCTTGGAACGCTCCAAGCACTCGGGGTAGGGCTGTATAGGTCCTTGCTGGAAACTTGCTATCTTGGCTCTTAGTATATGTAGCTTCTTCTTAGTGAAGAACTTTTCAAGAAAGAGCTTCTTGCATTCTTTCCATGAAGTTATGGATTTCGCCAGTAGTAGCTTTATCCATCGAAGTGCTTTTCTGGTTAAGGAGAAGATGAATAATCGGCATTTGAGGTGATCTACCGGGGCTCCATTTGTGTTGACGATGTTACACAAGTCTTCAAAAGAATCAATATGATCCAAAGGGTTTTCTTCAGGAAGTCCACCGAGTTAGTCTTGCTTCACAAGTACTATAACTTGGGGTTTTATTTTGAAGTCCACATCTTGTGATGTTAGATAGAATGGGTTTCAGTCTAAGAGGAGCATGGAGGTCTTGTCGGAATCTCCAATGATCTCATCATTAGCGGTCGGCTCTTCTTCTTCGTCGGTTTGTTGTCGAAATTCGTCATAATGATATCCTATCTCCAACGGTTGATTGTGAGTCTCGCCATCAATGCGCGGCTCACTTGTGTTGGCTTCAGGAGGTATTAAAGGTTGATGTGGCTGCTGGTCATGAACCTTAGTAGCCATACTTGCTTTGTTATACTCCTGAAACACTCAAAAACAAAAGAAAAACGAAAATTAAAATTGCAAAAATAAAGAAAAACGTTTTAGACTAGATTCTAGTCCAAAACTTGTAGACAAAGAACAATAGGTCCCCGGCAACGGCGCCAAAAACTTGATGGGGTGTAAGTTTTACCCAAATAAAAAATTGCAAGTGCACATCAATCACAATAGTATAGATGGGATCGAATCCACAAGGACCTAGTTTTGTACTACAAACTTATTAGAATCAAATCAAGCTAAACCAAAATAAAGATTAGGGGTTTTTGAAGTCATGAAAATAACAAATCATAAGGATAAAAAAATCAGATTAAACAAGCGTTAGGCAAATAGGTTTATCGCAGAGATTCACAAATCATTAATGAATTCAGGGAAATTGTTCTAGAACTCAAATCACAAAGGTATAATCATTCCACTTTTGTGGGTCCGACTACTATGTTTTAACACCCTAATAGACTCAACTTTCGATGGTTATTACAAAGTGAAAACACGCGGAAAGCACAAGATTTGATTGTTCATAATACTCTATAACTAACCTTTCGAATTGTTATAACGCATTACTCATCAAATACAAGTTCAAGCAACATACAAGCTTTTGGAGAGTATGTTAAACCCATGATCTGATGCTAGTTGATCAGAAAAGCATACAACATTAAGCTCAAGTAAAGATGAAGAACAATATAGCATCCCTAAATTTATCGACAAAAGTTAACAATCCATGAACTCTTTGATTTTCCTATAACCTAACAAAGGGAATTACTCAAGAATGGTGTGAGAAAACAAGCAAAGAGATGATGAAAACTTGATATATAAACTTGAATTAAAGAGTAAAGGTTGAAGGATTCTTCTGTATATTGAGATACAAAGCGAGATCATCCACAGGAAGCTCTTGAAACTCAAATCTATGGAGATATCCCCAAAGGGACATGGTGGCTGTTTCTCTCTGCTAAAAGTGTTTATAATTTCGGCACACCCTAAAACAAGAGGCTAAAAACAAGTATATATAGGTCTAGGGTCTTCTAGGGTTTAGTTTTTGGGCAAAAACGTCTTTTTGGTCGTACTTCTCCAGGCACCGGTCCAAGGCCCCGGACATAATCACATGTCCGGTGCCTCAGTCCATAAGTGAGTTTTTGGTGTGTGGCACCGGACCACAAGTCTGTCCAGTGCGAGGCCCATTCTACACTTACTTCACTTCCTAGGCAGTTTGACATGTCTTCAGTAATTCGGGTGTATCTTCTTACTCACAACTCCAAATGAGATAATTACAACTCCATTAGAAATCTAACTCAAATATCTTGAAATGTAGATATCGTTTATCGAAATCCAGGCTGAATTGATCCTCCGTCCGTGGCTAAACTTCAGGCTCTTCAATTCTGTCCAACTTGGTAAAATGTGATAACTTGAGAATTCTTTGGCTTGTGCTAAGTCCTTGGCTTGTATAACTTGTTGTGGACTAGAATACACCTCTTTAAGCTCTTGTTGCTCATTTTTGATGATTTTCCTTGTTAAGACTCTAAAACTACAAATACGAGGAAAACTACCTCTTTTGGTGTAAAAACTTATTAAAGTGTTTATAAAATGCATTGAAATATATAATAAAATAGGTAAAATATAGGGTATATCATGCACTTGTCTTTTCATGCACATGTTATTGGGGTCGGTTTTCACCCACTCAACGTTAACATTCAAAGTCAGGCGACTGAGGAAATGGCCCTCCGGCCGGAATAGTACCTAGGTCTCAACGCGGAGAAAAGCATGTAGCCATGGAAGGTGTCTGGGCAAGGCAAAGGGCCGCACAAGACTTCACGAGTGAAGACGGGTTCGGCACGACGGAGCCGACCACAGCCTCGGCCTCACGGCCGACCACGGCCTCGTCCTCATGACCGAGCACGACCTCGGCCTCATGACCGAGCACGGCCTCGGCCTCATGACCAAGCACGGCCTCGGTCTCATGACCGAGCATGGCCTCGGCCTCATGACCGAGCACGGCTTCGGCCTCATGACTGAGCGCGTCCTCTCCTCGGCTGCTGATTACGTCAACGGTCCAGCGCAGCCTCCAGCCCAACGACATAGAGATAGCCTGAAGCCCGGTCCAGACACGAAGCCCACGTTGATGCAACCAACTCCGTGAAGACTTAGGAGGATTAGCCGACTTAGGAAGCTATATATACATCCTTGTATAAACCCTAAAGGCAAGCTGAAATTCATTCACAACTTTGTACTCAAACTTTTACAAAGCAATAACAAAAACTCTTTTCTCATCTCTTGTGATCTTAGCTTACCCTAGGAATCTCTGCTTCCTCTCGAACCCTTACAAATTTAATTGTGCTAGTTTAGGCTCCCACAATTTGGCGCCGACTAAGGGGAATAGATAATTTATGACACAGAAAAGCTAGGTTACACCAGATCTGGGAAGATGACCAACGACTACAGCAAGTCAAACAGCAGCGAGGAGTCCTCGTCTCGCAGGAGCAACCAGGAGAAGGAGAGCTCCGTCGAAGCTCCTGCACCCAACACCGTCAACAACCCAGCAGACATGACCGAGGTCAAACAGATGCTGGATACGCTCTTCAAGACGTAGCTACCAGACGTAGGGGTCGCTTCTCCACACCTCGGACCGCTCGAAGAGATCCAAGCGACTTGCCTCCACCACCGACATAACGGGACACCGATGGAACCCCCGAGCGTGATGTGGAAGTGTCTGGCAACGATCAACCTCCTCCTCGGAGACGCGCCCGAACGAACACTGCTGGCGACAGCGCCAAGGCTGACGGAGAAGGAGAGCTCTCCATAGCAGAGTTGTACCAGGGGGAACAGGAGTGCAGGGCTCCACGAGGTTCCCGAGATGAAGAGGTCGCTGCGCTGAAAGCCCAGTTAGACAGGGTCGTCTCTGACCTGAAAGCCACCCAACTACAGATGTACCAAAGCACGGCAAAGGCTCCTGGGATCGCCTATGTGCTCGAGAAGGCACGGAACACACCCTTCGCTGAGAGGGTCGCGAGGGCTCAAATCTCTGACCCTGGAAAAGTCAGGCTTCCAATCTATGAAGGAACCACCGACCCTGCCTTCCATCTGATGGAATTCGAAGTCGCCTTAGGAAGGGCAAACTTCACAGAAGCCGAGAAGGACATCGGCTACTGCAAACTGTTCGTAGAGAGCATCAAAGGGCCTACCTTCCAGTGGTTCTACAAGCTGGAGAAGAACTCAATCCACACCTTCCATCAACTCTCAGAGATGTTTGTGCAGCATTACAACATCTTCGCGGAAAGAAAAATCTATGACGCGGAGCTGTGGACGAACAAGCAGGGTGAGAATGAAAGCCTGCGGTCTTTCGTGACAAGATTCAAGCACACGCTATCAAAGGTGGACGGTATTACCAACACGTCCGCTGGAGGCCTTGAGAGGAGCGCTTCGATGCCCTTCTCCATTCTGGCAGGAATTGACTGTCAACCCACCCGCGACCATCCAAGACGCTCTCCACCGCGCTACAGACTTTGCCCGAAGCGAAGAGGAAGTCCACGCTTAGAGGGGCGGGAAAACCAAGCACGCGGACAAACCCACTGCGACGCCACCACCCTTTTAGAAGCTCTTGCAATGAACTACGAGGCAACTTAATCCCTGCAAAGGGTACGTAGGCAGCTTGTCTTTGGACGAGTTCAGTTGCCCCCCTCCGTCAAAGGGGGGGGGGGGATTACGCGTTTCACAAGCCTCATCTTTGGATGAGCTCCACTGATCTCCTCCGCCTTAAGGGGGGGGGGGGGGAGTATGTGTTTTCAAAGCCTTGTCTTTGGACACGCTCAATCTCTCTAGACGATTTCAGTTCCCTCCTTCGTCTAAAAGGGGGGAGTGGGGTACCCGTACGCCACTCTTTGAGAACGTCATCACCAGAAACTTCAAACAATTGACACAAACCTCATCATGAGAACAGCTACCTCCTTCATGGACCTCTTAAAGCTGCAATCAAGTAGAGTCGTTCCGCATTCATTGCTGCTGGCCACAGTAATAATGCGGGAATACGAACACAATGACATCCAGCATCGGATCCAAAGCGCGCTATATAAGTATCAGTGTTCAGTATTGGGGCAGACGAACCCAACTGATCACTCAAAAACCCAACAAGCGTCGTTGGTAAAATGCAGCTACTAATGATTTCGTTCGGCATGTACCCTGAACGAGTCATTCTGAAAACCAAGATGCACGCTGGTAAAACTTAGGGTGTACTTGTTCTCGGACAGACGTGTCTAGAGAACAGCACCATTCTGCAAAGCCCAATAGCAACATTGGCAAATAAAGAGCGTGAGCGCATTTACGTTTTCTCAACTTAACAAAGCCTCATTTATGAGCAAACGAAGCCTCATTCATGAGCAAACAAAGCCTCATTCATGAGCAAACAAAGCCTCACTCATGAGCAAACAAAGCCTCATTCATGAGCAAACAAAGCCTCATTCATGAGCAAAAAATAAACTATGTCATAAACAAGGGAAGACAGTCAGTCATCGGCCTCCTCATCCTCATCGGTTTTGTTTTCGGCGACCCCGTCCTCGGCGAGACCGATGGTGACCCCGTCCTCGGCGAGCGCGGCCTCGGCGACCCTGTCGTTGGCAAGCACATGTTTGGCTCCCTTGCCCGCGGCAACCTCTCCATCGGTATTCAGACACGGAGTCTTAAAACCTCCATAGGAAATACGAAGTCTTAAAACCTTCGAAAACAAAAAGAAAAAAAAATCCTTTCTGCAAAAAGCGCAGCAGCTTCAGCAAATGAAGCTGGAAGTCTTAAAATTTTCGAAACACTTACGGAGTCTTAAAACCTCCTGCATAAAGTCACTCTCTACTACTGTGAAAAAGGATAGGCAAACAACTTTACTTTAAACGGTAACGCTAATATCCAACGCATCTTTAACTCGGCACTATTATCTCTAGCACTACCGAGCTCGGGGCTAACTGTTGGGGTCGGTTTTCACCCACTCAACGTTAACATTCAAAGTTAGGCGACTGAGGAAATGGCCCTCCGGACTCTCGATGAAGAAGGCGGAATAGCACCTAGGTCTCAACGCGGAGCAAACCAGGTAGCCATGGAAGGTGTCTGGGCAAGGCAGAGGGCCGCACAAGACTTCATAAGTGAAGACGGGTTCGGCACGACGGAGCCGAACACAGCCTCGGCCTCACATCCGACCAAGGCCTCGTCCTCATGACCGAGCACGGCCTCGGCCTCATGACCGAGCACGGCCTCGGCCTCATGACCGAGCACGGCCTCGGCCTCATATCCGAGCACAGCCTCGGCCTCATGACCGAGCATGGCCTCGGCCTCATGACCGAGCACGGCCTCGGCCTCATGACCGAGCACGGCTTCGGCCTCATGACCAAGCACGGCCTCGGCCTTATGACCGAGCGCGTCCTCTCCTGGCTGCTGATTACGTCAACAGTCCAGCGCAGCCTCCAGCCCAACGACATAGAGATCGCCTTAAGCCCAGTCCAGACACGAAGCCCACGTTGATGCAACCAACTCCGCGAAGACTTAGGAGGCTTAGGCGACTTAGGAAGCTATATATATATATATATATATATCCTTGTATAAACCCTAAAGGCAGGCTGAAATTCATTCACAACTTTGTACTCAAACTTTTACAAAGCAATAACAAAAACTCTTTTCTCATCTCTTGTGATCTTAGCTTACCCTAGGAATCTCTGCTTCCTCTCGAACCCTTACAAATTTAATTGTGCTAGTTTAGGCTCCCACACATGTCTTGAGAGAACTTCAAAGTTAAACGTACTTGAGCTGGAGCAATCTCATGATGGGTGACCTACTGGGAAGCCATTTCGAAAATCAAGTGAGTGATGACATAACACGGGGAAAGATCGCGTGGTGATTTGAAGGATTAGTAAACAAGACTCTCGAGCCTCCCAGACTAACGCACCGACCGCCAGACATTGTGGGCCCACGAGCCTAAGAATTGATAGGGGCCCATGTGACAGGCGGTCAGGGTGTTATACCCAGCATATCAGCATTATTTGTAGGCATAGATGTAGAAAACATGAAATTCACATGTGAACTTCTGTTTCCTTCTCCTAGTTGGAATTCTCATACATCAAACTGAGTGTTAGCATCTCATTCGTCTTCTACTTTAATATTGTGGAGTATGATAGATGCTCTCATAATCTATCATATGTTTTCTTTCTCCCAAAAAGAGCAAGGTATTTAATAATGGCAAATCGAGCTTGCAAGACTTCAAAAGCACGCTCGACATCTTTTCGGGTAGTTTCTTGACGTTCAGCAAATAAAAATTATGTTGGACCTTGAGGAAGTGGAATAGATTGGATAAAAATTGTCCATTTCGGATAAATACCATCTGTGAGATAGTAAGCTAAATCATAGTCCTTTTCGTTGATAGAGAAATTCACTTGCGGAGCTTGACCATTAATTATATCATTAAAAACTAGTGAGCGGTCAAGAATATTGAGATCGTTTAAAGTACCTGGAGCTCAGTATACGCGTGCCATATCCAAAGATCATATGAAGCTACAGTCTCTAAATAAATTATGGGTTTTCCAGATACACGTGAAACTTGCCCTTTTAAAGCGGTGGGGCAATTCTTTCACTCCCAATGCATACAATCGATGGTTCCTACCATCCCGAGAAATCTACGTTCTTCTCTAATCTTAAGTAGTCGTTGAAGATCCTCTTGTGTGAGTCTTCTTAGGTAATCATCTTCGAAGAAATATATTATTCATTTGACAAAATGTTCCAAGCCTGAACGAGGAGTAGTTGCAGCGAAACGGAGGTATTCGTTAACTTGACCAGCCGTAGTACCATATGCCATGAGACAAATTGTTGTTGTACACTTTTTAAGTCCAGAGAGACCACGCCTTCCGGTAGCATCTTTCTTTTGTCTGAAGAATTACACTTCATTGGAGAGTCGATCAACAATATGCAT
Source organism: Draba incana (assembly GCA_963576765.1). Taxonomy (NCBI): domain Eukaryota; kingdom Viridiplantae; phylum Streptophyta; class Magnoliopsida; order Brassicales; family Brassicaceae; genus Draba; species Draba incana. The sequence goes on along the minus strand of OY755202.1, from coordinate 9,759,660 downwards.
GAACAAGTGCTTGTTCATTCTAAAATGGTGTTGGAATAAATGAGGAGGATATGTTGCATGTTCTTTGAAATAATCGTTCCATAAACGCATGTGTCCATCTTCACGATCTCTTTCTATAAAGCCTCATTTTGTTTTAGAACTGGTTGACCTCCGATGATCACCATAGTCAATGAATAGATCGTCGAACGCTTGATCGAAATTTTGGCCAAAAGTTTCATCAAAAGCTTCCTCAAATTTTTCTTCGAATTATCCGTCAAATGGATTAGTAGAAGAAGATGCCATATTTGTGTGAAAAGAAATATATTAAATTTGTGAAACTTTTATTCACACAAAGACAAGGAGAAGAACAGGAGAAAAAGATTTCAATCTTGAAACTTTGTTTTACAGGTTAAAGATCGAAGTAGAAGAATAGAAGGAGAAATAGATTTGCGAAACTTTTATTCACACAAAGAGGAGAGGAGAAGAAGAGGAGAAAGCTTGTTCAATCTTGATAATTTGTTGAACAGATTCATGAAATAGAAGAATAGAAGGAGAATTCTTTGAGAAGGAAAATTTTATGATAATAAAGAGTTGTTTGTTAAGCCACATATAGCATACAGTAACCAAAAAACAAAGGTTGTGGGTAGGTGATACAAAGACCAAATGTGAACACAAAAACCAATACACAAAGCATATAACAAAGCAACAAAACCATTGATTACAAAAACCAAAATAAACGGCATATATAGTCTCTTTTTTTTTTTTGAATCGAATGTTAAAAAAAATGTTTTACAACTAGTGCAACTTTTGTTGAAATTTACCCTACTAAAATGTTGAAATCATCTCAAAGCAAACCAAGTTTCTATGCCACTCTCGTACCGTCGATCCTCCATCCTTATGGTCGATAAGCGGTTCCAGACTTGTTTATCGATGAATTGGACCAATTTTTTTAATGTTGATGGGGCTGTTGATGGGGTTGTACCATGCCGTCTATCGTTTTGTTCTCTTTATATGGTGTGGAGCGATGCTTGATACGCGTACTTTAGGAGAAAGAGATGAACATGGTCGTATGACGTGTCCACCAATAACTCCATGATGAGATTCCAATTGGTTGTATATTTGTGCATTAGAAGCTTACGTATTAAATCTCGCCAAATATTCTATAGAATCGGCAAGCAAAGTAGATGGGATCTCATTATTCCATATTGCTTTGACAAAACATGCAACTTCCATTAGCACCAACATTCCATGTAAGCATTCAATCACTTGTGGTTAAACGGTTCCGAACTGCAAGGCACACATGAAAAGAATATTTAGGAATTGCATATGTGAACCATATCCCTTTCCACCATGACGTAGTAGGAGCTGTTTCCCGGATGAGTTCCCAAGTAGCTTTGGAGTTAAATTTTGGTTGAAACTTGCCTATCCAAAGAACAATAAATTCCCCTTGTAGTTGTCCTTTCTCAGTTGATCCACGATCACTTCTTCGATCATATTATAAATTGTCAATCGATGATTTTGCCGTTTATGATTATGCAAAGCACGCTCGATGGTCATGTGGTAGGGGATACCCAAATCAATGCAGCCACACACTCCCGATAAATCAATTAACCGTCTTTGCGATGACCAGCATCAAGCCAAAAGGAAGTCGTCAAACCGTTATGAACGTGTACCCATATGAAGTTTCTTGATAACTCTCGTTACTTAAGTAGTTTTTTTCACATCCAAGATCCCAAAGATGACGTCTCATTTACAGTCCAAAGGGAGCCCTAAATACCGACAAACCCAATTGACCCATGAGAAAGAATGAGCCGATAAAATTCTCCATATAAGCTTTAAACAACTCACTTTGTTAGCCTCCACAAGCGGTTTTAGGCCTAATTCACCCTCTGCCTTTGGTTTACATACTTAGCTCCATGAAATTTTTGCCTTCCTTGCATTTAACTCTGGACATGACCAAAGAAATGCAGAACACAATTTATCGATTTCCTTCAAACATGTTTTAGGTAATCGAAACGCAGAAATCCAAAAATTGGTATGGCTGTAAATTACCGAACCGGTGAGCTGAAGACGACCAGCGAACGATAGAATACGCGCAGTCCAACTACTTATTTTTGCACGAATCTTTTCCAATAAAGGCTTATAATCATGTGTTTTCATCCGCTTGGTCAATAGTGGGAGACCCAAGTATAACCGGTAATGAACCTAAGCCTAAAGGGAATTAATCGAGGATTGTATATTTAGTCGGTTCGGGTACAGCCGCCATATATATTAATGACTTCTCAATACTAATACACAATCCCGAAATTAGCGTAAAATTATTCACATGTGATGTTCTTATGTCCTCATCTTCTTTGTCACTACTCATTGACCAAAGAACACATGTGATGTTCCTATGGCCAAAGAAATATAACAGAGTTAGATTCACACTATAGACCAAACATAAATTTAACTTAAGACCAAATATTTACTTAACCTGGTTAGCTTTGATGATTGTCACAGTACCATAATGACCATAAGAAGTCTGAAAAGTAAAGAAGATAAAGTCATTAACACAATCAACATAACTAGAAATAATGAACATAGGCAGAGATTAACACAAATTAAAATAACAAATAATGAACACAAATTAACATAACCGATTCTTTGATATAAAAAACTCAAAGTTCATACAAGTAGATATGCTAACTTATGCATACAAAGGAAATACTAACTTGAACATAGTAAACATATGAAGACACTTATTAGACAACATGTCTGAAATAAGCTTGTTCTTCAGAGCTAATTCAATATGAGAAAGTGGTTATGTTTTCCCTAGCAAACTATCTAGCAATTTCTTATTAGAAAGCTGTCTTTCATAGCTAAATCTGTCTCCTTAATTGCCCACATGTTTAGAAAATCTAACAGGGCCTTGCTTCCTTGTTCCACAGTGGTTGTGTTGCTCACATGCCTTTTAAATTTTGCCTTTGAAGCCTTAACACTAGATGGACGACCCAATGCTTCATCTTCTTCAGGGCAAAGTGGGTGGCATGTAGAAGACTGTGTAGAACCCTCCTTAACCTTTCTTCTTTTTGAATAACCTTCACCTTTAGTAGCAGAAGAAGCACACCATTTATGGTCATACCTTAGCTCCAGCCAAGTATGTTCAAGTGTGAACTTGACCTTGTGATCGTTGCAGAAGATTTCCAGAGCAAGTTTAATAACACCATTTGGATTCCAACCATTTTTTTTTTAGATTTTGCAGCCTCATAACAGCCTACAAACTTGCAAACTTGGTCATTTATCTTTTGCCACCTCTGTTTACACTGAGCAGACTCTCTTGGTTGAGTACCAGCAAGGTCATGAATCTTTGCAAGACTTGAGTTATAATAAGCTGCAATGCATGTCCAAAACATTGGAGCTCTTTGCTCATTTCCAACAACTTGATCCTTGTTGGTACTCAACCAAGCACTGATCAGCACAACATCTTCTTTGGGTTATCAATTCCGTTTTTCTCTACGTTTCTCAGCTATGTGTTCACCTAGGCTTGGATCATCAGTACAATGAGTACTAAAGACAAAGACTTCTGATGATCCAAGGTCACAGATTGGGTTTAAGGTCTATGTGGTTTTCTTGTTGGCTATTTAAGAGGTACATAAATCTTGAAGAGTGACAATATGTGTAATGACCCATACAGGGTTTATGGCCGGCCGCCTGAGTAAAGGTCTGTGACCAGAGGCCAAACGTAGCGGAATGGGCACATAAGGCATAGAAAGGGGCGTTCCAGCAAAAGAGACTAAGGATGATCAAAGGAAAAACCAACTTGAACCGAAGAAATGGTTAAGTCCTGAATTGTCGCAGGACGATCTTAATTTTCTAATTTGCGGCCTTAGAAAAGTTTAGGATGAGTTAGTTAAAGGAATAACTTAGAAAGGTTTTAGCCGAGGAAAATCTTGGAATGGTAGAGGAAAAATGAGTTTGGGTCAAGGAAATTATCGCGGGACAGTGGGTACGTACCGCGGGATGATAGAGTATGTACCGCGGGTCGACAGGGTGTTCGGCGAGAGAAACCTTGAGTCGGTAGGACGTGTGGCTGTCTCTAAGCCACGTCGATGTCTGACCATTGTATAACACGCGTCTGACGCTTGTCAGCACGCATGCGTGTCCAAGTGTTGACACGTGGCAGACCACTGACATGTGTCAGTAGTTTGGCAGCGCCACTGACACTTGGTGCTTCCAATTTCTCCCTATATATAGACCATTCTTTAGTCTTTTCTCTCCATCTAGCCTTGCCCAAAACACTTTAGTTCCTTCTTATGTCTGAAAGTTCTTAGCACCAAAAATCCTTCTTTTCCCAAGATTTCCAAAGCATTTTTCTAGCAAGCCTAAGTTTTCGAGAAAGTATTACGAGCTAAGTAAGCTTCAGATCTGATCAAATCCAAGGGAAGTATCTGATTTCCGTGGAGCCGATTCTAGGGAAAACCTCTTCTAAATATGTGAGTCTAAGTGATGTTTGTTCGTGTGTTAGATGAGTAGAACACATGTTGCTTGTTTAATTTATCCTAATAGAGGTTCATGCAAAACAATCATAAAATTGCTAAGTGTAAAGAATGAACCTTTACGAAATCGTTTACAAGTTTATATGCATTCATGCTAGTTTCATAAAAGATATAAACTTGTTAAGTACGCAGTATGTCATTCCCGTGAATCTGTGACTTGACCATTTACTAAGAATGTGATGGTTAAAGTTCATGAAGACACGGAGAGACGGGATTGTAGCCTAGGGCCGTGTACAGCATAAGCGATCGATGCAGAATTCCCGATGTGGTTTCGTAAGAGTACGGCCACAAGAATTGTTAAAGGATCATAAGTCATAAGCCTTTGTGGTTATGGACTTGATGATGACTTTGGTTACACGTGATGGGAATTGACAACGCGTAAGGCCTTATGAAATTGAAATTGTTAATGCATAGCAAATGTTATTGTTTAATTATGCATGTATTTGTGTGTTGCTGGTTGATTGTTATTTTGAGTTTTGAATTGGAATTATATATTATTGACTGTTAGGGGAGCCTAGACTCACTGAGCAACTAGTGCTCACGACTCAATCTGTTTTGTAGGTAACCTTTAGCGGGTAGACCTTTGGGAGCACAACACAGAACAGTAGGATAAATCAGTGGTAGATTTCCTTGCTTTTGTAAATAAATTATGTTTATTATGGATATAAACGTTTCGGAGTGTTAGACTCGGGATCGAATATAGTTTTATATTTGTTTGTTTGAAATCCTAAGTATAAATAATAAAGGAACGGTTTTAAATAACTCGGTTTTCATATGGTACTTAGTCCTGTCCGGACGATCCAACTATCAGATATAGCTTGGGTTGGCAAGCCTTGAGTTATATTCGATAGGGACGATGCCTAAGTGTCTAGTCTAGGGCTTTTGGATGTGTTTTGGGAACCTCTGATCGGGCACTTAGGTGTTCCTTAGTGGCGTCCCCGCTAAGGAACAAACCAAGTTATGGCATTGTAGATTGGGGCACATGAGTGAGAAAGGGATGAAACTTATGGTGGAAAATGGCGCACTTCCAGATCTCAAGACGGTGGATCATGAGATGTGTGAAAGTTGTATCCTTGGAAAGCAGAAATGGGTTAGTTTCTCAAAAGGAGGTAGAGAGCCAAAGCGCGAGAAGTTAGAGCTGGTGCACACTGATGTGTGGGGACCTGCTCCTGTTGCATCATTAGGAGGTTCGTCCTACTATGTGACCTTTATTGATGACTCCACAAGAAAGGTGTGGGTTTACTTCATGAAGAACAAATCTGAAGTGTTCTCGGTTTTCAAGAGATGGAAAGCCATGGTTGAGATTGAGACGAATCTCAAGTTGAAGTGTCTAAGGTCCGATAATGGTGGAGAATACATTAGCGAAGAGTTCAAGAGATATTGCGCTGCTAATGGGATCAAGATGGTGAAGACTATTCCGGGAACTCCACAACAGAATGGAATAGCAGAAATGATGAACAGGACCCTGAATGAACGTGCAAGAAGCATGAGATTGCATTGTGGATTGCCCAAGACATTATGGGCAGATGCAATCAATACCGCAGCCTACTTAATAAACAGAGGACCGTCTGTTCCGTTGGGATTCAAGATTCCTAAAGAAGTATGGAGCGGCAAGAAAGTAAACCTTTCTTTTCTAAAGGTGTTTGGTTGCTTAGCTTACGTTCATGTCGATGATGCTGCAAGAAGTAAACTTGATGCAAAGTCCAAGAAGTGTTACTTCATTGGTTATGGTGACACGGAGTTTGGTTATCAGTTTTGGGATGACCAAAGTCACAAGATTATCCGCAGCAAGAATGTTGTGTTCAACGAAGAAGCGTTGTACAAAGATAAGCTAAAAGAAAGCTTAGATAAGAGGGAGCCTAGATCTGTTGATTTGGAAGGTATCGTGGCACCGGAGTTACAAGACGATATCACAACAGAAGAAGAGCAAAATTCCCAAGAGGAGGATAATGCTGCAGAAGGGGACAATGATTCTGAAGAAGTGCCACAAACTCCAGTTAGAGAGTTACGACGGTCAAGCAGAATTATCAGAAAGCCTTCAAGATTTTCTCTCAACTACATTCTGCTCACAGATGGAGGCGAGCCTGAATGTTATGAAGAGGCCATGCAAGTTGATGAATCGATCAAGTGGGAGCATGCAATGAATGATGAGATGGACTCGTTGATGTCCAATCACACGTGGGAGTTACCCAAGTTGCCTAAGGAGAAAAAGGCATTGCAGAACAAGTGGGTCTATCGAATAAAAGAAGAACATGATGGAAGCAAGCGCTATAAAGCAAGACTTGTTGTGAAAGGATTCCAACAAAAAGAAGGTGTTGACTACACAGAAATATTTTCTCCAGTAGTCAAGCTGGTGACAATAAGAACTGTTCTCGGGTTGGTTGCAAAGGAAGATTTACATCTTCAGCAGATGGATGTAAAAACGGCATTTCTTCATGGTGATTTGGATGAAGAAATTTATATGAAGCAACCGGAAGGCTTTGAGGTCAAAGGAAAAGAAAATATGGTCTGCAAGCTTAAAAGGAGTCTATATGGCTTAAAACAAGCTCCAAGACAGTGGTATAAAAGGTTTGACAGTTTTATAAAAACTGCTGGCTTCCTGAGGTGTGAGGCTGACCACTGTTTTTACTTCAAGAGGCTTGAAGAGTCCTACTTGATATTGCTCCTCTATGTTGATGACATGCTGATAGTGGGAGCGGACTTGGATGAGATCAATAACTTGAAGATGAAACTCTCCGAAGAGTTTGCGATGAAAGACCTAGGAGAAGCTAGACAAATTCTTGGGATGAGAATTAGTAGAAGCAAGGAGGGTCTTTATCTTTCACAAGAAGAGTATGTGAAGAAAATCCTCAAGAGGTTTAACATGGATGACGCAAAGCCGGTTAGTACTCCCCTAGCAAGTCATTTTCGGTTATCGAGAGACCAGTCTCCAGTGACGGAAGACGAGATGACATATATGGATAAAGTTCCATATGCTTCTGCTATTGGTAGCCTGATGTACGCGATGGTATGTACAAGGCCTGACATTGCCCATGCAGTGGGAGTCGTTAGCAGATATATGAGCAATCCAGGCAAGGAACATTGGGAAGCGGTTAAGTGGATCTTAAGGTACTTGAAGGGGAATTCAAGTTTATCGCTATGTTTCAAGAAGTCTGAGGTGGGATTGCAAGGGTATGTTGATGCTGACAATGGAGGTGATATTGACAGCAGAAAGAGCACATCCGGGTATGTTTACACTTTTGGGGGTACTGCAATTTGTTGGGTTTCAAAGTTGTAGAAAATTGTAGCTCTGTCAAGCTGTGAAGCTGAGTATGTTGCTGTCACGGAGGCAACAAAGGAGATGATGTGGCTAAAATCATTTCTACGAGAGCTAGGCCATGACCAGGAGAAAAGTGTGTTGTACTGTGATAGTAAGAGTGCCATTGATCTGGCAAAGAATCCGGTTTACCATGCTCGGACGAAGCATATACAGCTTCGATATCATTTCATCAGATCAGCGTTAGAAGATGGAGTGTTGGTGCTTGAAAAGATTCAAGGAAGTAAAAATCCGGCAGACATGTTGACGAAGGTCGTGCCGTATGATAAGCTGAGGTTGTGTGCAACCTCAGTTGGCTTGTTAGAGTAACAAGTTGAGAAGACCTGTTGCATTGATCAAGGTGTGAAGACCGATTGAAATCAGTCTTCAAGTGGGAGATTGTTAGTCAATAATTACATCTATGGACGGTGGATTGGACGGCAAGAAAAAAGAGTCTCCAAAGGAGGAAACACAAGTCAACAATTGTGGCTTAATTAGTCAAAAGGTGAGGCTTGTTTTTTGGTCCATAATTACGTCTCACCAACCAATCTTTCCCTTATAAATACAAGGTGATTGTCTCCTCTCAAAATCATCCGATCATCTCATCATCACCAAAACAAGAGAAGAAAAATAAGAGAAAAAAGAGAGTGAGAGAAAATAAGAAAAATAGAGATTTTTCTGTATAAGAAATTAAGCGTAATTTCTTGAGTGTATTTGGGTTTGGGTGTGAGTTAAGAGTATTGTATTTTATCCCGATTAATAATACAAGATCTGCAGTGGGTCCGGAGACGTAGGCAAGATTGGCCGAACTCCGTTAACAAATTGTGTGTGTTTCTTCGCTCCCGTAAATCTGGTTTATCGTAAATTTGACGTTTATTTCCTAACACGATTTCCCACGATTTGATGGTGCGAATATTAATGATTGGTTGTTTAAGGTAGAACAATTTTTTCGTTGGATTTCACGCCGGAGGATTTGAAGGTTAAGTTGGCCTCCGTCCATTTTGACGAAGAAGCATCTCAATTCCATCAATCTCTGATGCAATCTGGTTTAGAGTACCTGATGAATGATTGGGTTAGCTATAAAAAGCTGATCAAGGAGAGGTTTGAAAATATCATGGATGATCTAGTCGCTGAGTTGAAAAGGCTACATGAAACCAATGGAATAGTCGAATACCATCAAAAATTTGAAGCAATAAAGATCAGAGTTAACCTCACGGAAGATCAACTTTTGAGCACTTATCTTGCAGGCCTCAAATTGGATACCCAAATGCATGTAAGAATGTTTTCGCCTCAAACCATTCGTCATTGCTTATTGTTGAGCAGATTGTATAAAAAGGCACACCCCAGGAAGCCAGGAGAACATCAGGGTGGTTACAATAAGGGGCATCAAGGAAATCAAGTGACTAGGAATATCATGAATCCCAGGAGACAGATGATCATTGAGAATGTAGGCACATTTAAGGAAAAGCCAAGGGAAGCAAAAAGCCAATACTTACCTTTTCTCACTCCTAACGAGATGATTGAACGGAGGGCAAAAGGGTTGTGTTATTACTGTGACGAGAAGTTTACTCCTGAGCATTCTAAGGTGCACAACAAGAGACGTACACAACTCTACAGGATGGAAGCCATTGATGAAGAATCAGATGATGATGAGGAACTTGGGCAATGTGAAGAAGACAACCCTGAGGTAATGGAAGAACAACAAAAATTGCCTCAAATTTCAGTAAACGATGTAGCTGGTATCTCGGATTACAGAACCATGAGAGTAAAAGGGGTACATGAGAAGAAGGATATATTTATTCTCATCGACTCTGGATCAACTCATAATTTTATGGATATCAATGTGGCTGATAAATTGAAGTGCAAGATGATAAGTGTAGGGCTAGCTAAAGTATATGTAGCTGATGGAGGTAGAATTGGTGTAAAGGCCAGGATTAAAGATTTCCAATGGTCACTGCAAACAGTACCTTCTTGTGCAGATTTCATGGTCATTCCTTTGGGTGGCTGCGATGTAGTATTGGGAGTTCAGTGGTTAGAAACGTTGGGACCAATCACATGGGACTTTAAGAAGCTCGAAATGAGGTTTGTTTTCAACAATCAGAAGATGCTATTACATGGAATAAAGAATGGTTCTGTGCGGGAGATTAAAGCTAAGAAACTTAACAAGCTAAAGGAGCAGGAAGCCCAACTCTCTCTCATAAGCTTCCAGGGAACTACCATAACAAGGAATGATATGATGTTGTGCTATGTGGGAGTGGAGGAACAGAAACCTATTCCTGTGGTGGAAGAAGTAATACATGAATTTGATGATCTGTTTGCAGAGCCTAAAGACTTACCCCCCTTTCAGGAAGAATTTTGACCATAAGATACCACTTATGGAAGGATCTAACCCAGTGAATCAGCGACCCTACATGTATGCTATATATCAAAAAGATGAAATTGATAAAATAGTAGATGAAATGTTGAGTAATGGGACAATACAAATGAGTTCAAGTCCTTTTGCATCACCTGTAGTATTTGTTAAAAAGAAGAATGGCACTTGGAGGTTATGTGTAGATTATAGGAAACTTAATGGCTTGACCATTAAAGACAGGTTTCCTATACCATTAATAGAAGATTTAATGGATGAGCTAGGTGGATCCAAGGTCTATTCTAAGATTGATCTGAGAGCTGATTATCATCAGGTGAGGATGGATTCTCAAGATATCCACAAGACTGCTTTCAAGACTTACAGTGGGCACTATGAATACTTGGTGATGCCTTTTGGCTTAACCAATGCCCCTCTACATTTCAGAGTTTGATGAATTCAATTTTCGAGGTTTTCCTCAGGTAGTTTATTCTGATTTTTTTGACGATATACTCATATATAGTCCCACAATAGAAGCTCATGTGGAGCATTTAAGGCAGGTATTTGACGTAATGAGACAGCATAGCCTCTTTGCTAAGATAAGCAAGTGTGCCTTTGCCACAAACAAGGTTGAATACTTGGGACATTATATAGCAGCCGAAGAAGTTTCTACTGATCCTCAAAAAATCAACCTGCTACACTTAAGCAGTTGAGAGGATTTTTGGGCCTTGCGGGGTATTATAGGAGGTTTGTCAGGAGTTTTGGTGTGATTGCTAAACCACTGACTGCTTTAACCAAGAAGAACTCTTTTGAGTGGTCTCAGGAAGCTCAGTTAGCATTTGAGGAATTGAAAGAAGCCCTATGCCAAGCCCCAGTGTTAGCTCTACCTCAGTTTGATAAAGTTTTTGTGGTGGAAACAGACACTTGTGGCCAGGGAATTGGTGCAGTACTGATGCAGGAAGGTCACCCTTTATCCTACATCAGTATACATTTGAAAGGTACACAACTAAACCTTTCTATCTATAAAAAAGAACTCTTAGCCGTAGTGTTTGCGGTTCAAAAATGGAGGCATTACCTCCTCCCTAGTCATTTTATAATCAAAACTGACCATAGGAGTCTTGAGTATTTGCTGGAACAACGGCTTAATACGCCTATTCAGCAGCAATGGCTCCCAAAATTGCTGGAATTTGGTTATGAGATACAATACAGGCAAGGCAAAGAGAATGTGGTTGATGATGCCTTATCTAGAGTAGAAGGATCTGAAGTGTTACACATGGCGATGACTGTCTTAGAATGTGATCTATACAGAACATTCAAGCAACCTATGACACTGATGTAGAAGTTAAGCTGATTATGGAAGAGTTAAAGAAAGATGTTGGAGCTAAGAAACATTATAGTTGGATGCAGAATATTTTACGCAGGAAGAGCAAAATAGTTGTCCCTCAAGATGCAGAGTTAAGGAACACTATCTTGCAATGGCTTCATTGTACTGGTGTAGGTAGCCATTCCGGCAGAGATGCCACTCACCAACGTGTCGAGGGTCTTTTTTATTGGAAGGGCATGCTCAAGGATATACAAGCATACCTCCGGAGTTGTCAGGTTTGCCAGAGGTGCAAGTATGATACTGCAACATCTCCTGGTTTACTACAACCCCTTCCATTCCCTGAAAGTATTTGGACAGACTTATCAATGGATTTCATTTATGGACTACCCTCTTCCTTTGGTAAGACTGTCATTTTAGTGGTAGTGGACAGGCTTAGTAAGGCTGCTCACTTCATGGCTCTCTCTCACCCATACTCAGCTGTGACAGTGGCACAAGCTTTCATGGATAACATTTACAAACTTCATGTTTGTCCAAGGAGTATAGTAAGTGACAGAGATTCGGTGTTTCTCAGTGAGTTTTGGACAGAGCTCTTTTCTCTACAAGGAGTTGAACTCAAGTTCTCTAGTGCTTATCACCATCAAAGTGATGGGCAAACCGAAGTGGTTAATAGGTGTATAGAGACCTACTTGAGATGCATGACCAGTGATCGTCCTGAGGTGTGGAGTAAGGTGGCTTCCTCTAGCAGAATATTGGTACAACACCACATTTCACACAGCTACCAATTACTCCTTTTGAAGCCGTATATGGTCAGGCACCTCCTATCCATCTCCCTTACTTACCTGGAGAATCTAAAGTTGTGGTGGGTTCTTAATGTCTTCAAGAAAGGGAAAGTAGGCTTTTAATATTGAAATTTCTTCTAATGGGTGCCCAACATAGGATGAAAGTGTTTGCAAATCAACATCGTACTGAAAGAGAGTTCTCTATAGGAGATTATGTGTATGTGAAGCTCCAGCCTTATAGGCAACAGTCGGTGATCATGCGTTCTACTCAGAAGTTGGTTCCTAAGTATTTTGGCCCCTACAAGATCATAGACTGATGTGGAGAGGTGGCATATAAACTACCTCTACCATCATCTTCTCAGGTACACCCTGTCTTTCACGTATCTCAATTAAAAGTCTTAGTGGGCAATGTTCCAACTGCTACACAGCTTCCTTATGTGGTCGTTAATGTGCTTACTAAGGAACCTGAGTTGATCTTGGAGAGAAAAATGGTTCAGAGGCAGAATAAGGCGGTTACTAAGGTATTAGTGAAATTGACTCACTTACCAGTTGAAGGCCACTTTGGAATTCCTTTTTGATCTGACTAAGAGGTTCCCTCATTTCAAACCTTGAGGTCAAGGTTTTCTAAGGAGGGGAGATTTGTTATAGTAATTGAAGTCAAGGTCGTTTTTGCGTATTTGGAAGTAGAATAAGACTCTAAAAGAAGTTGTTAGAGCAATTCTGAAGAATGGTGGCAAATTTATTAAAGGAAGAAAAGTACAAGGACTCAAGTGCAAAGGAGAGAGTATAGATACAACTGGAGCGTTTGTTAGCTCAATTTTTATGATAGTATTCAGCTTTTGAAAACCTTCTTTCTTTTCTCTTCATTTTCTCTTTCATTCCCGTTTGAGTGTAACAAACTCTGATCCATCTTACTGATTCGAATCAATGTTTTATGAACGGCGAATCGAGTATCTATTAAACGTATTTCTCAGAATTATTTTCCGACTAGAATTCCGGTATTAAAAAGTCTTTTACTTAGTTCTGAGTCCCCCGTTCACCAATTCTCACTCGCAACCGTTGGAAAAACCGATCTTTTCCACATACCATAATTGTTTCCCTGACTTTCTTTCCCAAGAGTCCCACCGCCATCGAATTCATTACACATTTTAGGCAACTGGTTGGTACATAGACTATTCTAATTTTCACGGCCTACATCAAAATATCGAGACATAGTATCTTGACCATCACCATCATCAGAATATATAGTTTCTTTGCTTAAGCAATCCCTCACTAGATCCTTTAAACAAAACCCATCAGTTCTAACAAATTCATCATATTTCCCTTTGGTTTCTCTTTCTCATAGACTTAGCTTCCATTAAACCAAGCAAAGGCCCAGAATGTTTTACAACATTCTTCACGGTAACATCTTTCGAGTAAGGCAAATTAACCTCTTCAGCAACTATTAACATCACTCAACCTCAAACCCACAAGATCAAACTCTTGAAACTCTAACCCCAAATAATCCACAACACGCTTAATCATTCTCCCTAACTGATGTAAATCACATTTAATAGAATCAGCAATCTCTTCAATAGGCAAAACACATTTCCCTTCTTTTCTCACCAATGCATAACAACAAGCACCAACCAAAATCGGAAACCACTCACCTTCTCTGAATTCCCCATCGATGATTTCATTGATCATACTCTTAATCTCTTCATCTTTATTGTTATGCTTTTGATCGATAACTTGTGAATCTATATGTGTTTGTGTGTTTATAAAGCAAGTTTGTTTCATGAGCGCAACCCTAAAGATCTAAAAGGATAGATATGCAAAGATAGAGATAGAGATTTGCACACAGAGATTGTTACCCAGTTCATGCCTCGTGGGAGGTCGTTACGTCTAGGGCTTGATGGCACAATCAAAGATTTCACTATTGAACAAGAGAATACAAAGACCTAATTACAAGAGAACTCAACGATGTATTAAGAACTCAACTAGATCTCTCTTATCTCCAATATCTCTTTCACCTAAAACCCTAGGCCATCGTTCTTTAGGGTTCTCATTAGGTTAGGGTTGACGAACTCCCTTCTTTCTCATATATATCAAAAGCCGGTAACACCCTGATTAACCAGATCCAATAACCACTTCGGTAATTAATGCATGCACCAATAGAACTGGACTAAACACGACCTTATTCTAACAATAAGTGTGATTATCATAAATCGGAATCAACAAATCTCTATCTTGACAATCACACTCTGAGTTCGTCCACTTGTCGCCATCAAGCATAGCCAATGCCTTAGCACTTAGCTATCCTAAGCAAAGCCTCCTGCACTTGCTCATACTTCTGAACTGTTCTACCTCCTGCAGTAACACTCATGCAAATCCTGTAGTACCATCTCCTTCTCCTGTACAAATCTGCAGTACAACCGGAACCCCTGTACAACTCCCTAACTGTGAACCAGAGTATACTTCAACTGTGAAAACTTCATTTTTATTGAATACCAACCCTCTCTTCTGAATGCATTTCACTACATACCCTTCTGGTTTATCCATGTAGATATATTCATCAATCCAACCATGTGTTGTCTTCACATCAAGCTGTCCCAACTCCAAATCCAGATCCACTGTAACAGACATGATTAACCTGATTGATACATGTTTCACAACAAGTAAGAACACTTCCAGAAAATCCCAATTTTAGCATAACGGCTTCTAGGAAACTCCATTCTACCTGATCGTAGGCTTTACTCATGTCAGTCTTCATAGCCATAAAAGTTTCTCTGCAGCTCTTGTTGGTCCTTAGGGCATGAAAGTTCTCTTGAGCGAGTAAAATATTATCCGTTATTTGACGTCTAGCCATAAAGGCCGATTGTGTCTTCGAAATTAGGTTCGGGAGAGTCTTCTTTAACCGGTTACATAAGTTTTATTATGTCTTGGCCCACCACATACCAAAATCTCTGATAAAACTAGCTTGTCATACCGTCGGGTCCCGGGGTCTTGTCTGGATTTATGTTGAATAAAGCTTCTTTTATTTCGGCTTCTGTCGGGTCGACCGTAAGTCGGTCATTGTCAGTCTCTGAAACCTTCTCGGCAACATAGCAGAGTGATTCTTCCAAGTTTTGAGGCTCTGAAGTGGTGAACAATGTCTCAAAATAATTAGTTGCAACTTTTGTGACTCCTTTTTCATTCTCCACCCAATGACTGTGCTTGTTCTATAAGAATATTATACGGTTTCGAGCTCTTCTTTGTTTAGTTGTAGCATGGAAAAAGCTTGTATTTATATCCCCATGGTAGTGTCACGTGACTCTACTCTTTGAGTGCCAATATAATTCTTCTTCTTGAAAGGCGTGGAAGAGTTTTCTTCGGATTTCTTCCACGTCCTCTAGGGTGGAGTCATCATCATCATCGCTAGCTCGGTCTAATTGATCTCTAAGTTCCGCAATTAGTTTAGCTGAGTTTGTGACCGTTGATTTCCTCCATCTTGAAATATGTGGCCGACATGAAAATAATCTCTGATGAAAATCCTGATGTGGGATTCCATCGGAGGTGCCCCATCCTAACATTACATTTTCATTAAAACCGGGCTTCCCGATCCATCTTTTATCGAAACGGAAGTTTTTCGCTTGTGTTGGATTGTGGATCGGACTTTTGCTAGAATGGTCTATGGTCGAAACCTCAAAGTTTTTGATACTCCACCATAGTGTGGGAGAAGAGGGTATGCCATTCTTCATTACCTATAACTCTATCAAGACGAAATTTTACTTTCGTCCTTATGTTACCAATTTTACGTCGTCCAACCCACGAGAGTGGGTTCCTCGTGTGTGGGAAATCAACCATTCCACAATTATCTAACATGGTTTGGAATGGTATAAATGAAGACTCTGGTCGTCTTCGTCCGCCTCGTTTTTCGTGATTACCGGTGATCTCATTGAAATCGCCTATCATTAGCCAAGCATTTTGCCGAGTTAAACTCATTCTCGTGAGGCGTTCCCACACCGGTTCTCGGTATTCAACTACCGGATCACCATACACAAAGGTCATAAAAATTTTATGTCCTTCAAAAGTAGATTCCACATCTATCATTCGATTTTCTGAGTAAGATATAATAACCGAAGGATCATTTATATAGAAGATGGCAAGTCCACCGCTTTTGCCTCGCGGTTCAACAGTAAAAACCTGATCGTAACTGAATTCAACTTGCAAGTCTTGTAGAAAGTGCCTATTGTTTTTGGTTTCTGATAGAAATTAAAAACTAGGTAGAAAAAAATGATGGAGTTCTCGAAGATGATCTTTTGTCAAGTTGGCTTCGGCGCCTTGACAATTCCACGCAAGGATGTTCATAGAGATTTTTTTTTTTTGACAAACACTTAAAAAAATTTGATTTTCTTAGCATAAGCTAGACGTTTGAAGAATCTACTCAATTTGTTTCGTCTCGTTTTTTTTCAAAAAATACAGCAACTTCCAATTAAAGACAAATATGGGAGGTAAAGTACTTGGCACAAAGCTCGACCTTAGCACAAAGCTAGAGATGGGTACCAGTATATTTTCAGGTAGTTTTCTCCAAAGCCGACTAGGAACGCGGGTTCATAGATCTCTTCAAAGATTATACTCCTCAAAGAGAGAATTTTATTGATTATCCTCACTTAGATGTCCTCGTTACAGTAGATGTAGCCAAGTTGATACTCAAGAAGCATATTAATACAACAAAACATAGCATTAAGCTAGATTAAGCTTTTTGGTTTTGTGATTTTGTTGAGAAAACTTGAGCAAACTCAGATCTGACCGGATCAAGAGACATAAAAACCGGCACCTGGAAATAGAGAAGCTTCGGTGAAATTATTGGAGAGGTCTTGAGCATCAGAGGTAAAGAGATTTTCTTAATAGGGCTCCTCCATTTCCTGATCGACGTCCAGGATTCGAATCTGATGGGTCTTGATGTTGGAGGAGGCATCGTCTATGGATCTCTGAGGCTTAGGGGAAGCTTAGACATGTCAATGGATCTCATGTCTATGGATCTCTGTTGGAAATAACCGCCGTTTTTGGAGAGTGTGCTCTCGAGTGGTTTCGGTATGACGTCTCCGGATAAGAGAGAACGTGAGTATAAGTCGAAGCTATAATCTTAGCACTTGGCTAGAAGTTTGAGGGGTCAGATTTGGATCTGCGTGTGGGTTCTTAATCGAGGATAGAGACTAAAGCCGAAGAGGGAGATCTTGGGCTCTCCGTAAGCTTAGAGGAGTAATCAAGGACAGAGAGGAGGCTTGTATGGTGTTTTGAGACAACAACCAGAGATCCCGCACCGGTGAAATGAAACAGAGGAGAATGGGTTGTGGGGAGAGATGATAATATGAGCAAACTTGTTTAAAAGGTGGAGAAGAATCGATGAAAAGCCATCTAGTATGAGATCGGAAAAAATGGTTGAGGTGGGAAGAGGTGTTATGTGCGGCGGAGAGGGAGGAAGAAAGAGAGAGTACTCATTAGGATTTTTTCATTAAAAAAATTTGGACCATTTCTCGATTTGTGCGTGCCATCCTTGCGCAGGGCCATGCTAATCTTCTCTGTATCGTTCCAATTTTATTGGATGTCCCCGAGGGGATACCAACCGATCCGAGCATCCACATATCTCAATCTGCCAAGTGGACGCATCTTGGGCGAATCAAGGGCCCACTAGCGGTCGCGGATGGTTTCTCACTGACACATCAAATCAAACACACACCGGCAAGCAGGGATGTCGAAGAAGTCTATCAGCTTTACATGCAGAGTTTAAGGGATTCCTCTGGGCGATGGATTGTCTTATTCAGAAGCGTATACTTAGGGCCCGATTTGAGACAGATTGCTCAAACCTATTGACGATGACCGACGATCCGATAGATTGGTCAGCTTTCCAGTCTGAGCTAGATCATTTCGCAGAACTTAGAGAACATTTTATGTCTTTTCAATTAGCTTATATTCCTCGTTCTTGTAATGACCGTGCCAATGCCCTTGCAAAAGCGACACGAACACTTAACCATTTATTTTCCCATGTAGATCTCGATGAGTCGGTTGAAAGTACTCGGTTTCGGAATGTTTCTACCGACCAAATTGATTTAATATATAGAGTTGTTGACCAAAAAAAAAGTATAATGTTTGTCGAAGATCAGTGGCAGTATGGTAGTTTATACAACACACCTTTATTAAGCAAGGGAAAGAGTGAATGGACACATAGCATGAGCAAATGGAGAACCATAATATAATTAGGGGAAAAACCCGAAAAATACCCCAACTATATAACATTTACTAAAAAATACATAAACTATTTGGATTCACTAAAAAATACATGAACTATTAATAAGTTCTTTTATGATACCCGAACTATTAACTATTCTCATTTTAATACTTAAACTACCAAATTTTATAGATTTTACACATTTTAAAATTTGAAAACTTGTTTTACCCTTGATTCTTTTTCCAAATTCGATTTATTGTTATTACAAAATTCATTGAACAGGGACTACGACGTTTAACCACCTTGAATCACGTCCGTGAATATTATTTTTTGAATCGACGTCTCCATATCCATCTTCGAAACTTCGTCGTTTGGCCAATTCACCAATTCCACATTGAATCAATATATTTTCGAGTCATGTGGCATCAAATTTGTGTTGATCAAATCAACAATATCGATTTTGATGTCGGATACGGAAGATAATTTTTGATGCCAAAATTTGATTTTAAAGGAGTAAGAAGAATCAGAGTGCAACAGTGGAGATATATAATTTTTCATATGAATAAACCGATTTTGATAATTTTTAAAGGTAAAATTAGTTTTTTGAAAGTATAAAACGTGTAAAGTTCATGATATTGAATAGTTTGCGTATTAAAAAGAGATAAATAATAGTTCGAGTATAAAGAAGAAGTTATTATTAATTCATTTATTTTTTAGGAAATCTAAATAGTTTATGTAATTTTCTAGCAAATGTTATATAGTTGGAGTAATTTTCGGGTTTTTTCTCTATAATTTACAACATTTTACAAAATAGTAAAACCAACTCGGCAATTTATATTCAAAAAGGATACCCTAGTTTCTCTCTCAGGTCCGTAAATCGAGGCAGCAGCCGTCGAAGCTTTCCTCCTCCGTCATGGATTGAAGCCTCAACCTCTCCATCGCCGGTCGTTCTCCTCGCCTCTGAGGCCATCGTCTCTCTCCGCCACTCGGACTTCTCCTACCTTTTATCTTCCATGTCTCCGATGAAAGCTAATCTTCTCCGGTTCGTCTCACCGCTTCGAAAGCCGCTGGATCCAGAGTTGTCCTTCACAATTCGAGCAGGCAATGCAGGACCTTTGACATCCACCAGAGCCTCAAGATCCACTTGATGAATCTATGTCGGTGAATTGCGGCTTTGGCCATTAGTTACAGGTCTCGTCGGGGAGTTCTTTGGTCTTCCTCGAAGTGTCTCAAACATCAATTTGAGATTGGTGTGTGCTGATTTGGGTTGGATTCTAGAACACAAGTACTCTCCTTTCTCTGATGGAATATGCTTTGTGTTTATGGCTATAAACAAGGTATGCTTCTTCTATTCATCTTCTCATTCTTCTTCTTGGGAAAAAAGTTGGATGTTCATTGAGTGGAAAGTTGTTAGCGTGTTAGCATCAACCGCATCTTCTTTAAATTCGAGTATCTCGGGTCCTTTGTTACTTCCATTGTGCCATTTGTTGGCATATTTATCGCATATGTGCTATGTGTTACTGCAATGTACAGATCTACTGCTTTATGTAAATTTGAGTTACTTACTGCATTATGCAGGAATCGTCATTTTATTGCAGTATGCAGATTTTGTTTACTTACTACTCTATGCGGGTTTAGGATTGGGTTACTTACTGCAGTATGCAGGGATACTCTTCATCAAAGATCCACTTCGCACCGGTTTGGCCCTTCTCAAGATAGTGGCACACATCACATGCTATGTCCAAAACAATCCCTCTCATGTTCCGTAATTTCAGGAAGTACCCACTGCTATGTTGACGCTTCATGCTTCTCAACTACTTTGGATTGTTGCCTTGGTCAGTGTTACAAGGACGCATAATTCAGGACTATCTTATCAAATATGAAAAGAAAGATAACTCTTAGAATAAACATCCGATTGACAAAACGATTTGCCTTAAGACTAGCTAAGAAAGAGAAGAACTTACTATAGCTGGGCAAATTAACCGGAACCAAAAATTGAACCGGAACCGATCCGAAATTACCCAAACCAAAACAGAACCGAATTTTAAAGAATATCCGATGGGTTTTATATGTCTGGAACCGAAAGAACCGGAACCGAACCGGTACCGAACCGAGAACCGAATGGGTATCCAAATTATCCGAAATATAAATTAATCCATATATATATGCTAGTTTGAGTATATTTACCATTTTTTTGTGTTATGTATACGATTAATTCGGTTGGTTTACATATTTTTAGCTATTGGTAGGGACATCGGATAAAAATAACTAATATAAATGTATTGTTTAATTCTTTATTAAAAACATATTGTTATAATATAGCTTAGGGTAGTTTGGATGAAAAAAAAAATACTCGGAACCGAATCGAAAGCGAATAAAAACTAAAATTTTGGGTAATTATGATAAGAACCGAACCGACCCGATACCGATTGAAACCGAACTGATACCGAACCGAAACTATTTCGGGGTACCATATGGGTCTTATATTCCTTTACTCAAAAAACCCAGAACCGAATGGTACCGACCCGAAACCGAACCGAATACCCGACCATGCCTAGAACTTACCCATAAATTTTCATTCTGATCCGATCTTTTCTTCATGTCCGTTTCGCTTCTCTACCAAACGGAACAAAATTGCCTCCCTCTCTCTCAATCACCAAACCTCATAGGAATCACCAAAATCTTTCTCAAACTCTCTAAATCACGACTTTCTGCCTTTAGGCACAGAAAAACGTGGCTGCTCAGCCTTATAAACATGTATATAGGGTTTCCATAACCCAAACTGAGCAAACCGACGATTAAAATTGAATCAAACCTGATTCAATTTAACATGGACACCCACAGCTAGTGTTGATCGACAGCCCTACAAAAAGTCACATTGCCATCTTGATTTTTCATGAACAAAGTAAAAAGTCACATTGGGGTAAAAATAGCTTGGGAGGATCATGTCGGTTTATTGGGGCGCTAAACCGGGTTCGAAGCTCGAACCGATATAAAATTGAATTTTTGACTTTTTAGACTGAGAGATGTGGGCCCAGAAAGTTTGTTACAGGGTATTTACGTCATTTGATAATTCAAAATTTTCGAATTCGCTGCGTCCCCTTTGCTGGTATATATCACTACAACGCCATTCAGAGCTAGAACAAATTGGAATCAATTTTTTTGCTTTAACAAATTAGCTTGTAGTGAGATACTGAGTGAAGAGAGAGAGAGAGAGGAAGAGATCTGGATATGCAGGAGAAGATAATAGAGGGAAGAGGAAAGCTCCGGAGGGAGACGACAATGGTAGAGCGAAGAGACGATCGGTGCATGGTAGACGGAAGAGATGAATTGTTCAGAGGAAGAACGGGATGAGACAGAGGAAGAAGGGGAAGATCCTCAGAGGAATCCATGGCTCTCGAAGCTCTGCTTATACTTACCGTTGGAGATTCTCAGGGTATTTTTCTTCCCCTTGTAGATGATTACACGCGATTTCGATTTTATAAACGAAATTGGATCTGTGAGAGTTTGGGTTGAGATGAAATTTGATTTTGAAGTGTGTGAAAGCGTTTGATTCTACTGGATTTAATGGATCTAGAACATTGAGTTTGATCAATCATCTTCGGTATTTTCTGGAAATTCAAATAGCGGAATCAATTGGATTTGTGTGAGAAAAATCGATGACTGTGTGGTTTCTGGAAATTGGGATTTGGGTTTTTTTCTTCCTTGTTTTCGCTTTGGATCATTTGAATTTGGAAACCGATTGCTATAATTCCTACAATTTCTAAATTTATATATCAGATTTCTCAGCTTATTTTCTCTGATAAATCAGGTCTGAGAAAGTTATATGGACATACATTTCAAGGTTTTTGGATGGTAAATCACTGGTGATGCTTGGAGCCACAAACAAATGGTTCAACAAAATCGTAATGGATGGAGGTTTGCCTGCTTGCGTCATCTTCAGGTCCCTGAGCCGTCTCCATCTCCAGTTTCTTCCAGCTGGATTAAGCTATATGCTTCAGCTTTTGGTAAGGAAGATAACATTCATAGCAATTTATACAAGGGTTGGACTAAGAAACTATATGAACACTGCAGATGGGAGCCACTCTTACTTGTTCCGCCACAAGGAAAAGCATATTGGTCCGTCTTCTGAATTAATTTATTATCATATACACTACTCTCTTATTTGCTAAATTGGAAAATGGAAATTCTGCGGAATGGATTTACTACTCTATCACCAGTCACCATTGTAGCTTATGACATTGTTATTATAGATTGGATGAGGATTGGTGCCTTTACTCTCGACTCTGGAATCTCACTCTTGACTGAGAGTTTGAGTGGTCAACTAAAAGTTCCGAGGGAAGGAACCATTGAAAAGATGCTCCAATCCAGTGCTTCATGTGTTATTAAAGACATCAAAAGCGGTATTTGGATTGCAGGTAAGAGAAAATTCTTAATCATCATCTTCAGCAACTTTTGCATTGACAGGAGAATATGTGACATGGCTTTATGATTTCCCAGATTTACAGCTAGTTGGTTGCCCTGTGTGCGACCACAGTTACTGTGATGGTAAAACATGCTAATTAACTCAACATTAGGATTGATGTTAGTGTACTATTAGTCTCTGAGAGTGGTTTATGTTTATTGTGTAGGAACAATGCAAACACTTGATGCTAGGCACATTGAGCTGTTCCTTAATGAAGGCTACCAAGATGGAAGCTGGGAGTACAATCTTATTGGATCTCACAAGTTGCAGAAAGATGCAAGTGCAGCTTGTGGAGCCATCTTTGATCTCAAACACCTTGAAGCATCTTCAGCCTCAGGTAACTTGAAGCTCCGTTACACTCAAATCTTTACACTCACACCTTCTCATGAATTAAAACCTTTATAGGCATTCTCAATCTCAAGTCTTGGACCGGACAGCCAGATGATATCCAACCAAAAGCAGTCATCGTACCTCACGCAGTAGCTCTTCACACAAGATTGCAAGAAAACGATGGTATATAAATTCTAATATCACTTTAGCGTAATCAAGAACAAAAAGAAACAGAAATTATAATGCGCACACATATCTAAAATTGCAGGAATCCTTGTGAAGTATCACACGATGAAAGCAGGAACAGACGGTGACATTGTTTCCATCAGAATCTCCCAGCAGCTACTCTGGTAAGCATGTATTGGGTCTTCCTCTCGGATGCAAAAACATTACAGTAACCCTTATTATAATTTTACAACATGTTGATAGAACAGTTGTAAGAAGATTTATGTCAAACAATTCTATAACCAAATATATATATATATATATATATATATATATATATATCTATTATTTTCCAATATTTATAAGTGTACTTACAACATTTCCCTTAGTGCCTTACCAACCACATTATGACTTGCTCAAAACAAGCCTTCCTCCTTATCCTTCTCTTCTTCTTCTTCTTCTTCTTACCTCTCCGAAGCGCATTCGAACCAAACTGTTGCTACAGTTCTTCTTGTGGAGGAAAAACAGCCTCGACGTCACCTTCCCTTTCTGGCTATTCCTAATCATTCTTCTTCCTGTGGCTACCCAAGATTCAACCTCTATCGTCACGACAGCCTTAAACCTTCTAAACTCCGGTCCATTTCTCGTCCGAGAGGTAAAATCGCAGCGTATTCGCCTCAACGATCCCGATAACTGCTTAGCCGCCAAACGCCTTCTCAGCTTCCGAATCTCCTTTCTCTCCTCTTCACCGTCTCAACTACACTTTCTTGACCTGTCCTAACCAAGACCTCAAATTCAAATCCTCTTCTTTCAAACCCATCCATTGCCTTGGTAATTCCACGACCTCACCTTTAGAGCTCAATGGTTCAATGCCGCCTTCTTGTCAAGTATTCAAGACTCTACTCCTACCCGTTTCTTCACCTTTCCCGTTGACCTCAACAATCAAGACCTATGGCTCAAAGGACTCACTGGATTGCACAAAATGTGTCGATTTTACTCCCTTATATGGCTTTACAAACAATACCACCCTCCAAGTCAAATGCTTTGCATACATTGTCATGCAACATGCGCTATATCATGGAAGCTTCTATAAGCTCTCATCGAATTGAAACTTAAATTTAATTGGTCGTAACGACTACTTAGGATTTACGAAGTATCTATACAAGACCACAACTAATAGATCCAAACAATATAAGCACGTCTGTCTAGTTTGTTACCTATTCTCTAAGTTTTTAGAAAAATAGTTTTCACAAAATTTTAGAAATTTGCAAGTTTTTTATTTACCAGTTCTCAAGGAAAAAAAGCGAAACTGATAGAAGAAGATGAGGCAGTGGAAGGACTTGATGAAACTCCGGATTTTGTTGAGGTACCTCTTCTTATTATCTCTTCAAAATGTGTCAGGCTCAGAAGAACGGCTTAGCGTTTAATATTGGAACTGTTGCCACAAAGTTGAAAGTTGAATTATGTCCTTAAAGTCGTGATAACACACTTGGCTGTTAAATTCTGGAAGTTGCTGAAACAAAAAAAGAAACGCTCTTTGTTACAAACGCTATTTAGAAATATTGAGGAAATGTAACTCTAAAATGATAAAATTTAAAATGTAACTTCAAAATGATATCATAAAAAATATTAATAAGAAGAAAAATGGAAAGTAAACTAATTCCAATCGGATTAAAAGATATGGATTATAATTTAAAAGCTCATTAAGAAGTATTAGATGAATAAGATTAGTCTAAATAAGAAATTAACTACAAATTTTCCCTAATTGAATTATAAGAATCTAAAAATGGGGCCCTTAAAATTGTTAATTGAGGTGGGACCCTAGACAGTTGCCTAATTAATCTTATGTTAAGCACGGCTCTGTGTACCAAAATTAGGTCCTAGTGGAAGCAAAAAAATGTAGCATCACTTAAATGTATACAGGAAGAAAAAAAACAAGATTTAAAACAGTGAGAATAATTTATATGGATATCTTGCTATGTTTTATCTTTAAGATTGTGTGGCTGCAGGTTTGTAAACCAAAGCGAGAAGGTGGTTTAGGGTTTAAGCAGCTCAAAGAAGCAAATGTTGTAAGTTGTTTGAAGTTGATTTGGCAAGTTGTCTCGAATGTGGATTCTTTTTGGGTGTTGTGGGTCAAAACATCTTTAATATCATAAACTATAATTAAGTATTAAAAAAAATACATTGGGTTATGGTTTGGTTCGGTTGAAAAATACTAGTTCCACGGGATAAGTGGTCATGTTGCGACTCGGTATTGGTTGGAGGAGACGTTTTCCTACAATTATGACGCCAATAAATGCAACTACGGGTGTATGTCATCACTATACTCAGATCGTGTGGCGTAACTCGGCTCGGTTGTGGCTCAGTGAGGTGTCAGGATGAGAAGAACGTTTGGATCATATGCAGCTACGATCTCCTGGGGAATATCCCTGGTCAACGTCCCTATTGATATCTCTATGACATAAGTTAATCAAAATATTTCAACTGATATGGAACATATATAGGATTGATAGGGAGGCTTGAGTTTAGAATATGATAAAACTGAAGATAAAATGAGGAGTAGTAAAAAATTTAGGTAAAGGTGTTGAAAGGTGAGTAAGAGAACAATAGTAGTCAAGTAAGATAACCAAGATTTTTAGTTGAATGCTTTAGCCTAACATAGGATTGATTCTTGGGGAGTTCATCTATCTTGATATGTTCATTAATGCATGTTTCTTGCTTGAGCACCTTTACTATTGTTCTCTTACTCTAGAGTCGATATATCTCGATGGTCACAGCCACTCTACTGGCTTATTTAATTTCCTTGGTTGTTCAGGAAATGATTTCAACTATCCAAACATCCCAAACTCCTTTCAGTATCCATATTTTATGTTTTGTTTCTTGAACAAACATTTTATATAATCTTTTGCAATTCTTAAATTACTCCTTCCCAATCCATTCTCGCTATTGCTCGTCGTGTTAAACGAAATAAACATCCCTAAGACAAACTACTAAGACGGTTTCAATCTATAAAACATTTGTCGAGTTCTTTTCACAGCTTTTGCATAAGTAAATACCGCAAATATATATATTTTCTTCTAGCAAAGTTCAAAAATTAATATATATCACCATGTATTCCATTTGATTCAGCTATGTGACACAAATCTTTAGTATTTAAGCTTATTGTTGCCGGATAATTCAGGTATAATGATTCACATCAAGCCAGCTCGAAGCACATGCAAATTAATCACAAATATCCTTTTTAATATAACACATTTAGAAAACATTTGATCGATTCACATTTAAAAAGAAAAAAGAAACAATAGATCGATCCGGATTCACAATGTCAAAAAGTTTAAATAACGATGATGAGTAATCTCAAACGTGTGTAATTTAGAGAGATAAACTATACTAGCTTGTATGTAAGGGCAAGTGCAATGGAGACATGTTGGTGTCTAATGTGGTGTTTTATGGGGTATATTGAAATATAAAATTAATAAAATGTAAAAGGAAAAAAAAGAGTGTTTTGTGGAGTATATTGAAATATAAAATTAATAAAATTTGAGTAAAGAGAGTAGATAGTGAGTGTCTTTAGGAAAAGAAATAGAGAGAGTGTCTAAAATTGGATCTTTTTGAGAGTGTGTCTAAAAGAAAAAAAAAAGTGTTTAAATATAAAATTAATAAAAGTTGAGTAAAAAGATGAAAGAGAAGGTATAAAGTTGAGTAAAAGGAAGAGAGAGTGTGTGTTTTAATAATTTTTTTAAGCTTTGGATCCACTAATTAGAATATTGGTGTTATCTTATCTATTCACTTAATTTAAAATTATTGTAAACTAATAGATTTGCGAATATACTACACCGACAAGTTTATTATAACTACGTTGTACGGAGTAGTAAGAATAGGCGAATATTCGTATATACAATAAAAAGTACTATGTACAAAGAATACGGAAGGGTATTTCCGTCATCTTAGCCACTCTTTTCGTTCAACTCAACAGACTCCGCCTTAAGTGGAGTCGCAAACACGTCCTCTTACAAAAGCACTTGGAGGGTAATCTCGACATTTTCTTAAACCAAAAGCATCCGATCTTAACCACTTGTTTCCTTATGTGAATCACCAACACCCTTGATCTCGCGACACGTGTTTATGATCGTTACAGATTTAGCTATTTTGACACGTAGGACACACACGTGTGCATCATATCCATTTCTTCTTCTTTATAAAACCTCATAAAAGCTTATCCTCTTCGTTGTTTCGGATCAGAAGAAGGCTTATTTGGTTTTCGAATTCAGTTTCTTCTCTCCGATTTAATTTCCGGCCATAATATTCATCGGAAAAATCAAAATCAGATCTACTTTGGAGGATAAAGACGATGAAATCGACGGCGAGATTTGCGTCAGATTATAAAAATGATCTTAAAAAGCAGAAAGCGTGACGTTGTCGTTTCTTCGCGTATCTCGGAAACTTTAATTCGTATCTTAACCGATCTTTTTCTTTTTCTTTTTTTTTTCCGAAGTTTGCTCAGTTTCGAAGTTATTCGTTGCTTTATCTCTGAATTTTAAGATCATAGTTTTTTTTTTTGGGTCAAATACTGGAGTTAGATTTTCTGATTTTTTTTCTCGAATCTGCTCAGATTTCGTTTCTTCTTTCAGTTTTTTTTTTTTTGATCTGGAAGTGAAGAACAATTCCTTTGAATTAGATCGTTGATCTGAAATTTATGTATACAGTAGTTTTTTTTTGAGTGATTACGATGCCGTATCATATGAAAATCCAACCGATCGATTCCGATGTATCGAACGATGTACCTTTCCCGGAGACGATGAAGCAAATGCCGAAATCGAGGTTAAAGCGTCTCTTCGAGCGTCAGTTCCCTATGAAAAACGCCTCCGATGTGGAAGCGCCGCTTTCAAGAGGTAACTCTGGAGATTTCGAGCCGAGCTCGGTTTGTTTGGCGAAAATGGTTCTAAACTTCATCGAAGATAACAACAACGGCGAGAAACAGCGATGCGGTCGTAGCCGCTGCAATTGCTTCACCGGAAGTGGTACTGATAGCTCCGATGATGAATGTGAATTGCCTAATGGTCGGAAATGTTCTTCCGGTGAAGCTTGTGAAATCCTCAAGGTATGATTCATCAAATTTCCTCTAGAGTGTAGCTTTTGGTTAGATCAAGGTTAAAGCAGAAACATGAAACGCGTAGATTGGATTGTGTAGGGTTTGGTTCTCTGTACAAGCGTTCGTGAGAGGAATGTACTTGCCAATGTGACCAAGATTGTGGAAACAAGTAAGCGTAAAGAAGAACCATGCTTGAAAAATGTGGTTAATGGATTAGTGAGCTTAGGTTATGATGCTGGTCTATGCAAATCTCGTTGGGAGAAATCACCTTCTTGTCCTGCAGGTATAATCCATACTCTTTATGTCAAGTTTCTTAGCTTCTTGGTGTGAAGCTTGACAATACATTGGCTATTTGTGAAATGAAACAGGGGAATATGAGTATGTAGATGTGATATTCAAAGAAGAAAGATTCTTGATCGATGTTGATTTCAAGTCGAAATTCGAGATTGCTCGTGCGACAAAGACTTACAAGTCGATGCAACAAACTTTACCTTACATTTTCGTGGGAAAAGCGGATAGGTTGGAGAGGATTATCACTCTGATAACGAAAGCAGCGAAGCAGAGCTTGAAGAAGAAAGGACTTCATGTTGCTCCGTGGAGGAGAGTAGAGTACGTGAAATCAAAGTGGCTCTCTTTTCATGTTCGTGTTGATCAAAACTCTGATGAAGGAGAGAAGAAGGAAAAGGTAGATATGTTAACTAAATCGGTAGGTTCCATAGTCTTTGGTATTTGAGGAAGATTGTGAGCTTTGATATATAAATATGTGAGATAAGCAAACCTCTAGAGAGGTGTGAGATATTAGCAATGTGTTCAAAGCCCTTGTAGTTTTTGATATTAAGGGTATTTTGAGTGATGAGGATCATAGTGTGGCTCCCCTTATCTTCTTTTTTTTGTGTTAAGGGAGAGTGTAATCCGATTCTACCGTTGCGTTTGTTGGGATTGTTATTACTAACTAATAATACTAAGTTTTTTTTTTATATGCTTTTGAGACATTCACAAGACAAAAAGCTACTATATATTTGAGTTGTTTACTTGATCTACTAATGATACTGCAAGACTTGAAACTAATGTGATCGATACATGTTGTGTGGTAGTGTATATGTGCTGGTAGTACACAAATGTAACCACTCTACAAGATACATAATTTGATGAGTATGTGCAAGTCTGAAAACACTTACAAAAATTTAAAAGCGAAGGACAAAAGTCAATTCAGAAACTACCCCCGAAAAAACTCATACGTGTTATGAATAAATAATTATCCACTATTATAGTGCTTGATACACTAATAGATAATGCTGCACTAATAGATAATGCTTAGTCTATTACTACTTAGTATATTATTTTCTTCTTAGTATATATATGTGAATGATGTATCAAATGACTAGACAATAACAAGAGTTCTTCTCTACTCTCTTACGTTTGTTTTCTCTGCTAATTGTTCTTCTTTATCTCTCGTCACTCAATATATATTATATTATACAAACACATATACATATAATCTCACACTTATTATAGTATAATTTATAACACGTTATCAGCACGAGCGTCTCTATCCGATCAATCCCATACCGTTACTCTATCCGATCAATTTATACCGTCTTTCTATCCGACCAATCATATACCGAAAAGGGGAGATTTTAAATTTATAATTATGCAATCCAAATTTAAATTTATATTTTATTTATGTCTATTTTTTTTATTTCACAATTTATATTTTATTCTGGGTAAACAAGCTTTGCTTTCCCGCACAGATCGTTTTTTTGGCTATGCCTTTCACGATCACATATGGTCATATGGTAGACTATGTCTCCTCCGATCATATATATGGAGTTGATGGTGAAAACCTCCTCCTTATGGTAGAGTTGAAGGCTTTGCCTCCTCCCCAAAATTTAGTGGTAGGCTATGCCTCCTAAATATCAGTGAAAAGTCATATTATAGGCTATGTCTTTTCCGAATTGATCATTATATATGGTTAGGCGTTGCCTCCTTGATCAACTTAAAACTAAGTCTCTATAATCTCATGGTAGGCTTGCCTCCTTGATTATGTGAAAGACCATGCCTATTAATTTATTATTATTATTATTATTTTTTGCTTTACTGCTTTAAGCTATTTATTATTGTTTTAACTTATTATAACTGCATATTATATGGAAGGCTGAGCCTCCTAAATATCTGTTTTAAATTACGTTGTTATTATATTTATTGTTATAATATGGATAATTTTATCACCATATTTTATGTATTGTTATAATATGGATGATTTCATCACCATATTTTATTTACTGTTATAATATGGATGATTTCATCACCATAATTTATTTATCACCATAATATAGATGATTTCATCACCATATTTTATTTACTGTTATAATATGGATGGTAAATTTTATCTCAAATTCATTTTTTAAAAAAAATTAATTTTTGTTTTAATCTTTTACCTCCAACGGTAACAAAGAAAAATTTTCAAAATTTTTCTACTTTCCAACGGCTATTTTAACGGTCATGAATAGTATTTTCAATCTATAAATACACTCATATTTTTTCACTTCTTCAAATCACTCAACAATTTATCTTCTCCCTCTTACAAAAATAAAATAAAATATTGTTGAGTTTTCATTTTTGTAAGAAAAATGTTTCATTTTGTAAGAAAATTGTTCCGCTGTTTTTTAATTTTCGTTATCGGTATAATTCTTTCTTCGATTTATGGTCTTTTCGTTTTAGAATTTACCCCCGAAGAGTATCGCATAACTTTGTGTTTACTTTTTATTGCCATAATACTTTCTGTAATCGCTGTTATCATTAATGTAAACGGAATCTAAAATAATAATATTTTTCGATCTCGTTTTTAGAATTCCGTATTATAATTTTAAAGGATCCGAGATAAAACACATGATCCAAGATGGATATGTTGTTGATCCTAAAGTGGGATTCAATACGAGATGAATAAACTAGAAGAGTTATCATCTCGAGGGGAAAAATTAAAGAATCCCACATCGACAAAACATAAGCGAGATTATGTCAGAATAAATGATAAAGCAAATCAAATGGATTACAAAAGTTATGGTGAAATTTAATCTCTATGTTTTGACATAGAACATGCAGTTGTGCATGTAGTATATTAAGCCATCAAGTATGAATGTGCTTATTACAAAATTTGCAATAATCATTTTGATGAGAATTTTCCATGGGAAAATCATTGAATAGTTAATATCCTTGACATATTGATGTGAATTTGAGGTTCAAAAAGTCCAAAAAGAATCACTATTCAAAATATGTTGCAAATTAAAGAGCTGATGGATGAGATTATAAGAATTATCATAGATCCTCATGAATATGAATTTTGAAGTTCAAATGATAATTCATTTAACAGAAAATGATAATTCATTTAACAGAAAATGATAATTCATTTATACAGCTGAATGCTCCAAGTATGAATAGATCTCCTAAAGAGAATCTATTAAGTCTATAGACGTGATAGACTATTTTGGTTCCAAAGATAAAGAAAATCCTCAAAAAGAAAATGGAGCAAAATATTGATAAGAGGATTAGTTAAACTCCCAAGGAGGGGTAAAGAGATCGTTATGGTTAATATTGAAATCAGGTACCTGAGTAAAATCATTGAGAATGATTTAGAGATCTCGATTAACCATGTTATTACGATAAAAATGGTGAACCAAATACATAATATGTGTCGACACAATAAAAAAAATAAATAAAAAAAATAAAGCGCGTGATTATAAATGAGGATCTTGAATCTCCGCTATGTGGATGAGCGTAGAGATAAAAAAAAAAAAAATTGGCCAAATAAATGATAAGAGAAAAAAAAAATCCGCTATGTATTAAACTCGTTGGAAAAACGAGAAGCTTTTGGACTAGAAGTCCAAACATCAAACATATATGTCAAGGAAAAAAGGACAAACAAAGTATTGAACAAAATCACTTGGATTGTGCCTCAATATTTATATATGAATAATCCTAGAAGGATTAATGATATCATTATTATGTTCCGAGGAACTCTATGCGATTGAAACTTTTAAAAAAAAAGCCATCGCAAATTGTATACTCACCTGAAGTGAGAGAAAAAAAAAATGACAAAAAAATAAGAAAATTTTCTCTCATATGAGAATGAAAGTATATAGCGTGAATATAATCAAATGTATACACCTCATTAAAAGCTCTTGAAGAGCAAATACATGTCATTATTTATGAGAATGAAGTTGAAATACTTGAAACATTTTCTTCTCTTAAGATAAAATACATAATCCGAGAAGGATATGATATTCTAAATGGGATTCAGTTCGAGATTGATAAACATACAATGTTATCATCTCGAGGGGGAGAGTTAAAAGAATCTCATATACTATAAGTAAAATCTCATATACTATAAGTAAAACATCCAATAGATTATGTTTGGCTTAATCAGGTTGGTCATCCTGGTTTAATAATGATGCGAGAAATTATGAAAATGTTTGAGAACATCCCGTGAAGAACCATACGATTCTTCCTAATTATTTATCATATGTTACTTGCTTAGAAAGCAATATGATAATGTCGTTTTCACTAGACAAAATAACGTGGACTTTGTTTATTCATAAGTATATACAAGAAAATGATTTTGGGCTGATCACCCACAATGTGACATTTATATACCTTATGGTTATAACAGTTACATCGATTCAATGGACGCATTGACTCGATTAACGCATTGATTAAAATGTCACATTTATCCTTGTCATGAAACCGAAACTTAAAGTTTGCAAGGTTATTTGATAATGCTGGTGAATTATATTTGGATGTATATAATTCCATGTCCAATGAAATAAAGTGAAAACTCATAGTGAGATAGTCTCCAACCAAAGTTGGGAATGGATCCTTTGTGTTCTTGTAAAGAATACATGGTCATAGATGTGGATATGTTCAGCCTTTGTGTGGAACGTTTTGATATTTTATTGTATTGATTGACGCATCTAGTAGATGGTCACATGTGTGTTTATTAGCCACATGAAATACGACTTTCTCAAGATTCATTGCTTTAATAATCATATTGAGGGTATAATTCTTTGATTATACCATAAATAAAGTCAAACTTGATAATACATGTGAATTCATTTCACAAGTCATTAATGAACATTGTATGTCAATGGAGATATATGTTGAGCATTTGATTCTCCATGTTCATACACAAAATGACATTAAATGGTTGCAATTTAATTATAAAACCGTTAATATTGAGAACAAAGCTCTCAAATTTTATATGGGGCCATACTATATTGCATGTAGCAACATTGGTCAGGATACGACAAAATGCATAGCATAAAAAATTTGGTCACAAGCCAAATATATTCGATCTTCGTTTTTTTGGGTATTTGCTATATGTTCCCATAATACCACCACAAAGAAGATTGAAATAGATATTGGTTATAGATCACCAAGTATAATTCGGTATCTTGAACCGGTAACTAAAGTTATATTTACGGCATGTTTTGCTCATTGCCATTTTGGTGAAAGTAAATTTCATGCGTTAAGGGGAAAAAATTAAAGAAATGTCATAAGATATATCTTTGTATATACCATGTTCGGTATATTTAAATCTCCCTACAAAACAACGCGAGATACGCGAGATGAAAATTATAAAAACATTATACACTTACAGAATATGGCAAAACAATTACTTAATAAGTTCACAAAGTAATAAAGTCTTATATCCCCGCTGTTAATACTCCATCAAAGATCAATATTTCCCGATGAACATATTGATGGGAGTTTAATAAATTATTGAGGGTTCAATTGAAATGCGGGAGACCAATGAGGTCTAAAGCTACAATCTCCTTAAGCATAAGAGATTGAAAGAAAGATAAATATGCGAATTTGTACTCTTTTTCCCTTATCATGGTTTTTGTCCCATTGGGTTTTCCCATGAAAAGGTTTTTAACGAGACAACATAGAATACGCAAAACTCCCAAAAAGAGTGGAATACATATACGGAATGCATCTCATGAAGATGATGTTTCCAGGGGGAGTTATATAATATGAGCGTGGTTGTACTCTTTTTCCCTAATCATGGTTTTTACCCACTGGGTTTTTCCATGACGAGGTTTTTAACGAGACAACTAAGAACACGACAAAGATAGACATATAAGAGAAATGTTATAAAAAGAAAGGTCTATCAATTTTCCAAATGTTGTCATATATTGATGAAACCAAGACAAGCGAAGAGAATGATCAAAGTGAATATCTCTATGGAGTCGATGAAGAAACAAGATTTATTTGAGGGGGAGATTCCATCTACGAAAATTATGAAGAGAAGATCATCTCAATCATTTCCAGGAGAGAGAATGCACTCTTTTCCTTACCATGATTTTTCCTACTGAAAGTTTTTAACGAGGCAGTTCGCATCACATCACATGGTGGATAATTAAGGGGGAGTGTTATGAATAAATAATTATCCACTATTATAGTGCTTGATACACTAATAGATAATGCTTAGTCTATTACTACTTAGTATATTATTTTCTTCTTAGTATATATATGTGAATGATGTATCAAATGACTAGACAATAACAAGAGTTCTTCTCTACTCTCTTACGTTTGTTTTCTCTGCTAATTGTTCTTCTTTATCTCTCGTCACTCAATATATATTATATTATACAAACACATATACATATAATCTCACACTTATTATAGTATAATTTATAACAATACGCTAATAACACTCGACTTATAATATTAGAAAAGAAAGTAAAACAATAATGTCAAGCATATTACATTGCATATTAAAACAATGGACTTCCTTGCCCGTGGGGAGCTAGATCCTCGTTAAATTAATCTATAATTCTGGTTGTTGCCCAGATTCTCAGATTTATTTCGTTTATATAAAATAAAGACTAGTCGTTAATATCACTAAAAAAATTACTCCCTCCGTTTCTTGGAGAATGATTTTCTAGCATTTGTTCCATAAAGATTGATGTTGTAGATTTTTTATACTTTTTAATCATTTTATATTTAACAAATTGTAAGTTCCAAGTAATATTGAATGAAACTATTTAAATTTAGAGAATAGCTATTGGTTCATTCTTATGAAAAAGTGGTTGTTGCAAAAACTTGCATTAGTTACTAAACACAATTTATTGTTTCTTAATTTGTGTGAAAATGCTAGAAAATCAATCTCCAAGGAACGGAGGGAGTATCATTTTGGGGACAAATCCATAAAAAGACAAACCCCAAAGAGGCTATGGATTATCCCTAAAACTTATCACCCAAAGCTCACTATAGCCACTATAATGCTTCATTTCTTCTTGTGGAAAGTCACAATGGCAGAGATTATATGATGAAAAAAAGCGTGCTACCAATCGTTGTCACTCGGCTGCAGAATTCATAAACTGCTGCAACGAGATGGCAGAGAAATTGCAAAAGGCTCTTGACAAGCTACCACCTACAACAGAAACAACAGGAGAAACCACTGATCATGTTAAACAAAAAACAAAAAACAATATCATTATCATCTTATAGAACCAGCTATATTTAACATATCCTTAAACTTGCTTTGAATTTCTAGAGCCTGCAGTTCTCGATGTTCAGTAGAGGTAAAAGCTTGACACAAGAAAATATGATGATATTTCAGCAGAAAGCACAATGCGAGAAGCTGGACAGTGAAGCAATAGAGTATCTCAGATAAATAAACAACACGGTATTATTACTAGCGTTAAGCTTAAGCCCTCCAAGATTCGTAGTTTTCTTTCTAGTACCATAAGTGACAGCTTAATTTTTGTCTTACCAAAATATATATAAGGATTCCAAACAAAAGATGAAGCATCTACAAGAGAAAAAGGAAAACCTATCAGGACAATGGGACGAAGAAACTAAATACACGCTCGAGATGAAGACAAAGCGTGATAGAATAGGTACATATCCTCAGGCTGAAAATATCAAGATGTTGAATGAATTATTAAAGACTAGTAAGTTAATTTTGTTAGACCAAGCCAATATGGATTAAATTAAACACGTATACTAATCCAATCAATGGTTCAGTGACAACAACATATTAATCAAAGAAAAAAGGGAGAAAGACAATTAGCAAAAGGTAAGCTTCCACGAAACAATACAACAGTCACTATCCCTTGTTCTCTAAGCTTAACCAAACATATCTCAAAGTAATTTCATAATATAAAACTATAAAACTGAAGAATTTCAAAACCAAGAAAACGTCATAAATAGCAAGAACCAGTTTTGGGCCTCAAAGTCACTAACCTTTCAAATGGCAACATCTTCTTCTTCTTCTCAAGTCAAATTCATAGAAAAAGCTCTTCTTGCAACTGGTCCCTTTGCTCTATCTTACACCGATCCAGATCAAAAATGGCTCATCAGAAAGCATCTAACTTCACTCCTCCAAGAGTTTCCAAATTTCCAACTCTCTACTGATACTTTCAATCACAACAACGGAGCCAAAGTTCAACTATTTCGCCTCGAAGGCTATCTACGTACTCGAATCTCCACTTCACAATTCCCATCAGTACAATTAACCATTTGGATTCACGAGAACTACCCATTAACACCTCCTCTAGTGTTCATAAACCCTAATTCGATACCGATTCGTACCAACCACACATTCATCAACACTTCAGGTCTCACAAACTCTAATTACATCAAAACATGGGAATACCCACGATGCAATTTACTCGATTTCATTCGAAACCTCAAGAAAGTTGATAACAGGTTTTTATCCTATTAAGATTTCAAACCTATTCTAATCAGATGTAGAATAGTCAGGTTCTTTTCTCGGACCGGCAATACACTCTAATCTTATGCAAATACAAATTTAGCTAAGTAATCAAGATGGTTTAAGTTGTCACAATTTAAATAAGCAAAACAAATAAAATTCAATGTAAACAATAATGAGAAAAACGTTAAGCTAGGGTAAATATCTCAGGGAATAGATCATCAGGAACCAAGCAATTATTCAGGATATCAATTTAAGTACCAATCTAGAACTCAATCATAAATACTTGAGAATCCACTGTCGTGGCATCCACTACTTCATCAATCAATCTAGCACCCTAAACTGTCGTTTGAGACTAAAGAGAATCGATGAGCATAACGAATAGGATTGATTTGTTCACGAGTTGCCTTAACTTCAACTGTCGTTGGCTAAGGGTCAACACGCCCATCTAAGTTCATTCAAGTAATTCACTACACTTTTGATGAGTAAATTCAACCTAAAATCAAAGGCTAGGTAATTAAGCTAGTCTATGCAATAAGTTCAACTTAGATGAAGATATCAAAACATATATAAAACCTATCTATGCTTAGTTCAAGAATCCCTAATTCCCATCGAAAACCCTAACCTAACAAGGATGACTACTCGCAC
The DNA here is from genome assembly GCA_963576765.1 of Draba incana. Lineage (NCBI taxonomy): Eukaryota > Viridiplantae > Streptophyta > Magnoliopsida > Brassicales > Brassicaceae > Draba > Draba incana. The sequence goes on along the minus strand of OY755202.1, from coordinate 9,721,792 downwards.
ATGGTGAAATCAAACACAACAAAGCAATAAAGAGAATTCATGATGATATGGAAAGAGATTAGGGTTTAGAATTCTTCTCAATATAGTTGTGGAATGAATCTCCAAACTGCAAGCTTAGAACGAAGGAACGTGAACAGTGATTCGTGAACAGTGAATCGTGAACAGTGATCCGTGAACAGTGATCCGTGAACAGTGATTCGTGAACAGTGAAAAACGTGTAAAAAGAAGTAAAAGAAAAGCGTGTGTAAGTCTCTGTGTAAAAGAAGTGTAAAGGGGGCGTGAAAGTGGCGTGAAACGTCGTGTTTTCTTCAAAGGAAGACTTCCTCTTTTAAAGGGAAACGGCGGCTAGAAATAAGGAAGTAAATCTAAGGAGAATCTTCTAGGTAGATCTTCTATTTAGTGAATTTCCTCTTTTGCAAATCTCCGGGTAAATATTCAGTTTAGTGAATATTCCTTTTCTTCAAATCTTCTAGATATTCACTTAAACAGCGGCAATCTTCTAGGTAATCTTCTGGGGAAAAGTTAAATCCATTCGGGGAGCAGGTGCTCCCATCTTCTGCTTCAAAAACCTCCAAAAGATCGTGTTTTCCTTCCTTTTTATCAAACCTCCTAGCAAACTCCAATTCTTCATTCCAGCCATCTTTGGACCTAAAAAGACTCAATAGAAAAGAGAAAGACTCGATAAAACCCTACAAAACAATGGTTAGAATACGCCAAAAATGGAGTATATCAATTCCCCCAGACTTAGATCTTTGTTTGTCCTCAAACAAACTCAAAACCAAGTAAAGGAAAAAGGTTTGAAAACGTGGAAACTCTTTTATTCTCAGCGAACCGTACCTTTGGCTTTCGATCTGCAGACCACACAATCCAGATTACGAATGACAAAGCGTCACCAAAACAGTCTCAACACACTTCTCAACCAAGCCATTTCCTAAATAATTCTTTGCAATAACACAAACCAAACGCACTAAAAGTATGCGTGAGGAATTCGCTAAAGGCACCTTTTCAGGGAATACGGCGCTAAGGGTATCAGGCCATTTGAGGGTGGAGTTAAAAGTGTTTAGAGTGTTTAAGGGTTACCGATGTTTCGTAGTGGATGCAGGATATCGCGCAAAATTGCAAGAGAGAGCCGATCGGTTTGATGTCCCACATTCTCTAAATCACTCATTCCATTCTTCTTTATTTCTTCCTCTCGCCTTAGCCAATCATCGTTCACCTTGGGTACACTCATAGTGCAGAGAGACATGTTTTTAAAGATTTTACCACTCTTCATCATCAGATTATTATTATTATTATTATTATCTTTTTTTTTTTTTTTTTTTTTTTTGAGATGAAAGATGATGATGAAGAGGGTTTTGATTACACAGTCAAGCCTCTCAAACACGAAAATATCAGAATCAATGTACGTACCCAAGTGAGTCTCAATGATGTTCCTTCCTCTCCTTCCACAAAACCTCATAAATAAGAGCGGGTGCTCTGTCCTTCAGAACGAGTGATCTAGAGGCTGCGTCGACCCATCTCTCTCCGGCCCTTTTGCACATATGCTGCACATATGACAATGAAGTAACAAGACGGCAAGGGGTTTGAAAAGAGGTAAGGTTAAAGGAGGGTACTAGCTAAAAATGAGCTAGCTATTCAGGATCAGCAAGAGTGGTTAAAAGGAAAAAGAAGTCCTGAATATGATTCGTTTCCCTAGTCTAGTGCCAATAGCGAGAGAATTTTTGGTCAATCTGAAACCTGGAAGATGGTGCATTGAGGTGTTCCAACTATTCCTCGTAATTCGCGCTCTGAAGAAATGGTCACTAAAAAGAGAGTTAATTAGCACAAGTGGTTCAGAAATCGTCATAGAATAACGTCCTAATTCCCAACTAAAAAGTCTTGACTCAATAAAACTTTGAAAAACAGACTCAAAGGACATAAGAAAAGAAAACATCCAAAATAAACAATATCAGCAACAACTCCCCCCAGACTTACTTCACACCGTCTCGGTGTGAAAATAAGAAAAGAGAGAGTGAAAATAAATCAGAAGGAAAAGCATAAAATTGTTTTTGTTTTTGTTACCCTCGAGAACAGGTGCTCTGTAATGGGGAGCAGGCTTTAGTGGAAAGGAGCAGGTGCTCTCCTTGTTCTTCGCAGCAAAGTTTGGGCAGAAACTCCTGTGTCGATCGACGGATAGGGATGTCGATCGACAGTGGGGTCTCTGGAAAATTTGGAATCATGGCTCCGGTCAGTGTCGATCGACATGGATCTCTGTCGATCGACGGAGGGCTCTCTGGAAAAATTTCACCCTTCTCGCGGAGCGGTTGCTCCCTTTTTTTTTTTTTTTTTTTTTTTTTTATTTAAAGGAAAAACTGAAAAATCCAAAGCTAAAAACAAAAGTTAGTAGAAAGAGAAATTAAATTTAAATGAGTAAGAAAACATACCGGTGGGTTGCCTCCCACCCAGCGCTTGGTTAAAGTCACTAGCTTGACTTTGGTGCCATGTATCAACCAGGTTGGACTTGAAAACTTGTTCCAAAACAAGCTCCACAACTAGACATCCTCATGTTCAAAACCTTACTCATCATTCCACTCACAACACCAATACCCTTCTCTTTTAACTCTAACGGAAGAATAGCTCTAACTCTGGAGAAAGGTTTAGGAGTACCTTTGCACTTTAACTTGTATTCAACCGAGTTTCCATCATATCCTTGAGGGATTAAAGTCATTTTATGAACACTCGTGATCCTTTTGCACTGCACTTTTCCCTGCACCTTTGCCTTCTCCCTAAGTTTCTTGGTGATATGAGGATGATGTCCATCGAAAAACTCATTGATCTCACTCTTATCACCAAGCTCTCGCACAATGTCAACTGACATATCCTCTCTATCTACTGCCGAGATGCAAGAGGCGTGTGTGGTGGTTCTTTTGGGAGTGGCATTGTAGAAAACCTTTTTGTTGACGTTGGAAAAGGAGACTCGCTTATTAGGCATATCAATGATCGCACCCACTGTAGCCATGAATGGTCTCCCAAGAAGCAAAGGCCTATCATGACCGTCTCTCATCTCTACAACCTCAAAATCAGTTTGAACTAGGCAATCCCCTATTTGGATAGGTAAATCGCGAATGATGCCATACGATGTTGTTGAGGAGGAGTCTGCAAATCTAAGAGTCATATGACTAGGTTTTACCTCGGCAATTTTCAACTTTTCAGCAGTAGCCTTTGACATGAGATTGATAGAAGACCCAGAATCGCAGAGAGATTCTTTAAACTCAACTCCTGTAATGGAGCACGGAACAACAAACTTCCCAGGATCTTCAACCTTAGGCAATACCCTCAATAGTGGTGGTGTTCCCCTTGCTTGTGCAAAGATTTCCTTAATCTCTTCTTGAGTCTCTCTGCAATTCCAAAAGAAATCATGTATGGGATGCTTTTCCAAAGCCTCTTCAAAGGAGATTTCTTTAGGAATCCTTCTCACCATCTTCTTAAAACTATCTAGCTTCTCTCCACTGATGGAATCCCTCTTATCTCTAGGTGGAACTGGGTAAGGAGCCTTAGGAGTATAAACCCTCGTTGGAGTACGTCGTGGGAGCAGGCGCTCCTCAGCCTGTTCCATAACCTTGTGCGAGGCTATGACGTTTTCCACTGCAGGATCTAGTATCCTTCCACTTCTCATCTCAACTGCATCGACATATCCATCCCTAGGATTCACCTCTGCTTTCTGAAGAGGAATTCCTGATGCCTCAGCAGTTTGAGCAACCTTAATTTCAAGCTTTTTCACATGAGTGCAAACAGCTTCAAACTTACTATTGAGATCATTGTACATGCTGTCCACCTTGACATTGATCTCATTAGCATATTTCTGCTGGCTGAGCAAAACCGATTGCATAAGGGACTTCAACTCGTCTTGAGAGTTAGACGCTTGAGCTTGAAAGCTTTGATTCTGCACATAGTTTTCACCCACATAGTTCACCTCAGCACACTTCTCATCTCTTTTGTTCCCATAAAGCTGGACACTTTTCTGATTTCTCTTCAACAACAGGTTCACTTTTGCTGTAAGCTCATCAATCTTCCGTGACTCAACACTGCTGACATATATAGGCTCATCATAGACATGGCAGCGATTCCTAGAACTTGCAGCCAAGTTCTCTATGAGCTTATACGCACCCTCCTTGGTCTTGGTCATAAAATTACCATCACTTGCAGCATTCAAAGTGTTCCTATAATCCCAATCAACACCATCATAGAAGATACTCAACAAGTTCTCCTCGGTAAACCCATGGTGTGGACACTCCCTCTTATACTCTTTGAACCGTTCCCATGCCTCACAAAAGAACTCTCCTGAATGTTGCTGAAACGTGGAGATCTTGTTCCTTAGACTCGCGGTCATGGTTTTGGTGTAGAAGTGGTCCAAGAACGCTGCTCTACATTGCGGCCAAGTCGTGATGGATCCAGCTGGTACCGACTTGAGCCAACGGGAAGCTTTGTCCGCGAGTGAGAAAGGAAAAAGCTTGCACTGCAAGAAATCCGGGTTCATCCCATTAGAGCTCGTCGTGGAGCAAATCTCCTCGAAGTTCTCTATATGGTCCATCGGAATTTCTGCGGGAAGTCCATGGAACAAATGCTGCTTAACCAGCGATATCATCTGCGGTTTGATCTCATAGTCTTGCTTCTCAACAGCAGGTGGAACGATTGCCGCTCGGTTCCGGTAGAAAGCATGAGGATTGTCCATATCCCCAATGGCACGCTGCTGCTGTGGCTTTTGCTGCTGTTGCAACTGCTGCATTTGTTGTTCCAACCTCCGAATAGCAGCAGCTACATGACCATTTGCAGCTTGGTTGTCGGTTTCGTTGCCCATGGTGGCTAGATTCGACTTCTTTTTTTCTTTTTTTCTGCTCGTTCTACCCTTGATAACTCTTGATTGTCGAGTGTGAGAAGGTATTGAGGACCTTGATTACACCTGAAACACACACAAGAGAAGAAAAGAAGAACAAGTTAGTACTTAGGCTAAAAACGTATTTTAAAACTAGAGGTATCGAAGGGGTCCAAGTCGCAACGGCGCCAATTTGATAACAGGTTTTTATCCTATTAAGATTTCAAACCTATTCTAATCAGATGTAGAATAGTCAGGTTCTTTTCTCGGACCGGCAATACACTCTAATCTTATGCAAATACAAATTTAGCTAAGTAATCAAGATGGTTTAAGTTGTCACAATTTAAATAAGCAAAACAAATAAAATTCAATGTAAACAATAATGAGAAAAACGTTAAGCTAGGGTAAATATCTCAGGGAATAGATCATCAGGAACCAAGCAATTATTCAGGATATCAATTTAAGTACCAATCTAGAACTCAATCATAAATACTTGAGAATCCACTGTCGTGGCATCCACTACTTCATCAATCAATCTAGCACCCTAAACTGTCGTTTGAGACTAAAGAGAATCGATGAGCATAACGAATAGGATTGATTTGTTCACGAGTTGCCTTAACTTCAACTGTCGTTGGCTAAGGGTCAACACGCCCATCTAAGTTCATTCAAGTAATTCACTACACTTTTGATGAGTAAATTCAACCTAAAATCAAAGGCAAGGTAATTAAGCTAGTCTATGCAATAAGTTCAACTTAGATGAAGATATCAAAACATATATAAAACCTATCTATGCTTAGTTCAAGAATCCCTAATTCCCATAGAAAATCCTAACCTAACAAGGATGACTACTCGCACATGGTGAAATCAAACACAACAAAGCAATAAAGAGAATTCATGATGATATGGAAAGAGATTAGGGTTTAGAATTCTTCTCAATATAGTTGTGGAATGAATCTCCAAACTGCAAGCTTAGAACGAAGGAACGTGAACAGTGATTCGTGAACAGTGAATCGTGAACAGTGATCCGTGAACAGTGATTCGTGAACAGTGAAAAACGTGTAAAAAGAAGTAAAAGAAAAGCGTGTGTAAGTCTCTGTGTAAAAGAAGTGTAAAGGGGGCGTGAAAGTGGCGTGAAACGTCGTGTTTTCTTCAAAGGAAGACTTCCTCTTTTAAAGGGAAACGGCGGCTAGAAATAAGGAAGTAAATCTAAGGAGAATCTTCTAGGTAGATCTTCTATTTAGTGAATATCCTCTTTTGCAAATCTCCGGGTAAATATTCAGTTTAGTGAATATTCCTTTTCTTCAAATCTTCTAGATATTCACTTAAACAGCGGCAATCTTCTAGGTAATCTTCTGGGGAAAAGTTAAATCCATTCGGGGAGCAGGTGCTCCCATCTTCTGCTTCAAAAACCTCCAAAAGATCGTGTTTTCCTTCCTTTTTATCAAACCTCCTAGCAAACTCCAATTCTTCATTCCAGCCATCTTTGGACCTAAAAAGACTCAATAGAAAAGAGAAAGACTCGATAAAACCCTACAAAACAATGGTTAGAATACGCCAAAAATAGAGTATATCAAAAGTCCTCGCTAATGATCACCCATTTGTACACAACACCGGTTCAATCCTTAACCGGAATCAATCGGTTTCAAGAACAGAAGCTCTAGATCGATTAGCTACGAGTCTCCACTACGACGCAATAACAATCATGGAGAGATCAGAGAAAGAAATCGAAAACTTCTGGAAATTACAATCGGAATTGAAGAATAGATCCGAATCGATTCGAACAATCATCACTGACCTAGAAACCGAAAGGGATACACTAAAGGAGAGAGCTTTAAAGCTCGAAGACGATACCGATGTATTGGCGATCTGGGTTGAGACGAACTATCGAAGATTGATGAAATCGAGGTTAGGGGATTCGGAAATCGAAGAAATGTTCGATGATGAAGACGAATCGAAGAAATGTTCGATGATGAAGACGAATCGAAGAAATTTGTGATTGAGAGTTTGGCGAATGATGAAGCCATTGAAGAGGTGATGAGTGTATTGGAAGAAGAAGTGGAGAAAGGAAAGGTTGAGATTTGTTCGTATTTGAAGCAAGTTAGAGTCTTGGCGAGAGAACAATTCTTCTCTAGGTTTATTATAATCAACCATTGTTTCATGTAATGTTGATCGGAAAATTTAAATTCTAGCCGGAAAAACTCATCGGAAAGTTGATCAATAGTGTCTTTTGACATGGTCAATAGTACATTTATTAACTTTGTCATTAATAAACGGGAAAAATGTCAAAAAAATCCCGAACTTTCAAATTGTGGATGAAAAAAGTCTGAACTTTCAAAATGTCATTTAAATCCCAAAGTTTTGGTTGACTTTTTTTAAAAATGGTTAACTTTCGTTGACTTGGCCATTTTAGACATGCCGTTAAGTTTCCGTTAGCAATACGATTACGGGGTTAATTTTCCGTTAGCAATCTCCGTTAGGCAAAACGACGACGTTTTAAAAATATAGCAAAGTGTTGAAAAAACCATGAACTTTTAAACTGTGGACGAAAAAAGCCTCAACTTTTCAAAAAGTGTCATTTAAATCCTGAACGTTATGACTTCCTTGTGACAGCGTACAACGGAATAATCCTTAAGATTGAAGATGTAATACAATGTCTTGGTTGGATTGATCTCAAGGACTCGCTTTCCACGCATGTAAGCTTGCTTGTTAGCATCATAAGTCGTGGTTTATCATCGAAGTGTGTGTGTGGTGCCACACAACCTAGGAAGACGGTTCTTCCGTTGTATGTTATCACACAGGAATAAAAAGATTTGGGATTTAAACAACATTTTTGATGATTTAAACAATATTGTTGTTGGAGTGCAAACACGAGGAGAATTATGTAGTCTCAAACATTCTCTGATACCAACAAACAAGCTTACATGCGCAAAAATCATTCCACGACACATTATTACCAAATAAATCAAGAATAGAACTGCAAGTGACACAAAGGTAAACAAACATTTCTTGTACCTTTTGTATTTCTTTAATTAGACGAGTGATTGACAAAAAAATCAACCTTGCAAAACTCTAGGATGAAAGCGTGAAATATTTATCGGTATCATGGATTGATCTCAAGGACTCGCTTCCCGCGCATGGAAGCTTGCTTGTTAGCATCATAAGTCGTGGTTTATCGTTGAAGTGTGTGTGTGGCACCACAAACCCATGAAGACGGTTATTCCGTTGTACGCTATCACAAGGAAGTCATAAAGTTCAGGATTTAAATGACACTTTTTGAAAAGTTGAGGCTTTTTTCGTCCACAGTTTAAAAGTTCATGGTTTTTTCGACACTTTGCTATATTTTTAAAACGTCGTCGTTTTGCCTAACGGAGATTGCTAACGGAAAATTAACCCCGTAATTGTTTTGCTAACGAAAACTTAACGACATGTCTAAAATGGCCAAGTCAACGAAAGTTAACCATTTTTAAAAAAAGTCAACTAAAACTTTGGGATTTAAATGACATTTTGAAAGTTCAGGCTTTTTCATCCACAATTTGTAAGTTCGAGATTTTTTTGACATTTTTCCCATTAATAAACGGGATAATTAAAAAATTAGGCCAAACTTTAATGAAATTTTTTAAAAATAGGCCATATCTTTTGAAGTTAAAAAGTAGGTTTTTTTCTTTATAATGGGTTAGATATTTATTCTAAAATAAACAACACTAGGGGATGGAATCTCCATGATCGGTATTGACTAATTCTTGGGTATACTTTACCTTCGAGCCAATCTCTAAGGGCATGATTATTGGAGACTTCTTGGCGTCTAATGAGGTGTTTTTATAATATAAAATTATTAAAATGATTGTAATAGGAAGAAAGAGAGTGTTTTTATGTGGTATATTGAAATATAAAATTAATAAAATTTGAGTAAAAGAAAGAGAGAGTGTCTAAAAAGGAAGAGAAAGTGTCTAAAATTGAATATTTTGGAGAGAGTGTCTAAAAGAAAGAGAAGGTGTTTAAATATAAAATTAATAAAAGTTGAGTAAAAGGATGAAAGAGAAAATATAAAGTTGAGTAAAAAGAAGAGAGAGTGTGTATTTTAATAATTTAAAAATCACATTAGACCCCAAGGGGTCTCCAATAATCATGACCTAAGCATGATTAATTGCAGACACCATGAGGTCAAAAATATATATAAAATTATTAAAATGGTTGTAAAAGAAAGAAAGAGAGTGTTGTTATGGGTATGTTGAAATATAAAATTAATAAAATTTGAGTAAAAGAAAGAGAGAGTGTTTAAAAAGGAAGAGAGAGTGTCTAAAATTAGATCTTTTGGAGAGAGTGTTTAAAAGGAAGAAAGAGAGTAAATATAAAATTAATAAAAGTTGAGTAAAAAGATGAAAGAGAAGATATAAAGTTGAGTAAAAGGAAGAGAGAGTGTGTGTTTTAATAATTTTATATTACAATTAGATCCCTTGAGGTCTGCAATTAACATGTCTTTAATAAAACGTATGTAACTATTGAACTATATTTTTAAATGATTTGAAGTTACTTGCATTAGAAAGCTAATTCAAAAACCTATCACTTCATCAAGTTTCATCTAAGATGTCTAAAACTTTGGGAAAACGGTCATTTTAAACCTGACCTTTACGTATTGCGCCAATTAAATCCCAACCTATCGACTGAGCCAATTAAGTTACTAACTTGTGTTGACTAACCAAAGTCAAATATAAAATTAGTCAACTCTGAATTACGTTTATTGGCGTAACACGCCGTTTACTGTGGCCGTTAGTGTTAAACGACTGAGTTTAACATAAACAAAACCCACGACGTTAAAGAGGCATCTTCTTCTAAAATCCCTAAATTGAAAAAATCCCAATTGTTCTTCTTCTTCTTCTTCTTCGTCGAGCTCTCTCGACATCAATCTTCTTCTTCCTTCTACTGTATCTCGGTCGATTATTCAATTCTGGTACCAAGATAAACTCAAATTCACAAAAAATGTTTATGAAATCAAAAGGAACAAAACAAGATCGTGGGTTTCCATCAAAGTGTAATTGCGGTAATGATGTTCAGTTGTATACGTCGAAGACACAGGAGAATCCTGGTCGTCCTTTCTACCGGTGTGTAACAAAGTTAGATGTAAGTACTTCATTATTTTTTGTCCTCAATTTGACATGTTCTTGGAGAAACCTGATTTGTTGGTGTTGTTGTATTATTACAAGGACCATCTCTTTAAATGGGTCGAAGAATCAATGCGTGAAGAGCTTGAAGATTCTTTGCCGATAGTGAGGAACATTGAGACTGACGTAGAGAAGGTGAAATCAGAGATTGATGGGTTAAAAGATGTGATGTATGACTTGAAAGAAGAGATAATGAGGAGCAAAGGCGAAGTGATGAAGTGGAAACTGATAACTAAATCCGTTTGTGGATGTATGTGCCTTGTTTTCATTGTCATTGCATATCAACTCTTTTGATTTGGGGTTCATGTTGTTTGGAAGAGAAACTGTAATAATAGTAAGATTTGGGGTTTATGGCTTGGATTAGATCTCTGATCAGAGTTTATGTAAGACTTGTTTTGACAATTCTGAGTTTAAGTCATTGGTATTCTTTGTGGTTTGTTTGTGATTTGGTATTGAGAAGCAAATGCATTCAATTGTTCTGACGAGAAAGAAACATAGTTAACAAAGAAAGAGACAGAGTTTAACATTTGAAAGAGACAGAGTTTTGAAGAAATAAATAGTTTTGAAGCAAAGAAAGAAACATAGTTAACAAAGAAAGAGACAGTTTAACGTTTGAAAGAGAGGACAATAAGTGAAATCATGTAGGTCTTTGTGATCCTTGTGAGGGTCCGATGTGTGATCCTTGTGAGAATGGCACTTGTGATCCTTGTGATGTTGCCATTTGGGATAAATCCTCACTGTTTTCCTATGATGAAATGAAGCAAAAATGTTTTAAATGATACATTGAACCAACAAGTAAAAGAAAGATAAAGAGTGAATCAAAATAAACCTGGTTCTTTCTTGGTCTTCCCCTTGGCCTCTTTGGTGGTGGAGGGGCAGTCGGATGAGAACAACTGAGCTTGTTATGTCCTTCTTGTTTACAGTTTGAACAAGTCATTACAAGTTTACCACGAGGCAACTTGGTCTTGCTTGAAGATGAAGCAGATTCAAACTGTGACTTTCTCCTAGCATGGTTAGATGGTCTACCAGGATTCCCTTTTCTATGTCCAGGTGGCAAGACTCCTAACCTATTCTGAGGAACCCACTTTATCTCACTTTCTACAGGTTGAATACTCTCCTTATATGTGTTTCTCCAAGTTGCAGTTGTGTAAAAGTGAGAGACATAATCCATAACATGTTCCTTCTTTGCAGTGATAACACAAGTAGCATGAGGACATGAAATCCCAATCAATTGCCACTTTCCACATCCACATGTTTTCAGATTCATGTCCACACAAAAACAATTACCATGAAGATCAACCTCATGACGATCTCCTGTAGCTAAATATCTAATGCAATCCTTAGCCTTAGTTTTAGCATCTTCTATTTCAATGTGTGCACTTTTTGTGAACCTTGTTTTCAACCTATTAGATATCATATTCCTCTTGATAGTACGGCCCATAACTTGTCTCCTAATACTCTCTAGCATTTCTAGCAGAGGTTTTCTTCTTGGTTCACGAATGGTTCTATTGAAAGACTCATTCAAGTTGTTTAACACATCATTACAGTAGGAACCAACCCTAAAGTGTGCTCTAGACCATAACTCAGGAGAGTGTTTTTGCAGAGAATCATACGCATCTTTATTAAACCTCATTAATGCATTCATATATGCATTATACTCTCCTTTGGTGTACGCCCTTGCTATTTTCCAGAATATACGCTCTAGTTCTTTGTCTGTGCTATCTCTCTTCCAATTTCCTAGGATGTGTCTAGCACACAGCCGATGTTCACCTTTAGGAAGAACATTATGAATTGCTTTCACCAAACCCTAAACAAATAACAACATACATAACTTGGTAAGTAACCATATTTAACACAGCATAAGTAACAAGCAAAGAAAGTCAGAAGTTAACCTGTTGTTTGTCTGATATTACTGCAACATTACTGCCATCACCAAGTCTTAGCTCGTTCCTGATATGCCTCACAAACCAATCCCAATTATCATCATTTTCAATTTCCACTACTGCCCATGCAATGGGAACAATCCGGTTAACTCCATCTCTTCCAACTGCAGCTAATAGGTGCCCTTTTATATCCCACTTCAGAAAAGCACCATCCAATCCTATGATGGGTCTACAATTCTTCAACCAAGCCTCTCTTTGTGCTTTAAAGCACACAAATATACGATGAAACCTCTGCTTGCTTCCCACAGTTGGTCCTGGAACTGTCTCAATTTCCAATGTAGTCCCAGGATTAGATTTCCATATCTCAGCTTGATAATCCCAAATCTTTGAGAAATGAGCTTCATGTGTTGCGTCTCTTCTCTTAAACACGATCGTCTTTGCTTTTCGACATTGATCTTCTGTCACAATCATATTGTAGCTTCTCTTGATCTCATCAACCATCTCACGAGGAAGAAACTTTGGATTAACTCTCAACCTTTCCTCAAATAAGTCTGCAATCGTTTTTCTCTTCAATAACTTTGAATAACCCGACTGGACACAACAATGCTCATTCACATACGTCTTAATTTGGAGCTTGTGTTTTTTCCTCTCATATGAGCAGTAGATTTTCCAAGGACACTTATCAACTTTGTCAGAACAAACCGCACTACACTTCATTCTATTAGATAAAAAGATCTTGATGTCGTATCTAGTTTTAAGAGAATACCTAAGTAATGCCGACTTGAATTCATATGAGTCGTTGAATGTTTTACCTAATGCTAGAATAGCATCTGGATCTATGTCATTTTCCCTACGCACATCTTCCTCTATATCATCTTCATCTTCCTCTGACAATGGATCTGGAATCTTCTCGTCATCCCAAATATCGTCTGCACTATCATCATCACTGTCCTGTGCATCCCTCCTAACATCTTCTCCAAATCTAGAAGCTAAGATCGAACTAACTTCTTCTTCAGTAGGTACGACCTCAGGCGCCTCAGTCTCCTCATTCGCATCATCCACAGCATCATCATCCTCGTGATTTTCATTCTCCTCTAACTCATCATCAGCATCATCATCAACGATGGGGCAATCATCATCGGGAACATCGGCGCCCGTCACATCTTCATCGGGCACAACGGTGGCCGTCACATCTGCATCAATTCTTCTGAGAAATTCTTCAACACTTGCGTTAGATCGACCACGTCGTGCTGCAAGTTTTTTAGGTCTCATCTCTCTGAATAATCGATCGAAATAAAGTAGAAAGAAGAAGGAGATTGATTTCAAGAATGGTCGACGACGAAGAAGAAGAGAAATTGATTTTAGGGATTTGAGAAGAAGATTGGGTTTTGTTTATGTTAAACTCAGTCGTTTAACACTAACAACCACAGTAAACGGCGTGTTACGCCAATAAACGGAATTCAGAGTTGACTAATTTTATATCTGATTTTGGTCAGTCAACACAAGTTAGTAACTTAATTGGCTCAGTCGATAGGTTGGGATTTAATTGGCGCAAAACGTAAAGGTCAGGTTTAAAATGACCGTTTTCCCCTAAAACTTCCATGGAAAGATAAATTTCTTGTGTTTCTATTCTTCCTACCTTGAAAATGTACATATTTTATGAGTTTTGTGTCTTGAATAATGTTTTTGGCCTTTGATGATGACGATGATTTACTCATATTTTCTCCATTTTGAATATTTTTTTTAATTAATTTATCTACAAAAACCCAAAAGGTTAGAAAATTACAAAAGATATTTATGATTATGAAATTAACAAATAAAAAATTTGAGATATTTGGCATTAGCTAATCCAATCAGCTACATGATGTTGGTAAATTACAAAAAAATTACTCTCGGGAGCCAAGTCAGCTTAATAATATATTTATATATAATTTGGTGAAATCGACGATTAATTTGGGTTTCGTCCTTAATGATTTTCCCCCGAAGACTAGAATCCAGTGTTCCTCATCTAAACCAAGATCTCCTGCAACCTTCGTCTCTGCGAGTGCACGGATTCTTAACGTACACCATCCTCTTCAGGTTTCCTCATCCTTCGAGATCCCTTCTTCTCTCCTTCATCATCTTACGATTTCTGGGTTGGTCTCAGTTTTACACGTATTGACTTTGAAAACGGCAATCGGATCGTCTTCTTATTCTGGGTGGTCAAAATCATGGAGATTGCTCACTGTGTCTCTGTTTTCTTATTATCTTTCTGCCTCTTGTTGCAAACTTCTCTCTCGATCGAGAATTTTCACCAAGCGTAAGTGTGATTTCTTCTTCTTCTTGTCAGATTTGCTTGTTTTGCCACCATTATAAGAATTTGGGGTTGGAAGTTTTTCGCTTTGTTCTTGTATTGTAGCAATTAGAAAGATAAATGCATTGTTTTTTTTTTTTGGGAATAATGATTTGATTGAACGTTTGGTTTTGTGTCATTGCAATTTGATAGAAAGATAATGTTTTTTGTTTGCGTTTACATTCTGTTGTTATAGCCACATTGTTGCAACAAGTGTTATCTGTGTAGACCAGTAGCAATGTTACTATTATTGATGTGGTTGCAAAAATACGTTTTGCATGTTTAATTTGATGTGATGGGCAATTCTTTTGTGAGTCTTTATGCAGTTTTCCGATTGTCGAACCTGATCCGAATCACACGAAGCTTCGTCTTAGTAGAGAAGGTTTGGAAGCAATTAGCAGAATCACAACTCCAATCGCGGCTGTTGCGGTATGTGAGAGTGATATTTGACTGATTATCAACTAGTTGTTTGTTCCTTTTATCTGAATTGTTGCTTATTTTCAAGTTTTGCTCCTGTGCTGTTGAAACATTAGGTGATTGGCCCGTATCGTTCTGGAAAATCATTTCTCCTCAATCAACTTCTTTCCCTTTCCTGTTATGAAGGTGCTTCTTATCTCAAATATTTGGGTTCTGCATTCTCTTATACTATGTATATTAGGACATATTGTATAGAAGTTTTTGATACTGAACATTCGTTTTGCATATTTAACTTACAATATTTTCAAATTCACCAGGATTTGGTGTTGGACACATGCGTGATACCAAAACAAAAGGTACAAACATGGATGATACCATCCTTCGAAGTGCAATTATATTCCTGCTATTGAAAGGTTCAAACTTTTATTTATTGGAACCTACTTAACTGTTGTAAACAGGTATTTGGGTCTGGGGAACACCACTAGAGCTGGATATTGATGGAGTAAAAACTTCCGTAATTTACCTTGACACAGAAGGATTTGAAAGTGTTGGAAAGTCAAATGTTTATGATGATCGGTACCCATACATTTGAATATTTGCATAGTTAGATATTTGTATGGGGAAGCTCTGAATGTTTAATCAATCTTTTTTGCTGATTTTCAGAATCTTTGCTCTGGCAACGGTTATGAGTTCTGTGCTTATCTATAATCTGCCTGAAACCGTAAGTTATCCTGCCTCTGTATTTATTCAGACTGCGTATATTCTAGAGACATTATACCTTTAACCCAAGAGAGTACAAATCTGATAGGGGTTTCTGTATATCTATATGTCAACTTGACCATGCCATTAGTAAAACCATAGACCGAAGTGTTTGGAATGCCTAGGTAGTTCATAGGTTTTAAACAACATATTGTGATGTTTCCGAGGTAGCAATCTTAGATAACAATTTCTTAAATATTCTTTTGCCTTGTGGATATCAAAAACATACTTTTGCGTTAGTAACTGAACCGAATTTATTAACCTTAATTTTTAGCCACTTTCCTCCCTTTTAGTAGTCTAATGTTTGTAAACACAATTCAGTTTGTGACATGCAAGCGTGAGGGAAGGTGAATGCGCTCTTTATATTTTAGAAGAAGTTTACAAATAACGGTGTGACATAGAGTAACTAGGTTTAAAAGAACTTCATGTACATATCTTTCTCTCTCTGACATGAGTTCTCTTCAGATCCGTGAAGCGGATATTTCTCGGCTCTCCTTTGCTGTTGAGTTAGCAGAAGAATTTTATGGAAGGTTTGCTCAATAGTACTCGGCATTTACGTCTTGTTTATATTTATCTATGATTACTGACTAGTTCTATTTCATTGGTTCGTGCAACTCGATTGGCAGAGTAAAGGTACCCCCTAAAGCTCCTTCTGTTATTCTTGATGAATGGAAATCTTCAAAACTTTGTCTAATTATCTGCATATCCTGTAGGGCGAAGATGTTGCTTTTAACCCGTCAAAGCTTCTGTGGCTTATTCAGCGTGATTTTCTGCGTAAGTGCACGGTGCTTTTGACAACAACATTCAGAATAGCTCAATCCAAATACTGCCCAAATTCTATATTTTTGTTTGTGGCTGGTCCTGTGATCCATTTCGATGTTCCAATTTTCTCTGTATTTTATGCAAGTGACCTGGTCATGATTTAACAGTTTAACACTATTCCAACATGCAGAAGGGAAGTCGGTGAAGGAAATGGTGGATGAAGCTCTCAAACATGTCCCTAATGAAGATGGTCAGAGTTCTTTTTCCATTCTTGACCTGATGTACCTATACCACTTCTCAGGCGGCAGCCCATGTTAATTATTATATTTGTTTGTTATTTTTTCAGGTAACAAAAATATCGACCAGGTATGTTCTTCTTTGTTCTGCATCGTACAAGTAATCATCATTAGTATCTCAGAAGTCATTCTCGTTATCTCTCTCTTCAGGTTAACCAGATCCGGGACTCCTTGACAACAGCCCAGCCTTTAGCTTACCACAGGTAATAAAATTGTATGTTTTTGCACATTTGCCATCCATTTTTTTCAGAACAAAAAAATGGAAACTTTATCAGAAAGGTCATCCTTTTGCATGGAAAAAGTATGGTTATCTTTAAATGTCTTTGCTAATACTTTGCAATATATTTTCTTTTTCTCTGTCATTATGGTTGTTACCCTTAGGCCATGCTAAACTTTGAACAAAAGTCTCAGTTTTCACTTTTCAGTGCTTGTTGAAGGCCTTAGGTGTAAATTTTAATCAGTTGTTGGGAGGATTTTTTTTCTTTTTCTTTTCTTATGAAAAGATTGTCTGATCTGACTAAGCCACTAAGGCGTGGATTCTTCAACACTCTTTTCTTTGAGCTAATGCGTATCCAGTTCCTTTGTAATAACTTTTCTCCTTGTTCCTTTACTATAGCCCCATCTCATGCGGATGAAGCTCTGTGATCTAAAGGATGAGGACCTGGACTCTACCTATGTTGCAAAGCGTGATCAACTGAAAAAGCTTGTTGCTAGTATTATACGTCCAAAGATTGTGCAGGGGAAAACACTAAATGGAAAGGAATTTATTGTGTTCCTGGAACAGGTGAGTGTCCATCCTTTAGTTGTATGGATTCACTCTCTAAATTTCTCGAAAAAAATTAATGAGTGGAAGTGTGTCGTTGAGAAATCGAAAAGAATTAGTGTCTGCTTTCTCTAGTGCTATTACATACTCTATCAAGTGATCGACATATTTTTCTCTTCTCATGGATGGATGTGTTTTCTGGCTGCTTTTAGTTATCCGGTAGTCTTATGCTTACTATTTGCATAAACATTGGAAAATGCTATTTAAGTTTAGTACCATTTACATAGAGTTACCTTTGTAATGTTTTAACTTATATACATAATATATTGTCGGATTTGTTTTATTACTCTCTTAGTCACGGCTAATTTAAGCTAAAAAGCTTAGTCTTTTATTTTCTTCATTCAAAATCGTTTGTTCATGTTCGTATCTTATGATAACAGAAGTTCAAAGAGACCACAATTAAGCTCTTTTGCTGTTTCTGCTGCTTTTTCTTCTTTGTGATGTTTTATTAAATTTTGTCAACAAAACAGGTTTGATTACGGTAACATTCGTTACATGTTCGGGTCAAATATGTTTTATTATCTTAACAAGGGAATGATGCAGAACCTTAGAACATGACCGAGACACCAAGAGCAGTTGATAAATCAGACAAAAACGCAGGCATGTCCGAGACTGATGCAGCCGTCACAAGCTTCCCGTCAGTCACGCATCCCTTTGACTCAACAGCTTCACCTCCAGCCACCTTCACTATCACCTTCATTCCCTTACCACTCGCACATCGCTTACACTATAACGAGAAGAAACATCACAATATGACCATGAAAAACCACTAGATACAAGACTCAATATAAAGATCACATTTTCAGTACTCAATGCTAAGAAATAACGATTCGCTATAAGATAACTATCCCATTCAGTTACATTTTCTATAGTCATGCATTACTACTTCCTCCACTGCATTTCAATTCAACCTCTTAAAAGAAAGACTAAAAAGAAGCAATGATTTACCTTAAGAACACCAGTAGCTGCAAGAAGCAATTTACCCATTCCAATAGCTGCAAAAACTTTATCTTTCTCTGAAAACTTCTTAACCAAAGCAACAGACTTTTCATTCATAACCAATAGCTCAGGTGATCTCCCTCCCGGAACAACCACACAGTCATAATCATCAACGCATATATCGTCCCACGACGAAGTCACGAAGAAGTTATGTCCTCGTTTCTCCGAAGGAATCTGCCTTCCTTCTTCGAGGTCGTAAACCGCAGTTGCAAAATCCACCAAGGAATTTGAAATGAAACTTACCCCAATGAGGAAAAGCACAGAAGTTTGATTCATCTTCAAGCTCGAGATCTTTGCGCCGAGACTAACGCCGGGCTAGACACCGGAAAACTTTTCTTGGTTCTCTGTTTCTAGAGAGAAGATGGAGCGTTTTGGGGGAAAGAGATTTCCGTTGTATAGCTTTTCAAACGCAACAAAATCAATCAAAATTGAATTTCAATCACAAAAAACATCAAAAATTGTTACAAAGTAAAGATGAGTGCGTTTTAAAATGCACCATTAATCAATCAAAATTGAATTTAAAATACGAAATTGTTACAAAGTGAAGATTAAAAATTTTAAACGCAACAAAATCAATTAAAATTTGAGTTATAAAATTGTTAGAAATAAAGATTAGTGAAAATGGAAGGAAAAATGACTAGACTACCATGGAACTATGGAAAAATGACTAGAATACCATATATCTTTAAAAAATTACTCTTTTCGCACCCCTAGTAAATTACGATAAACACCCTTGATTAGTTTTTCTTAAATTGAAATTATTAATGGTTGAGTTATGTGTTTGTTTGGCGGCTGACTTACCGATATTTCATGTCATCAGTTCCGATTTTTCATGTCATCAGCTCTTATTTTCCATGTCATCTCATTTAGATAACTCAGTCGTGTCATTTAGATAACTCAGCCGTGTTATTTAGATAACTCATCCTAAAATCATTTAGATAAGATTTAAGACTTACAAATCAACTGAATGTGTATAGTTTCTTCTATTTATACAACTAAATGTGTAAACTCAGAACGTTTAAGTGTTATAACTCAAAGGAAAAAAAGAAAAAAACCACAAACTTTCTCAACTGTCTTCTCCGTTTAACTTCTCCATTTAAGATTCTTTCGAAATCGACATTGTTTCTTTCCTCGTGATCGTCTTCTCTCCGCAATCGAAATCGTCTTACCTCGTACTCGTCGTCGCCGAAAATCGTCTTCTCTCGTAATCGTCTTCTCCACAGTCGGTCGCTTGTAATCGTCTTCGAAAGGTAGGTTGTTGCTGAATTGGATTTTTGTTTATTGCGGCTTAGTTGTAAACTATGTTCTGTCTGAGTTAGGGTTTTTTTACGGCTGAGTTATCAATTGTATTGTGGCTGAAATAGGGTTTTTTGCGGCTGAGTTATAAATTATGTTGTAGCTGAGTTAAAAATTATGTTGTGGCTGAGTTATAAATTGTGTCTGAGTTAGGGTTTTTTGCGGCTGAGTTATAAATTATGTTGTTGTTGAGTTATGGTTATATTGCGGCTGAGTTATATATTATTTTGGCAGAGTTAGTTTTCTATTGCGGCTGAGTAATTTAAATCTTTTGTGATCGGATGGAACAACATCAAGCACCTGATTACCCTACAAGATCAAGACGCGCTGCTAGTCTAGAAAATAAATTGCTTAATCACCATTCCTATATTAAAGATTTCAAACTTGTAAAAGATCATTTAGGAGTTCAGGTGTGGGAAGAACTGAAGAAGTTTCCTGTTGGAATAATTGCTAAGCTATTTGATGGACAATGCAGGTGGTCTGCTAGGACTGTACACTATCTACTGTGCAGACAGCCGAAAGTAGAGAAGAAGGAGATTTGGAGTGTGGTTGGTGATCAACCTATCAGGTTTAGCTTACTCGAGTTTGGTGAGATCACTGGGTTAAACACAGATCCAGTGCCAACAGAAAGTATTGAACTTTCAGCTGAACTTTCTGACCAATACAGAGAGTTCTGGGAGGAGTTGAATGTGCCGCATGGGTTTGGACCCAAGCCTGATGAACTGATGGCAGCAGTAAGAGTCTGTCGGGCCTGGAATATTGATAAGCGTAAATGGTTAGGGCTATTAGTTCTTCAAGCCATGGGAATTTATGCTGGGCATCATAATTCTAGGACACCGTTTGAAACTGCAAAAAGAGTATTTGATGATAAAGCCATGATGACTTATCCATGGGGTCGGGCTGCATTTGAAGCTCTTGTTGGTAGTATTAAGTCGTTGAATCCAGTAGGAAAGTCATACTACATCAACGACATGAGTTACGCTTTATTGGTTTGGGCGTTTGAATCTGTCATGTGCTTTCGAGAGCGTTTTGGCAAACAAGTCGGTGAGGAAGAAGAAGTTCCGCTTCTTCGATGGGATGCAACGCGGACACGTGCAAGTTTTGATAGTGTCCTGAAGAAGGAGATTAAAGACCATCGTGAGGTAAGGTTTTAGGCTGAGTTATTCTTTATTTGATGACTGAGTTATTGTGGGGGTCGAAACCAACACAATTAGATTTGTAAGGATTCGTGAGGAGAATTTAGAGATTTCTATGTTAACTAGGGATCACAAGAGATTGAGAAAGAGTTGTGTTTATTGCTATGTAAAAGTTGAGTACAAAGCTTGTGTATGTGAAAAATTCGGATCCCCTCAGGGTTGATACAAAAGAGGTATATATACTATATCTGAGGCGGTTCTGCTCCCTAAGTCTTCGCGGAATCGTATTGTTTGAGTCGGTCATGTTAGAGTGGGCTTCAAGCTTCATTCATGTTGATGGATCAGAGAATGCATTGGGCTGAAGATAGGATAGGCGACCGAGCCGACCCTGTGGTCGGGCCACAGAGGCCGAACCTGTGGTCGTTCCACAGCGCAGACCCTATGGTCGGTTCACAGTGCCGACCCTGTGGTCGGTCCGCTGTGCCGACCCTGTGGTCGGTCCACAGTGCCGGCCCTGTGGTCGGTCCGCTGTGCCGACCCTGTGGTCGGTTTACTCCTGCCTCGCCTCACTCCATGATCACTTGCTTCGCTTTTCTTCGCAGTAAGACTTAGGGGCTTACCCTACCTTGCTCCTTGAAAGTTCAGAGGATCATTTCTTCGTATGCTTGACTTTAAACGTAACTGTTGAGAGGGTGAAAACCGACCCCAACAGTTAGCCCCCCAGCTCGGTAGTATTAGAGATAATAGTACCGAGTTAAAGATGTAGTGGATATCAACACTTCCGTTTGAAGTTAAGGTGCCTGCTTAGCCTTTATCACAGTAGTAAAGAGTGACCTTATGCAAGAGGTTTTAAGACTCTGTAAACGTTACGAAGATTTTAAGACTTCGTGCTTCCTTTGTCGAAGCTGCTGTATTTTTTGCAGAAAAGATTCTTTTTCTCTTTTGAAGAATTTAAGACTTCTTATTTCTTATGGAGGTTTTAAGACTCCGTGTCGTGATTACCCGTATCAACGATGTTTTCGAGCGATTGCTAGTCGGTTTCTGGAGGGAATAGTGTTTTGTTGTTTTGAATGGAGTCGGGACCCGCTTGGTGAGAGAAAGAGAGAAGATAAGGTTTTGATTTTTTTTTTTTTTTACCTTCTCTTTCTTCCTTCCCTTTCTCTTTCCTCCAAAATTTTTTTTTTCTACTTCTTCTGCTTGCCGCCGACCGGAACCCATTGCCGACCATGAGCTCGTTTGTCGCCGACCGTGGGCTCGCCACTTCTCTTCTCCCTTAGTGAGTTCCTTCAATGATTCCCTTTGCACAAGTCTCTCTAAATCCCCATAGCTCATAGATCTAGATTTCTTTCATGGAGAATCAAACTTTGTTATGTGAGGTTGTTGATTGCTTGAGAGAATCCTTGGATCCATGGTTGCTTTTGATTCCTAAGCTTCGATTGTTGATGGAATTGGTATTGAACTTGCATAGACTTTTGGAGATTCCCCATTGAAACTTGTTTAGGGATAGAGCTTGCTCTTGAGGTGTGCTCTTGGTAAAGGATGAAGATTGTTGACCTTTGATTTAATTTGTTCACTTGTGTAGGTAGATTTTCGTTATGGAACAAGACACACTTGATTCGGTTGATACTGGTGGATCGGTGTTTAGAACCGACCCCGTGGTCGTGTCATTGAGTGGAACTGAACCTATGGTCGAGCTCTTGGGTGTGAGTGAGCGTGTGGTCACGACCCCGAGTGGTAGCGAGTCTGTGCTCGTGTTTTCAAGTGGGAGCGAGCCCATGCTCGCGTCTTCGAATAGGAGCGAGTCCGTGCTCGCGGTTTCGGGTGGAAGCGAGCCCGTGCTCGCGGCTTCGAGTAGGAGCGAGTCTGTGCTCGCGGTTTCGAGTGGAAGCGAGCCCGTGCTCGCGGCTTCGAGTAGGAGCGAGTCCTTGCTCGCGGTTTCGAGTGGAGGCGAACGTGTGGTTGCGTTGCTAGGCCGAACCGACCACGCGATCGCACTGCTTGGTCGGACCGAATCCATGGTCGCACCATCGGGTCGAGTCGAGACCGCGGTCGCACTACGTGGTTCCAACGCCATCATCGCCGAGGATTATGACGGCATCCTCGACACCTCACGAGAGTTCCGGCATCGGAATTCGCCTCCGTAGCAAACTCACCATTCCGCGGGTTAGTCTTGGTGAGTTCGATGAGAGTGATGATGGTGTTTTTGAGGACTTAGCGGATATTAAGGAGGAGAGGAGGCCTAGTGGTGACGAGGATATGATGGCCCGCAACGGGGGAATTGGACTTTCCTTCCCTCTGAATGATGAGGTCCAGGGGATCTCAAACGGTGCAGCCGATGCCGCCGCGTCGCTTGATTCTTCTTCTACTTTCAGGTCACTTCCCTCCGATGCCAAGGATGGTGATGAGGTTGACCGACCTGTAGCAGTTAAGAAGAAGAAAGTGCGACCAGATCCTCCGGGGTCCACCCTTTGTGACGAAGAGTCACTGCATCTTCTCTGGGAGAAGTGCGAGATTTCGGATGAGATCGTGCTGGTTGCTCCTGATCGCACACAACGAGCTGATGCTCCGCCTCCGGGGCACTTCACCGTATACGAGAACTTCATCGAGCATTGCTTGTTGTGGTTCCCAATACCAGGCTTCCTTCTTCGCTTCTTAGATGCGAATGGTATCTCCCTTGCTCAGATCAACCCCAGGGGGTTGAGACATATCATCGGTATCTATGTGCTTAGCAGGGAGTGCAACGCAGAGATTAGCACCGAGCAGCTATCCACCCTTCTAGACTTCAGGCCTAAGGGCCGTGCAGACGAGCTTAGGTATATAGTTTCTCCGGTTCCGGGTCGTACGCTCATTGATGGGTTCCCGAGCAAGGATGACCACTTTGAGTACCGATTCTTCTTTGTCAAGATCTCGGAGAAGACCATTGAGACGGATTGTATCCCTCTTGTCAGGACGAGTTGGGAGAAGAGAGGTAACTCTATACTTAGAGAAATTTTCTTTTGTATCATGTTTATGTTTTGTGTACTGATTTCTGTATTGCTTTGCTTTGTTTTTGTAGTGAGACCAGCTTCTCGTGCGGCGAGTCGGAGTGAGGGAGGGGCCATCCACAGTGCTCTTGCCTCCGGAGAGGGTGATTGGGAGAAGTCTTTCACCCGTCAGAGGATTCAGAGGGCGCTCTCCACCCGGATCTTCCCAAGGAAGGTCCTTGGATGAGGTACTCCTAGGGTTTCGGTCCATCATCAATTGGAGAAGACGAGTGTGGCATCACCGAGTGCCGTGGCGCCAATGAAGATGGGCTCGCGGACTCGGGCTCCATTGACCACGATGCCAACGACTCCTGCTGCGCCAGTTCAGCGCTCTCACGCTTCCGACCTTACCCCTGACGAGATCGCGAGGCGTCGTGAGCAGTCTCGGAAGAGGGCTGCTATGTCAGAGGGTAAGGCAAGAAGTATTCCCAAGAGGACATCCCCGAAACGACGGAAGATGGATTCCTCTCCTTTGACGAGCTGAGGTGCTGCGGTACCACCATCTCCGACTCCCGGATCTAGCAGGAGGGCTTTTGCGGTAGCGAGGGCCAAGGCTTCTGAGGTTCGATTCTCTTTCCCTCCTTGTGCTTGTCATTGTTATTTAATTTGTTTTGATGTTTTACAATTCTCTTCTCTTTGCATGCAGCTCACTACTCAACTGGACCAGCTGTCCCTTTGCTTTGAAGAAGACGAGGCCCATAAGGCCATCGCTCTCGTGACAAGGAGCTCGATGAGGCCCATAAGGCCATCGCCGAGCTTACTGAGAGGAACGGCGCTCTTGAAGGCGTTGTTGCCTCCGTGAAGAAGAAAGAGGAAGAGTTGAGTAGTAAGCTGTCAAGGGCGGCTTTGAGGCACACGAAGGACAAGGAGGAGAACGCTTTGATCCAGGAGAAGCTACAGGATGTTCTGGACCTCCATGACACGAAGGTCGCGGAGGCCGTTGCTGAGGCCAAAGACGAGGTGGCTCGTGGCATCGCTAGTCGTACCAAGGAAGTTGCCGGGCTGCTTAGTGAGATTGAGGGGACAACAAAGGACAACATGCTGGACCTTGCTGAGATTGACGCGAGCCTGGAGTTCATCAAGCGTCTCCGTGAGCCCGATGGACTGTCTTTGGAGGTCGTGGAGGAGCTCTTGGTCGAGAGGAAGATGGTGATTTACGATGCTCGTGACGTGTTTGGTGAGCTTGTCTCTGGCGTGAGGCAAGCCTTGGAGATCACAGAGGATGCTGATGTAGCTGATGAAGATGTGTGACCATTTCTCTTTGATTATGACTTAGTTTATTTGTAGTTTCTTGTTTCTGAAAACTCTTGTTGGAATTGATTATTTTCGGTTGTAGCATTGGATGGTTTGTATCCTTGCTATTATTTTGGATCATTGCATTGTGGAGAATGCGAGATGACTTTGTAGCTTTTGTTCGTGGTGATGAACCTTGATGGTTTCTAGGAGTAATGTACTTGTTTTAAACATCTTTGCTTTATGGATGGGACTTTATTTTCTAGTGAATGAGGCTTGCTTTATTTGCTCATGGATGAGCCTTTGCTTAAGCTGTGAAAACGCAAATGCGTTCACGCTCTTTGTCTGCCAACGTTGCTGTTGGGCTTTGCAGAATGGCGCTGTTCTCAAGACACGTCTGTCTGAGAACGAGTTCACCTTGATTTTGACCAGAGTGCATCTTGGGTTTCTGAATGACACGTTCAGGGTACATGCCAAACGGAGGTCATTAGCAGCTGCATTACCAACGACGTTTGTTGGGTTTCTGAGTGATCAGTTGGGTTCATCCGCCCCAATTCTGAACACTGGAATTTATATAGCGCGCTGTATCCGTTGTGGATGTCATTGTGTTCGTATTTCTACACTATTGTTGTGGCCAGCAGCAATAAATGCAGAACGACTCTACTCGATTAAAGCTTTGATAAGTCCATAAAGGACAAGCTGTTCTCATGATGAGGTTTATGTCGAGTGTTTGTTGTTTTTTTGGTGACGATGTTGTCAAGGAGTGGCGTAAGGGTACCCCACTCCCCCCCCTTTTAGACGAAAGAGGGAACTGAAGTCGTCTAGAGACTGGTGACAAAATCACTCCCCCCCCACTAAGGCAGATGAGATCATGTGAGCTCGTCCGTAATGAGGCTGAAGTGAAATGTAATCCCCCCTTTTTGATGGAGGGGGGCAACTGAACCTATCCGAAGACAGGTTGCCTACGTACCCTTTGCAGGGATCAAGTCGCCTCGTAGTTCATTTGGTGGAGAAGACTAAAGATAGTGATGGGAGAGGGTGGGAGAGGTGCGTTGAGATTGACTGCGCGACCAAGAAACTCCCATTGGCCTACAAAAACTTCTATAAGAGATTAGTCAGGTCCTTGGCCTGACTGGAATTGATCCTTGCTTTCTTCTGCGGCCCTTGCGGGGCCGAGTCATCCTTCTTTCCTTTGTGATTTCCATGCGCGTCCTTGTTATCATTGCGAGTACGCAGCCTTTGTTTTGCTAAGAAACACATGCGTGAATCCTTTGATTGCCAAAGATTGTCTTCACGCCTTTACAGGTCGGGAATTTCAAACACAAGTGGTACGTTGATGGTACAGCTCTCATCTGACCGAGCAATGGTGTTCCCATGATAACGTTGTAGACGGCTGGGTGGTCAGACACCGTAAAGTTCACCATCTTCTTGATGTCCCCCGCTTGAATTGGCAGGCGGATCGTCCCTATGGTCATAGTGGTTTCACCAGAGAAGCCTGTTATAGGCTTCGGTTGCCTCTTGATGAGCGACAGGTCAATCTTCATCTTCTCAAGAGTATTTTTGAAGATTACATCCACTGAGATTCCAGTGTCGATGAGAACACGAGCAACGTTGAAATCAAAGATGGTCAGATTGATCACCAATAGGTCGTTATGCGGATAGTCTATTCCTTCGGCATCTTCTTCGTCGAAGGTGATAGGATCACCGGAATGCTTGGTCGTCGGAGAGGCAGAGATGTTGGCACAAACTTCAGCGCGCCGCTGATAAGCCTCGATCGCAGTTTTGTTATCAGCACAGTATGGCGATCCTCCCAGGATCATGGAGATAGTACCATGCGTGCTTCCGTTCTCGGGATTGTCACCACGACGTTGTCGTCTGGGATTCTCAGTCTGGATCTCGGTAGTGTCTTGAAATTTCTCCTCCGGCTTGAAATCCGAAAGATTGATGTTACCCTTGAGGATGCCTTCGGCTAGCCTAGCAGCCAGTTGTCGTCCCAACTATCGGCACCTTGCAATAGAATGTCTGGTTGCTTTGTGAAAATCACAATACAACCTCTCGTCATATTCCTTTGGGTCTTTTACCCAAGTGAAACTTCCTCTGCCGCGTCCCCGACCACGGCCTCGACCTCTGCCGTAGTCAAGGCGAATCAATTTGGTAGTTATGAGCTCCGCCTGCTCCCCCTTCAAACTGGACGAAGGCAGGATTGCTCTCTTAGAAGCAGCTAGGGCCGAAACCTGAGTAGGTTCGCTTATCTGCTTTGCTTTTCCGCCTCTCTTGGCGCGGAACTCTTCTTCACTTCGGGCAAAATTAGTTGCGCGATGAAGCGCGTCTTGGATCGTATTTGGCGGATTGATGGTGAGTTCTTGCCAAAACGGAGATGCACATCTCACTGCTCTTCTCAATGCTTCCAACGCGGATGTGTTGCTGATTCCATCCACCTTTGAAAGGGTGTTCTTAAACCTTGTCAGGAAAGACCGCAAGCTTTCACCTTCTGCTTACTTGTTTGTCCACAGCTCTGCGTCGTAGATCTTTCGCTCGGCGAAGATGTTGTAGTGCTGCACAAACATCTCAGAGAGCTGGTGGAAGTTATGAATGGAGTTCTTCTCCAACTTGTAGAACCACTGGAGGGCAGGTCGTTTTAAGCTTTCCACGAACAGCTTGTAGTAACCAATGTCCTTCTCGGACTCTCTGAAATTTGCCTTTCTTAGGGCCACCTCAAACTCCATTAGGTAGTCAGCGGGATCAGAGGTTCCTTCATAGGTCGGAAACTTGATCCTTCTCGGGTCGGAAATTTGGGCTCCTGAGATGTTTTCTGCAAAGGGGGTATTACGTGCCTTCTCCAAGACGTAAGCGACCCCGGGAGCATTTCCTGTGCTCCGGTACATCTGTAGCTTGGTAGTCCGCAGATCAGAGACGACTTGATCCAGGGGTGCTTTAAGTGTCGCGACTCCTCCGTCTCGGGAGCCCTGCGGAGCCCTAAACTCTCGTTCCCTCCTGCGAAGCTCTGCTATGATCGCATCTCCTTATGCGGCAGCCGCAGCATGGTCAACCTCTGGGTTGACTCGGGCACGCCTCCGAGAGGGTTGATCCTCATCTGAACCCTCCACCACGCGCTCCGGAGTTGCATCAGATTCATGAAGAGGCGGCGGTGGAGGCAAGTCCTCTGGGGCTGTGCGACCGGTCTGAGGCGGCTCCGCGTGTCGACCCCTTCGACTGGTTCGGGGTGTAGCAATGCTGAGGCGCGTTGGTCGGACACGGGATCTCTTGCGCTTCCTTCTCTGGAACGCTTGCAGCTTGTTCGTTGTGGCCTCCAAGTTCCTCTCTTGATCCTCAGCTATTTTCATGAGGGTTTCAAGCATCTGCTTGATCTCCGTGACATCTACCGGATTGTTCGTTACGCGAGGCGCAGTATTTTCCACGGAGTTGTCTCATTCTTCGCTGTTCCTCTGAGATAAGGATCCTTCGCTGCTGACGGTATTGTTGTCTGACATCTTCATTGGTGTTGCGAAACCCTAGCTCTTGTGTGTCAGAAACTCTCTAGGTCCCCTTAGTCGGCGCCAAATTGTGGGGGTCGAAACCAACACAATTAGATTTGTAAGTATTCGTGAGGAGAATTTAGAGATTTCTATGTTAACTAGGGATCACAAGAGATTGAGAAAGAGTTGTGTTTATTGCTACGTAAAAGTTGAGTACAAAGCTTGTGTATGTGAAAAATTCGGATCCCCTCAGGGTTGATACAAAAGAGGTATATATACTATATCTAAGGCGGTTCTGCTCCCTAAGTCTTCGCGGAATCGTATTGTTTGAGTCAGTCATGTTGGAGTGGGCTTCAGGCTTCATTCATGTTGATGGATCAGAGAATGCACTGGGCTGAAGATAGGATAGGCGACCGAGCCGACCCTGTGGTCGGGCCACAGAGGCCGAACCTGTGGTCGTTCCACAGCGCCGACCCTGTGGTCGGTTCACAGTGCCGACCCTGTGGTCGGTCCACAGTGCCGACCATGTGGTCGGTCCGCTGTGCCGACCCTGTGGTCGGTCCACAGTGCCGACCCTGTGGTCGGTCCGCTGTGCCGACCCTGTGGTCGGTTTACTCCTGCCTCGCCTCACTCCATGATCACTTGCTTCGCTTTTCTTCGCAGTAAGACTTAGGGGCTTACCCTACCTTGCTCCTTGAAAGTTCAGAGGATCATTTCTTCATATGCTTGACTTTAAACGTAACTGTTGAGAGGGTGAAAACCGACCCCAACAATTATTCTTTGATGGCTGCGTTATTATTTATTCTACGGCTGAGTTATTATTTATGTGATGGCTGAGTTATGGTAATTTGATGGCTTGAGTTATGATTTGTTTGTTTGATGGCTGAGTTATTCTTTGTTTGATGGCTGAGTTATTCTTTTTACGGCTGAGTTATGATTATTCGATGGCTGAGTTATGAGTTACTGTTGTAGGTGCGTGTGAGGCATATAGTTTCGAAGGAGTTGGTAGAAGACATGTTTCCTCAGTGGTCGGGTGACGACGATGACCCACAACTGAATAACCTGATAAGAGACCTACATTCTTGTAGGTTTGTACGAGGTGATTATTGGGATGTGCAGAGGAAGGAGGAGAAGAAAAAACCCAATTTGGCTTTAGTTCCTTATGACTCTGAGTCTGAGCCACCCAAAAAGAAGCAAAAGAAAGATAAGAAAAACGAGGGTGAAGCTGCTGATATAGAGAAGAAGGAGGATGCAAAGGGAAAGGGTTTAAGCGACGATGCGGCGGCTCTGAATACCATTGTCGCTACGCTGGATAATATTGCGAATAGTATTAAGAGCCAAGGCTTTATATTTGAGAAGATTGGGTCGAAGTTTGACCAATTTGATCAAATATTTGCTGATATGGAGATGAAATTTGATGATTCTCTCAAAGATGTAGTGGATGCGCGTCTGAAAGTTCTGGGTTTAGCCCAAAACTATGTTCGCAGCCCAAAAACGCAAACATTACCACCGCATAAGTCAGTTAATAGTCCAACAGTCCTTATTAACACGGAATCTGAGACCCCTGATAATGTTGTGTAGCCGAAAAGCCTTC
This sequence comes from Draba incana, assembly GCA_963576765.1. Classification (NCBI taxonomy): domain Eukaryota; kingdom Viridiplantae; phylum Streptophyta; class Magnoliopsida; order Brassicales; family Brassicaceae; genus Draba; species Draba incana. The sequence goes on along the minus strand of OY755202.1, from coordinate 9,691,752 downwards.
GGTTGATGAGCCGGCTAAGGCCAAAAGTCGAACTCCGCAACAGTATTTTCCAAAATTGAAGGCCGAAATTCCTAAGGGTACCCCTGATGAGCTTGGTAAGGCCGAAGAGAAAGTTGCGGGGTCGAAATTGAAGGCCGAAATTCCTAAGGGTACTCCTGAGGCAAAAAAGAATTTGTTTGGTAGTGGTCTGGCAGATTTCGTTTCTATTTCTCCTGCTAAGCAACCAGATCTACGACGCCGCTCCAGGAGGCAAAAACCAATAGAAAATGAGGCTGATTTGATAAAGCAGGTTGATGATGCTACTAAGAAGAAGGCTGAGGCTGCTGCTAAAAGGAGGGAGAAGGCTGCTAAGAAGAAGGAAGAGAAGGCAGCGGCTGAGTTAAAGAGGAAGGAAGAGAACACAGCGGCAGAGTTAAAGAGGAAGGAAGAAAACACAGCGGCTGAGTTAAAGAATAAGCCGGCTGGGTTAAAGGAGGAGGTCCAAACAAAGGGTGGAATAATAAGAATACCTACTAGGGTTCCACCTACTCCTGGGAAGAAGAAGGGGAAGACGACTGGAGGTGAAACTGATCTTGAGGATGTGACCGAGGAAGCGATCGCAAAAGGAAATGAATTGTTACCGGAGTCTGATGAGGACGAAGATGAAAGGCTTATGTTAGCGAGAATTAAGACTCTTTGGATGAAGGATGTTCATTTACTCTCGTCTGGGTTAGCAGGAGAGAACGCAATTGGTTCTCGTATAGGAGTTTTTTCCTTATCTTTTTGGAGACAAAGGGGCAACATGCACGAGGAAGGATGTTGAACCTTCATCAGCAATCTATGATCCTCTCGCACCTGTGGACACGGATAAATTGGAGAAACTTATGGAACATCTAAGGCAATTCGAGTATGGAGTTTTACACCATTTTATTTTATTTTGTTTTATACAGCTATTAGCAATATTTGCCTAAACTGACTTGTGTTTGATTGTTAGGGACATTCCACTGACAGATGATAGGAACGAGGAAGCTCATTTCTACAGAGTACTCATCACTGAAAGAGCGCAGTGGCCGAAGCGTGAATATGGATGGTTGTTTGACACTGTAAGTATAAGTTACGACTGAATTATGATTATTTATGGCTGAGTCATTATTTATTTATGGTTGGGTTATGATTATTTATGGTTGAGTTATGGTTGTTTGATGGCTGAGTTATGGTTGTTTGATGGCTGAGTTATAGTTGTTTGATGGCTCATGTATGTTTAATAATGGTTGAGTTATGATAATTCAATGGCTGACTTAATATTCTGTGTACAGCATATTGCTGCGTATATCAGAGTCCTCATCAAAAGGTCCATGGAAGAACCCAACCCATTTTGTTCCAAGTGCATTGCCTTTGTGGACCAATGGTTCCTAGGAACATGGATTAAGGATTTCAATCAGTTCAAGATGAAACCAAAGTTGTTCAAATTCAAAGGCTCAGGTTATGAGTCACTCATAAACGGTGACCTTCAGACAAACAAAAAGTGGTTAGAAGATGTCGATCACTTGTACGGAGTTCTTCATACTAGAGGTTGTCATTGGGTGGCTTCACGTGGATCTTATGAAGGAGAAGATTGATGCCTACGATCCCATCATTGGAGATGTATTTCCTGAAAAGCAACAAAATATGCTAGATGCATTTAGGCCGCTGATGGAAATGATTCCTGCAATGATCAATGCTGGAATTCCTGGCAAAAAAATCGTAGGCAAAAAATTTGCGTTCACTGGAAAAGCGCCAAAAACATTCCCCAAAACACCCAAGTTGGCGATTGTGGGGTGTATTCACTGAAGTTTGTCGAGTGTCTAGCGCTTGGTTTAACTTTTGATGGGATATGCGATGCAAATATTCAGGGTTTACGGGTGAAGATGGCAGCAGAGATCTTAGATGAAGGAGGATATGATATGTATGAGCAGTTCTAATGATTTACCAATTATGAAACCTTCTATTTGTTTTTTCATTATTAGGATTTGACTGTAAATGATATGTTTTTTGTGTATAACTTATGGTTTTTATGATATATTACTCATCCATTTCGTTTAGATAACTCAGCCATACCCTAAAATCGGAAATGTAATTTGAAGACTTATGGTATGTTTAGATAACTCATCCGTGTCATTTAGATAACTCAGCCATACCCTAAAACCATTTATATAAGATTTAAGACTTACAAAATTATAATTAAGCTCATTTTATTAATATAAAATAAATATAAATCAACTGAATATGCATAGTTTCTTCAATTTATACAACTGAAGATATGTGTATGAAATCGAAAATGTAATCTAACTTGATCTTGAGATATAAGTTGTCTTACAAGTACTTCAAACATTACCTATAGATAATTAAGACCCAAAATCATATACAATAAACCATAAACAATTTTTTCAATTGAATGTGTATAATTTGATTCAGTTGAGTCTCTAAATCATATAATTTTTAAATGTTATACATTAAACCCTAAACCATGATCCCTAAACCCTAAACCCTAAATCTATAACTCAGGCGTGAAGTTCTTATAACTCAGCCGTAAAATTTTAAGTTGCGACGTTTCGTCTTCCTATCGCTTCCTATTGCGATGTTTCGGCTTCCTATCTCTATATATATATATAGCTCTTCTCATCACTTTTTTTATAGAAAAACCTAAGAAAAAAACCTAATCTCATCCAAAAAAACCTAATCTCATCATGTCGTTAGTCCCTGGTATGACATCCAAGTTCTTGAGCACGATCAATGTCATACACAACATGGAAGATCGGGATAACCTCCCTCTTCTAAATCCTGGTGCGGATGTCTGGTGTGACAAAACCACACTAACGTTGTTTAATTTTTTACACAATCTCTCGCAGGCGATCCCGGATATTCTTCGAGAGGGATTGGTTCAGCCGTGGCCGACTTACCGCTTCATTCCCGATGATGTTAAGGGACAGTGGTTTTTTAAACTAACCGTAAGCTTAACCGATAATGTATTCTTATTAGATTTAACTTTTTGTTTCTTAAACACTAATACTTTTTGTTTCTTTTTATAGCGAAAATACAGATGGGATCCGAGGCATAATTTGACAGTTTGGGCACAGTTTAATCTACTGGCTAGAACGGTATTTCGCATTCAAATTTGCAAGTTGAAGATGATATGGTTTCATGGCGGCGAGAAGCCTGATTGGATGACAAATATAGTTTGGCTTGGTCTAGTCAAAGGGTTTGATGAGTTAGGCCCTGATAATTTTCAGTATGGAGAATGTAACTTTTATTAAATGTTTTGTTTTGTTTGTTTATGTATATGAATCAGCCGTTTACAACAATTTACGTTTTTGGTTATTTAATACCATAACTCAGCAGTTTCGTAATATCATAACTCAGCCGTATCGTAATACCATAAGACAGCCGTATTGTAATACCATAACTCAGCCATAATGTAAACAAAATCCATAAGTCACGACGTTTCGTGTTTCTATCTAGGTTGTAGTTTTTTTTGTCAACAAATCTTCTGAATCTATGTATTTAAAGCGCTGATCTGAAAGTGACCTATACACTCGCCAAAGAGCCGCTATGCCTAACGTAGGTGTGCAGTGACCTATACAATCCCCTAAAAGCCGCCCAAAATCCCGCCCAAAATCCATAATGCCATAACAATGAATCCATAAGTCAGCCGTGATGCAAACAAAATCCATAACTCAGCCGTATCGTAATACCATAACTCAGTCGTATCGTAATACCATACCTTAGCCATGAAGTTATACCATAACTCAGCCGTATCGAAATGTTTGATGAGTTAGTCTCTGACTTATGTGATGGCTGACTTGTTCTTATGTTTATGTGTTGGCTGACTTATGCTAAATTTAAATCTCAGAAGAAGTAAATATGTAGATGGGCGGGAAAAATCCCGCCGAAAATCCACAACAGTGCCGTTGAACAGTAAATGGCTCGGATTAAATGTTACAAGTTTCATTTGAGCCTATATATACTTATTATATGGCTCATTTGTATGTATCCAATTATCAAATAAAAATCAAAAAAGTCTTTGTTCTTCCCCTTATGCGCTTAATCTAACACATATTTGGGTGATTTCTCTTGCAAGCGAATGATTGTGTAAACCGTCTGGAACCCGCCAAACTTGAAGAACTAAAGAAACACATGGCGGACGGCCGACCAGACGGACTCTCAAGAGCCACGATGAATGAGAGGGAGAGGTTTCAGCAAAGGAGGTAATTTCCCTGTTTCCTGATTTTATTTGAATCTTTTTTGCCCTTTAAGTCTCATTAAGTTGATCGATAATTCCGTTTTACATTTAGTTGGAGGACATATAGCTTGCTCTTCTTGTTGTACTAAACTGACGTACATATGCCCTTCCTGCACTTTGCAACATGGAGAAGAAAATATGTTGGGACGGACGGCCGTGAAAATATCTTCAAGAGTTGAAGAAGAAAATAGATTGGGACGGACGGCCGGCCAAGGACCAAACTTTAAGAATTAAAGAAGAAATTGGCTGGGTTATAATGTAATGGCTTATTTATATGCGTTGTAAGAAGGAAGAGATTATAAATATAATTGGCTGGGTTATAATGTAATGACTGATTTATTCTTATCATTAAGTAATTCTGTAATGGCTGATTTATAATGCACTGGTTTTATAACTGTTCCTTCGCAACTCTTCGTTGTCCCGCGCCTATTACCAATAGGAATATCGACGATAAGTCAGCCGTAACATTTCATAAGTCAGCCGTAACATTTCCGAATTTAGCCAAAACATTTCATAAGTCAGCCGCAAACAAAATCCATAATTCAGCCGTAACATTTCAGAATTTAGGCGAAACATTGCATAAATCAGCCATCACATACACATAAGTCTGCTATAACTTAAACATAAAATTGCCATCATATTATCTCCCCTCAACGACCAGAAGATTTGGCTGTCTGATTCAGGTATGACCTACATTCTTAACATACCAAAGCGCTGCTACTGCTGCCCGCTCAGCTGCGATATTCTTCTTGTGTTGTAGATCCCCGAAATACTCCAAAACCGTTATCTGAGAATCCGCCTTGATTTCAACTGTAACTTTAACTGCAAATCTGAACAAGAATACAAAAAGCCAGGTTCATGCTACGAGATTACGAACCTGAAAGGTGTAAGAGAACCGCAGAGATTATGTCTCCTTACAGTCTCATATTAATGATAAATGATGAGAAAAATAGGAGTTTATGTACCGTTAAGCGCATGTGTGAGGTAGCCAACTAGGCAGCGGATGAGCTGGCAAATTGTGGCAGAGGACGAGCCAGGTAGCTAAGAGAGTTAGTAAGCAAGTGAGCTAGGCTGCTTGTTAGCAAGGTAGCTCGTTAAAAAGGCAGCTCGTTAGGTCGGCAGCCATGAGAGCTAAATAGCTAATCAACTCGTCAGGAAGGCAGCTTGGCAGTTAGACAGCAAGGCGAGCTGAACACTTAAGAGAGCTAGTACCCAGCGAGTTAAGTGTTTAACGAGTTAATAAAGAAGGTAGATCATCGGAATGATCAGCTAGGTTTTTCCAAAGACGACGAGTTAGGTCTCCAGAAGTATGTCGCCACAGATGGCGAATTAGGTCATCGAAGGCAAGTTACATAGTGATTAAGTAGATCTCTGAAGATAGATCACCGGAATAGACGAATTAGGTTTTAGGGAAACACACGTTACTGTAAACGTATCTGAAGAAACTACAAGTATCGGATTGCAGATCCAAAACATGTTTTGAAAACTGGACATCGAGATATTTCCAATGATATGTAGATCGCTTTCTGGATCCCGCTGTGCCGTTGGGAAAAAGCTTATGAAGTAGATCATCGGAGGTGATGAATTAGGTTTTCGGGGACATACGTTATTGAAAATGTAACAGAAGAGGCTACAAATCTTCGATTATGAATCCGAGACCTATTCTGAAAGCTAGATGAGGAGATCTTTCCGATGATAAGCGGTCTCCTGGATCGTTCTAGGTCACTTGGAGAAAGCTTCTGAAGATGAATCACCAAAGGTGATAAGTAAACTTTTTATGGAATATGCGCCACTGGAAACGTGATAGAAGAAGCTACAAATCTCGGATTATGGATCCAAAACCTGTTCTTGAAACTAGACAAAGAGATCTTTTCGGTGATATATAGATCGTCTCCTGGGTCCTTCTTGGTCGCCGGAAGGACGTTGATCAAGTGAACTGGTCGCAATTAGTTCGTACGTAACGCGATTCTTCTGTGGGAGAAAATCTCTAGTCCCCTCCTTCTAGCGCCAAATTGTGGGTGCTGGATTCTCACAATTGAATTTGTAAGGTTCGTAGGGCGATAAGAGATTTCTAGGGTTTGAATCACGAACGTAGATTAAAACGCAAAGACAAAAGCAAAAGATATGAATTAGGGTTTTTATTGATAGCTGGAAATCTATAAGAGTTTTTCTGTATAAGATTTCTGATCCCCTTATTATGAGGATGTACAAGGATATTTATAGTGTACAAAGTCGGTTGGGCCAAGCCCAATAGGAATAGGAAACTTTCCTAAGTCTTCTAGGTTTTCCTTTTAAGTATTGGCTACTAGGTCGGCTGGGCCTTAAATGGGCTTCATTTCTTGGGCTCATTGGGCCGATTGGTAGTAAACCTCTGGTTCTGTCACCGGTTAACTGGATCTTTGGAATTGCCGGTTTAACGTATACTTAGTCGTTTTAGGCTTATCTTCTAGGGGAGATTTGACCTCTACAAGTTTCTTATGGGAAATCTCTCTAGACGGTATCCTCTTATATAGATGGTTCTGATTTACTTTCCCAATACAATAAAGGAAAAGTTATTAGAGATATGATCTACGGGAATGTATATTTTTTATTAGAATACAGTATATATGATTAACGAAAATAAAGAAGAAATTATACTTTTTAATTTAAAATTGATGCCTGTTTTAAATTTTTAAAAAGATCATATCGATATTTTAGTACTCCCTCTCTTAATAACAATATTAGCTCACTCTCAAAGTTATTTAAGTTACTCAATTGTATCACATGCTTTATGAACTTTTGTTTTGGAACTATCCATCTGGGTACTTATTCATGTTGCATCCATCATGAATCTTGAGAATTTTGTATGCACTCAATGGTCATATCATAATGTTCCTTTAATAGTCTTGTCGTTACTTACAATGGCACTACTTCTTTATAAATATATGTGTATGTATTCATTATACAATCTATTAGGCCATCCGCATTAGTCATATTTTTTTGTGTCTCTCCATTAAAAAATATTAAAACACCATCTCTCTCATCTAAAACAATTTTTATTTCTTCTATATCTCTCCACTTTCCTTTTTTTACTCAACATTATATTCATTTTATATTCTGAGACACACTTTTTTCCATCTCAAATCATCTTCCCTAAGACATAAACACACACTCTTCTCTTTTTACTCAAAATTATATTAATTTTATATTTAAAAACACCCTCTCTTTTCTATAATCAACTACACTATCCACTTTCACTCAAATTATTTAATTTTATATTCTGAGACACCCACAAATTATAACGAATGCGGATGCTCTTATCATCAGTTTCTCATTTTCCCAAAAATTTATAAAAACGATGTCTGAATGTTCTCATGATTCGTCTAATAATGAGATTGTTTATTTTAGGCCTACTGGTTTAAATATACCGATGCTTTTAACAATGGATGCTCAATGTTGTGATCACCATCGGACGTTTTTAACAAAGGTATCAATATTCTAACATATGTTTTTATGTATCGCAAATATAATGGGCCTATATACTATGATGTTTGAAACAACCCGCATTTTTTTTTATAATAATTAAATAATTAACCCGAATTAATAATCCCATAATTATTAATTCTCAACGGCTAATTCAACAATAACAAACCCAGCGGAAAACAACAATTAAATCTAGTCATTTAAATCCAACAACATTTAAAATTCAATAACCAAATAACACAATTTCAATTCAGATAAGTCAAGCAACTTAAACAAAATGATTTACTAGAATCAGCAACAACAACAATAAACCCTAATAATCCTCTCCCTATTGCCTCGATTCCGTGACACTTTTCCTTTACCTGCTACACATGGGAATAAGAGTTGTGTAAGTTTTCATAAATACTTAGTGAGCTGGTCATTCCGCCTACCGGCGTAACAAGCAGGCTCGGATAAACAATCAATATCACATTAACGATTACACAACAGAACACATAATAAACAGTGCATTTCAGACAAAAACACGGAACGACAGAGCAACACCAGGAGATGTCGATCGACACGACATAAAAACTTGTGTCGAGCGACACGCAGAACGTGTCGATCGACACGACAAAAATACTCGTGTCGATCGACACGACAAATAAAACTATGTAGTTCCTGAATCGAGTTCCTCCTCTCCCGACTCGATTCCGGTCCACACGAGTCGTCAACCTGCACGAAACTCAACATAGACAATCTATATACACCCAGCAATCCACCAATACACGAATCACACAAAAACATTCACGAAATCACATCAAAATCAACCGTCATTGCCTAGAAACCACTGTCACAACTCACCTTAGCCTAAGAACGATTGAAAACGAAATTGAGACACGAAGAACACACGAAACCTTCAATTTTCGCCCCAAAACTCTCTCTTTCACCTCTGCCCCGCCGCCAAGGAGAAAACCTTAGGTTAACACTCAAAAAACGCGATTAAAACTTATATATATGGTTCTGCAGATCTGTATGTCGAGCGACACACTAAACGTGTCGATCGACACGACCAAAAACCTCGTGTCGATCGACACACTCCATGTGTCGCTCGACACGACCAAAACCCATTTTCTAGCCAGCGAAAATGTTATGTCGATCGACACACTTCATATGTCGCTCGACATGAACACCAAAAGAACACTTTTTGGTTCATGGATGTTACAATGTTCTTGAGGATTATTGTGTTGAGATCTATAAACAATAATTATGATTAAGGATTGTTATGTATTCATGTTTCGTACAATGCTATTTTCATCATTGGATATATATTTTCGTGGTTGACTCTCGTGTACTAATTGGATATATTCTTGTGTCGTTTGTTCCAAAAATTTTAGTTGATAATAAAGTACCGAAAAGCATGTAAGGCATATGAAAGTGTATTACATGACATGGCAAAAAATCCGGCTAAGAAAGAGTGTCTTGAGTTCAAACGGTTTATCTTTGAAAATAAAATCAGACGTCTCGAGGGTCATTACACTGAATGGTACTTGGATTTGATAGGATAGCACCGTTACCATTTGCTATCAGGACTCTTATACGCATCCATTCAAACGGATCGAGTTTCCAACCTAAAATCATCACTATGTTTTAATTTATGTTGGTTTAATATGTATCCAAATATGAATTGTGAGATTAATATTTTTATGTAATGGAATTTAAAAATTGTAATAATATTGTCTTCGTATATTTATTGATCATTACCGTATTGTTATTTATATGATGTACCTTCCGGCCGCCCTAGGTGTGACATTTAATATTTGGGATAGAAATTATTGGTGGTATATCATGAGACGAAACATAGTTACTGGAAGGACCTAGGTGTTACCAGTTTATTTCATTAATAACCGAGTTCATCATAATCTATAGACTGTTTATATAAAATAGACATAGTAAACTACGTATATTCCAAATACCTTGAGGATACCACCTTTTCCACCGGTTCTATGAGAAAAAAAATGGTAAAATATAAATGTGACTATGATTTTAGTTCAGATATCTGTTGAATAGTGTTATCACATGTGTTTGATCTCTTTGATATCATCTTTTAATTGAAAAAAAAAAAATACAATGGTAAGTTTACGAATGCTTATACGTGGTCATAAGTATGATAAGATACTTGCACCTTCATGTGATCTATTAGCTAATATATGATCAATATTTCTTTTTCTTTCTTTTAGTTTTATTGTTTGTTAACAATGTTTTAAGTTATTGAGTATATTCATATTTATGGTTTTCAATTTATTAAGTAAATAAATCTCTTTATCTTATATTAAGACAATATTATTAATTTATATATACGATTATCTAACCAGAACTTATGTTTATGCATGATATATTTAATTTAATCATATTGACCAATTTAAGTTATCTCCAACATGACTATAAAATTTAAGAAAATTCCAAATATTGTTAACATCTAAAATTATATTTATATTCAGGTCAAATAAACTGTTTGGGATAATGTATAGACTGTTTATATACTAGAAACAATCAGCCGAAAACAATTTGAAATTACACTCTAGTGTAATTAGGAGAAGGTATATCAAGCCAAAAACAATTTGAAATTGAGATATAAAACTTAAAATATCTTTTAGTCAAATTCAAATTAAAGAACACATTTGTCCCCTCCTTCAGACCAAAAAAAAAAAATTAAAGAACACATTACATTCACGTGTTCATGACTCCATTATTGGCATTCACAGGGGCGGAGCTGACGTAACGGAGGATATAGGCGAAAAGAAAATGGGGGCCCTCACTGTAAAGACATAATAATTTTTTTTTAATGCAAATGACTTCAAATATCCAAATATCCAAAATAACATCGAAAAACAAATTCTCCAAAGCAAAACCCAAAAAAAACTTATAATAAAACTACTTATTCATAAAAATTGTTCTTCTTGTATTTTTTCCCGCAAAATCACTCATCAAGCTTTTTATAGCATAAGCTCTGTTTTTTTTTTTTCCTTTCAACTCTGTTTTTGAGTTCGTTGTACTCTGTTTTTCAGATAACCAAGTTGTCTTTGGCTGTTTCTTATTAACTACTGACCATTTCTTGTCACATACTTTGTTTTCATCAACTTTTTTTTAGTTGATATATCATGATCTAGAGAGGAATGACATGATATCGTAAACGCTACGTATAACATAATCGCAAACGGGGGCCCTTTAAAAAATGGGGGCCCTAGACAAATGGTTCAAATGGCTGTGTGCTCAGCTCCGCCCCTGGGCATTCATTGTCAAATATCATACCACTTACGTTTCCTTAATTTTGGCTTGATTAGAGCATGAAACGGACGTCACTAAGTTGATGAGGGTCAAATCAAATTTGAACATAAGATCAAAACGATTCCGTTATTTATGCTCAGGAAAAGCCTATAGAAAAGGCACACTTCCTCACTTCTCAAAATATACTTGTACTAGTGGCCCATATTAGACTAGTCCAGTGGCCTACTAACCAGATCTATAACAAGACTAGGGGTGGGCAAAAAATCCGAAACCGAAAAACAAACCGAAACCGACCCGAAATTACCCGAACCGAACCGAACCCGATTTTTAAAAATAACCGAATGGGTTCTAAATATCTAAAACCGAAAACCCGAACCCGAACCCGAACCGAACCGAAAAATAAATGGTACCCGAAATACCCGAAACATAAAATTAACCTACATATATTTAGATATAAGATAGAATATGTTCATATACTTTAGCCAAATTTTATAGTTTTTATAATTATTTTTAGTCAACTCAAAAATTATAGGTATATTTTACTAAAAATAACCAATTTAGTGAGGTATATTATTTGAAAATTTCAATTTCTTTTTATTATTTTCGGATAACTCGAGTTAAAAATAATTAAATCGAACCAAAATTGGGAAAATTTTACGTAATTATGAGTATCTCGGATAACCGAAACCGAACCCGAAACCGACACTAACCGAACCGAAACCGAACCGAAATTTTAAAATACCCGAATGGGTATTATATTCCTAAAACCGAAAACCCGATAACCGAATTAACCGAACCGAAACCCAAATGGTTACCCGAACGCCCATGCCTAAACAAGACAGTCTTCCTGGTGAATGCCTAGGGTTTTTTATTGATAACTTACTAGATTTTACACCCACGCTACGCGTGGGGCTTGTTTTTCTAAAGAGTTTTATATATATAATTCGATTTGCTAATTTTTAATTGATTAAGTATTGAAGTAGACAACTCAAAACTGGTAAGAACATAAAGTATTCGTAGGAAATCAAATTAATTTATCATAAATATTAGTTTATATCTGTAATTGTACAAATAAACACAAATAAAAACTTAGATAAAATTAATAAGTCAAGATACTTTATATGAACAACACCGAAAAGAATTGTGCTATGAACATCTTAATGAATTCGTCATAACATGAAAACTTACCCACCGGACCACCGTATATGACAACCGTAAGATCGTCGTCACATGAAACGGCCTTCACAATATCGTTCGTAACAACATAAAAAAAAACATAAACACCACCAAACTCTTTGACGAATCAGATTGAGTGAAAGGAGATGACTAAAAAAATAAAATCTAACATTTAATCACAACTAACTAAATCAAAGATATATAAGTCGTCATAGACATTAGACGGGTTATAATAAAATCTAACATTTATTGAGCAATGAAATTATACAGCCTTTTGGCAGTTAGGCAACACATTGTGGGATCATCATTATCCTCATATTCCTCCGGCATAGAAGTACCGTATTCTTGCAAACAACAGAAGCAACATAATACCCATTTGTTCAGGATTTATTAGACTCAATAGTAGCCACGACAACAAACTTACCAACCTACAAAAACCCAAAATACAAATCAAAATACATTAATAAAAGTTCATAGAAATTATGAAATAGCTAAGAAAATACTCAACCATTTTACTAATAATTAAATAAGTTGGTAGTCTTCTTTTGGTTCTTAAGGATAAACTCGTTATATATAAAAACCGAAGACACATGTAGAACTAAACTATTATATTGATATTTCAAAAGAACTTTAAATATAGAAAACCAACAACCAAATTAGAAAGTCGTAATGCACGTAAGATAAAAAAAACAAATCATAATGCCGTGGAATTGAAATCAATTATAGCGAAAACACTTTTCTTTGTGGTTGTTGCCATCTGTGTCACTATCATCACTTGCTCTGTTTCCATTTGTGTCACCGGCATCATCGATTGAATTACTATGAAGAATTATAGAAGTTTTTGCTCCCTTGTTGTCCGGTGAGTTTGTTCATCTGTTTTTTCTTTGGATGCTTCGTCTATATCAGGCTACTCCTCTAAGATGCATGTAACTATGAATGTTTGACGCGTTGCATTGACGTTGTAGTGCGTAATTTTGAGCTTAAATTTATAAGTGCGGCCTTCAAAATCGAGCAGACATTGCAGTATGAACTATGATTGTTTATGGCACCAATGTTGGTCTTTTATACTTCTCTGCAAATTCCCAAGCTCCTTTCAAATGATAATATATATTCATGCTTTACGTGCTTTTTTACCTGCATCGCCATTGCCATGATTCCACAATGAGGAGGAAAGAAAACATTCCTGCTAAACTGAGGATCTATTAGTGTGCGGCAAAAACTCGCTTTTATGTGCGAGTCAATGTTTCTTTTGGCACCAAATTAAGAAACTTTTAGCGAGTGGATCAGTGCCTGTGAGCCACCGAATGGTTCACTTCATGCAATATACATTGACACATTACTCTTGCTCCCTAAGCTTTTTAACAACATTGAATCCAAAAAAATTATGATCACCAATGAAATCACTACACTACAAGAAAAAACCGAGAACCTGACGGATAAATCCGTCAGTTCTAGATTGTCGGAAATGATAATTCTGTCGGAAATCCGTCACAATTTCCGACAGATTTCCGACAGACCTATTTCCGACAGCGTTCCGACAGGTCGCCGGAGTATAATAGATCCATACATCTACTTTCAATATAATACATCTCTTCATCCATCCACGATCTATAATATCTAGAAGATGACATCTCACTCTATTGACGATTTTTTGTAACAAATGTTTGGTTGCAAGTTGTTGATGTTGTGAGTGAATGAAGATGTGTGGAATCATATATATAAAAACGCTGTCTGTCGGAAATCTGTCTGAAATCAGTCGGAAAGACAACGGATATAATAACGGATATAATAACGGCTATGTAACGGCTATTTTTTTCCGACAGATTTCCGACAGCATTTAAGTATCTGTAGGAAATCTGTCGGAAATTCTTAACGGTAACTAATTTCCGACAGATTTCCGACAAAAACACCGGCATTTCCACCGGAGTCGGCGCCGGCTAGTTACACCGTCCAAAATTCCGACAGATTTCCGACAGAATAATAGGCAGTCGGAAATAATTCCGACAGATTTCCTACAGAATTAAAAAATTTTAATTCCGAAGGTAATCTGTCGGAAAACAGTCGGAAATTTCCGACAGATTAATGTCTGTCGGAAATGTCTGTCGGATTTGCGGCTGTTTTCTTGTAGTGCTACGATCATGACGCTGATGCAAAAAGGATAAATAAACCAAATTAAAATATTGTAACTAAAATAATAAAGCTCATATACTCATGAATATATAAAGAAAAAACAACATAAGATCAATACTACTTTCAATAAAATATGTAAAAAGAATTGTTTTTTTGAATTGAATGTCAAATTTATTCAAACAAAAAAACGTTTTTACATCAAGTGCTCTCTTGGTTAATGTGAAGAAATCAAACTTTTACATAAGAAACTAAAATTATCTTGATACGAACCATGCTTCCATTCCACCGTCAAAACGACGATCTCCCATTTCTCGAATCGTTGATAGCCTATTTCGGACTTGTTTGTCGATGAATGTGATCAAATCTGTAGCAGTGAGAGGGGACTCTCCATGTCTTCTATTATTCCGCTCTCTCCAAATGGTGTGAAGAGTTGTTTGGAACACATATCGCAGCAAGAACTGTGTAGTGTGATTCAAAGAATCATCCACAAGTAGTTCAATAAGCTTATTCCAATCTGTTGTAAATAGATGATCAAGTAGAGTACGAACTAACTTCTTCCAAATCTCAGCCGAAAAACAGCAAGCGAAGTAAAGATGATTTCGTGTCTCAAGACTACTTTGGCACAAGGCACATGAACCGTTAGTTATGTTATTCCACTTAAGCATTCGATCTCCAGTGGATAAACGATCATGAATGGCAAGCCACGCATGAAAAGCATATTTTGGTGTAGTGTGTTGGAACCACAAACCTTTCCACCATACCTTAATTGGTTGTTCGACACGAATGTGTTTCCATGTTGCTTTTGAGTTAAATCGCGGTTGGAATTTCTCTGCATTTTTCCTCCATAACACCACATCGTTAGCCTCGCTTGTTCCCTTTCTTCTTTGCTCTTCAATTACCAGTTCAATGGTGTTGTATACGTCTAAACTGTGGTTCCGACGACGATGAGTGCGTAGAACCGTCGCCACTGATGTATGGATTGGGATTCCCAAGTCAATACAACCGCGGATGCCCGTAACGTCCATTAATCTGCCTTTTGTGGTCCACACGTCGAACCAGAATGATGTATATGCTCCATTGTTTACTTCCATTTTCACAAAGTCCCGAGCAATCTCTCTGTATTTTAGTAGTTTTTTCCACATCCAGGAACCTAATGTGGTTGTGGTTTTGATGTTCCAAAAAGATCCCTTCCGTATCAAGTAACAATGAATCCAATTTACCCATGGAGAGGACCGAGCAGACATTAATCGCCATATGAGCTTTAAGCATGAGACCTTATTTGCTTCAACAAGAGGTTTTAATCCTGAACCACCTTCACACTTTGGTTTGCAGACATCACACCAAGCAATCTTTGCTTTCGTAGCTTTGAGATCTGGGCCAGACCAGAGGAACGCAGAGCACAATTTATCGATTTCCTTTAGACAAGCTTTAGGTAAGCGAAACGCAGATATCCAAAAGGTGGTGAGGCTATGGATGACAGATCCAATGAGTTGAAGACGACCTGCAAAAGAGAGGTATCGGGCTGTCCAACTACTAATTCTTCCACGAATCTTTTCGATCAATGGATTATAGTCTTGCACTGTCATCCTTTTCGTTAGTAAAGGCAGACCCAAGTATTTGACAGGAAGAGAACCACACTCAAAAGGGAACTGATCGAGGATGGTGTTTTTAGTATCATCACTTACGCCTGCCATATAAATTGTCGACTTCTCAAGACTAATCAATAACCCAGAGAAGCTAGCAAACTCGGCAAACACACCAAGAATACCCTCAACAGAATGCTTTGTACCATCCGAGAACACAAGTAAATCATCAGCGAAGCATAGATGTGTAAGTTTTACATTCTTGCAATTAGGGTGATAGCCAATTTGCCGCTCTGTCGCAGCCTTGTCCAGCATTCTTGAGAGCACATTCATGCATATAACGAAGAGATAGGGCGAGAGCGAGCATCCTTGACGGAGGCCCCTTTCGCTTTTGAAAAAACCAGCTAGTTCTCCGTTGACCTGTACCGAAAATGCGGCCGTAGTAACACATAGTTTGATCCAATGTATAAACTTTTCAGGGAACTTCAAGGCAGACAACGTAGTAAATAGAAACGGCCATTGTACCGAGTCAAACGCTTTCGAGATATCAATTTTTACTGAGCACCTTGGGGATATAGTCGACTTATGGTAATTCTTCACTATCTCAGAGGCAAGAAGTACATTTTCCATCAGTAAGCGATCCTTGACAAATGCAGATTGATTCGAAGATATAAATTTTGGAAGCACCACCTTTAGTCTATTGGCCAGAAGTTTTGATATCACCTTATACAAGACATTACAACAAGAGATCGGTCTATAGTCTTTCATATCTATGGCTTCTTTCTTTTTAGGAATAAGAGCCAAGATTGTTGCGTTGATTCCTTTGGGTAGAAATCCCTTGTCAAAAAAAGATTGCACAGCCGTCACTACATCTTTTCCTACAATTGACCATGACTCTTTGAAAAATTCGGTTGTGTACCCATCCGGCCCCGGAGACTTATTATTCGGCATAGCAAAAATCACCTCTTGCACCTCTTTTTCCGTCACTGATCTGCTGAGCATTTCAGCATCTAAATTAGTGCATTCGAAACAGAGCAGCTTTGATAAATAATCGACCGTGGTGCCCATGTAGTTGTCTACTCTGTGGGATAGAAAATTCTTGAAAAATATTTCTGCTTCAGTCTTTATTTCCTCTTGCGTATCAGCTTTTGTACCATCACTTCTTCGCACTTCTCGTATTGAATTGTGTGCTTCTCGAACTTTTGCAGCTTGGTGAAAATAACGGTTATTTCCATCTCCCACCTTTAACCAATGGAGTTTAGACCTCTGCCGTAAAAAACGTTCCTCTAGCTCAGAAAGATGTTTCCATTTAGCAAAAGCTTGAGACTCCTCTACCATGCCTCTTTGGGTTGGGTTCGTCATTGTATTCATCTGCAATTCGCATAATTTATCATATGCTTCCTTCGTTCGTTTGGTTAGCTCCCCGAGATAATCTTTACTTAGCTTTCTCAATTCTGGTTTCAACTCTTTTAGTTTCTTAGAGAGTCGATGCATTGCTGAGGTTGAATTAAATAAGCTCTCTGTTTCACTCCAATAAGCTGCCACACTAGGTAAAAACTTAGAGGAGCAAGTGATAGCATTTGTGAATTTGAAAGGTCTTCTAGGACGTAAAGGAGCCACCGCAATCTGAATTTTGCAACGCAGATGATCAGAGCACCCGCCTGCCTCAAAAATAGAGTATGATTGAGGATACACCTGATGCCAAACATCATTCATAAGCACCCGATCTAGCTTCTTGCATATCACCCCTTCCTCTCTCTTATTGCACCAAGTAAATTGTGGTCCATGTGTTGTCATATCAATGAGAGAATTATAACGTACCAAGTCCTGAAAGTCCCTCATGCCCGATGTCGTGTTATTCAAACCTCCTGAGTGTTCATCAGCCTCTAAAATCTCATTAAAATCACCATAGATTAACCATGGTTTATCTCTAAATAACGGCGAGTCTTGGTGATTTTTGAGATCCGCCCATAAATCTTTTCTTTCTTCTACGTGATTTGAAGCGTATATAAATGAACAGAAAAATTCCTCCGTTGCGCCATCTAGCAACACCGAACAAGTAATCATCTGTGCACTTTTGAAAAACGGTGTAATTCGAACTTTAGGACTCCATACCACCCAAATCCTACCCAGACGGTTATGCTCATAATTTGATAAGAAAGACCAATCCCTGAAAACTGACGAAGCAATTCTCTGAGCTTTCCTTTCTTTAACTCTCGTCTCAATAACTCCACCAAATTGGAACATACTCTTTTTAATCCAATCCCGGACCACAGCGTGTTTATTTGACTGGTTAAATCCTCTTATGTTCCAGAAGAAACATGACATTAATTATTTCTTACGAGGAGGTCGTGTATTCAAAACACTAGGATTAGCCTCCATAGTCTTTTGAGTAGTAGATTCCCCAAGAACTTTATGATTTCCTTTAGATAATCGAGGCAGAGATTGTCTAATGGGAATGTCATTTTTCCTCTTGTGTTCACCATTCAAATCAACATTATCCGAAGAAAACACGTTATCAACAGTTTCTGTTGCATTTTTCTCCTCTATTATGACTTCATTAGAAACATGCTTCCCATCTAATTCACTGGTTTCCTCCATGTGTGAGTCAGATGTAACATGCTCCTCAGCCTTATCCTCTTCACTTAAAACCGAAAATCTTGAATTCGAAAGTATTGAAACTTGTCCAAATTCCAATTCTTTCCGCTTGTTTTTCGGGCTTCGACTAACACGGACAGGTGTGGACCATTCTCCATCCTCTTTATCATTCTCAACACTTTCTCCTTCGATAGGCAAAACCTGCTCAGTTTGCACTTGCACAGAGTCAACCACTGTTTCCTCCTCAATAACTCTTATTGCGCCCATTGTGACTGCGTTTTCCGGTATAGCTTCTTGAATCTTTTTCGGAGACACTTGCACTGAGCATACTGATGTTTTGTGCCCCCAGTTTCCACATGTAGAGCACCTAAGAGGCAGCCATGGGTAAGAAAATTCGACAATTGCTTCTTTACCATCTGGTGAAGTAAACTTCAAAACCTTCGGTAATTCTTTGGATAAATCTGCGTTAACTAGCATCTTAGCCAATTTGAAATTTAAACATTGAGCCGTATCCGAATGCATACGATCTGGTTCTCCGACGGCACTAGTTATAAAACTAAGGCCTTTCCATGAAAACATATTCATTGGAACATTCTTGAGATGAACCCATATTGGGAAGGGCTTTCCTTCCACCGTTTTGTTTTCCGAGTCTGGTGCCCATTGCGACATCCTCACCGGAATCTCTGCTAAATTCCATGTACTCCTGTTAAGAACCCGATTCCTTGTTACAGGATTGCAAATTCGAAATTTCATTGTTGTAGAATCGATGACTTGAACCTCAATCATCTGAGATTTATCACCCCGTGCCCAGATCTTGTTGACAATAGCATGTATCTTAGCTACATGTGGAGCAGGAGCTAAGAACTTCCCAATTAGAAAATCTTCCCAAAGGGGAGATGAATCCTTGAAAACTTCCTCTGGAACCTGAACCGATCCCACTCCATCTTTGACCAAAATTTGTAGATCATACTTCATAAGAGTTTTCTTTGATTGAACAACATTCGCCCATGATTGAGTAACAGCAACCCCTGGACGAGGAGATTGACTGCCATTGGTATCGGATACCTCCGACGAGACCATCGCCTCCTTCCGGAGACCAACGGCGGCGGCGGCGAAACGGTAACTTTTTTTTTTTTTTTTTTTTTTTTTTTTTGTAAAAAGAATTGTTAGGGTCAATATAATTTAGTAAAGAATATAAGACCAAACAAAATAACATAAAGTCTTTTATAAAAGAGAAGAGAAACATTAAAATCAAACTTAATCGACGAATCAAAACCCTTGACACTATCCCATCACAACAAAGTAAGAAAAAGTGAATTTAGAGCTTAAGAGAAAGAAAGGCACATATGTCTATGAATCATGATGAACATGTATGCTGCAAGAAAACTATCACGATAAACCTGCGAGAGGATGAAGGAAAAAAAAATATCAGTATGGATGAAAAATTTAAGTATGAAAAAAACAATGTGAATGAACGCTAAAACTCAGATGTATATAAGAAATCATAGATATGGTGATGAAGTGTTTCTATAGGTAAGTAAACAACTTATAATTAAATCTGAATTAAAAAATAATATTAATGACATATCTAATAACATAATTTATAAGATACCTTTGAAAAGTTGATTGCTTCTTCTTCAAGAAAGACACAAATTACGTAGCCAAAATATTACAGGCCTCTGAACAAAGAACACGAAAACACATCATATATCATAAATCGATATACACAAACCATATATTGAATAAATAAAACATATGATACTAAAGTCATGAATCCATCTTTCCACGAAAGCAAAACATAACAAAAAAACCATTAGACAAATATTGTATAACACACAATAAACATAACATGAGAACAACGAAATTTTTTAATCCATTTGACAGTAAAGTATCGAACGTACAAAAAAATTAGAGAGATTCGGAAAGTAGTTTAGAGTGGATGGATAAAAACATGACTATATATAAGAAAATATATTAGGGCTAGGAAATTTAGTCGGCTAAATTAACCTAATATTTGTATGCAATAATTTTTTTATTATCATAAGATAATTATGGAAGATTTAGGTGACAACTTTCGATTTTGAAAAAGTAAAAAGAAATAAAAAATTAATAGGAAAAGTAAACTAATGAAATGTATAATCACCATTGGTTGATAATAAGTTATTGGTAATTATCTATTTTTCGTAAAAAAAGGAAATATAACAAATTAAATCAACAATTATTTTATAAATTATGATGAATTTTTTTGTAGAATTTCCTTTTCCAAAAAGTAGTAATAATTTTGTTTCAAATTTTTTAATATCTATTTAAAAAAAAAAATATGGAATATTAGTTGCTATTATCCAATTTTTTTAAGAAAAGAAGAAAAACAAAAAAAGTTAATTAACGATGTGGACCAATCGGATCGCGTTTCTAAAATCCTAGGTGGACGCCCTAGGAGCGCTATAACATCAACTTTTATATAGTATAGATTTTAACTTTTATATAGTATAGATTTTGCTGCTCTCAACCCCGCCGCTGTTTTCATCGTCTCCATGGCCAGTTCCAGCATGAGATCAGCTGATTTATTGGGTGGCTCTCTCTCTTATCTAGTGTTTTATACCCAGTTGCTTGGTTGTTGATTTTAACTTTAGCTTTTGCTACTCTTTGTTTAGGTAAGCGAAAGCTGGGAGATGATTTGGAGACCAAGCTGACTCTGAGGAAACACAAGGAAACATCCGAGGAGAAGGTAACCTCAGATGGTCTGAATCCTTTTGTTCCTTTGACATTGACAATTCTCTTTACACTGTCTTCTTATGGCTACTCATGTAACAGGATTCAGTGGAAGGATTTGATCAAACTTCCCAATTCCTTAAGGTACCTCTTCTTTTTGTCTTTAAAATATGAAGAAACTCTTAGCGTTTAATAGCACAACTGTTGCCATACAGTCGAAAGACTTATTCTGCAGATGAATCTACTTTTTGTCGTTATGCAATTTACGTGCTTACACACTTGGCTGTTAAATTCAGGAACCTGCCGTAACAACAAATACGCTCTTGGTTGTCAATCTCTCTCCCGAAACTGAAATATCAGTTCTAATATCAGACATGTAAGCAACACCTTAATTTTCCACTTTCCTACCTAGAACAAGTTTTTTTCATGACTGATATTTTACCCTCCAGCATCGATTTCTTCAAAAGTGTTGCAAAACTTGTCCGTGTTCAACTTACTATAAACCGCTGGGGTGAGCATATGTCCTCTGGCTTTGTCGAGTTTGCCTCTTCTAACGAAGCAAACAAGGTGAGAGCAGTTTCTAGTACTTTAAAAAAAAAGTTTTTAGTTTTCATTTGAAAAGTAATGTATGAAAATTATCCAAGTAGTTATTTGAAAGCACCATTGCTGATTGCATGTTTTGCACTCTAGGCACTGCATAAGAAGAATGGTGAATATCTGCACGGTCACAAGATTTTTCTTGATGTGGCTACCGCTGCTCCACCGCCCAAGTAATTTTATTCTCCCTGTTATGGAGATTTCTTTTTGGAACACTGGTTCTAGCGTTTCGATGCCCATTACAAAAGTCTAACACTATCATATCTGTTAATTAGGTATTGCGTAGATCACAAGGTGGTTTGGTAAGGGATTTAACTAATTTTATCTTTAGTTTGTTATCAAGAGCACATTGGGTGAATGTTTTGGTATTCATGGAGAGATAACTAGGGTTTTTGATATTCCAGGTATGAAGAAGACTACCGAGAAAGACTTCTTTTGATGGAAAAAGATGATTTGAAGACCAAACCCAATGTGAAAAAATCTAAGATGGGTAGATTCTGCCGTACAAAGATTATCTACACCGACGATGGCCACCCTCAACAAGAAAGCCTACCGTTAGAAGAAGATGAGACACCTCCCGATTCGGTCGAGGTACATGTTCGTATTATCTCCAAAATACTTCAGGTTCAGAAGTAAGGCTTTGTGTTTAATAACCGAACTGTTGCCACACACTCGAAACAAGACCGATTCTGGGGGATGAATCTTGAGATGATGCTACCTTTTATTTTAATGCAATTTAATTCCTTTTCTCCTTAAGGTCGTGCTAACACACTTGGCTTCTTAATTCAGGAAGTACTCTTTGTTGCCAATCTCTCTCCCCAAACTGAAATACCCCATATGTAAGTAGCACCTGAAATTTCTTCTTTCATTTTCATGTTTTTCATGATTAAAATTTTACCCTCCATTTTTACAGAATCGATTTCTTTAAAGATGTTGGAAAGGTTCAGGTTCGACTTATCGTAAACCAAGAGGGTAAGCATGTGGGCTATGGCTTTGTTGAGTTTGCTTTTCCTGGCCAAGCAAAGGAGGTGAGATTCGTTTATAGTAATGGTGAAAAATATTCAAGTAGTTATTTGAAAGTACAATTGCTGATTATAGATCTCTGATATTGTAGGCCCTAGAAATGAAGAATGGTGAATATTTGCACGAACACAAGATTTTTCTTGATGTGGCTAAGACAGCTCCATACGCTCCACGATCCAAGTAAGTTGATTTTCCATGTTATGAAGATTTGTTTTGTAACACTGGTTACCAAAGTTTTGATGCCACTACAGAAGACTAACGTTACTGTT
Source organism: Draba incana (assembly GCA_963576765.1). NCBI lineage: Eukaryota > Viridiplantae > Streptophyta > Magnoliopsida > Brassicales > Brassicaceae > Draba > Draba incana. The sequence continues at coordinate 9,668,677 of OY755202.1, read as the reverse complement.
TTTGTTTATCAGTTGCAACCTTGCAGAGAAGCTTTGGTAAGGATTTTAACTATTTGTCACTTGATGCTGTTGAAGAATACATTGGTCGAAGTTTTTGGTAATACATGGAGAGCTCACTAGGGTTTTTGATATTTTCAGTTATGAAGACTACCTTCAACGAGCAAGCCTTCTGGTAGAAGAAGATGAGACAATTGAAAGACTTTGTGAAACTTCCGTTTTTGATGAGGTACATGTCCTTATTATCCATGTTGTTGTTAAATGCAATTTATGTCTTTTTCTCCTTAGAGTCGTGCTAACACACTTGACTGCTAAACGCAGGCAGTTGCTGTAACTGAAAAGACCATCCGTGTTTCCCCTTTATCTCGCGAAACTAAGATATCACATATGTAAGTGCACCTTATGACTTCCCCTTTCATTCTTGGAGCAGTTTTTTCATGACTAATCATCCATTTTTACAGCATCGATTTCTTCAAAGATGTTGGTGGAGTTGTTCATGTTCGGCTTAGGATAAACGATATAGGTGGGCTGAATGTGGGCTATGGCTATGTTGAGTTTGCTTCTACTACCAATGCAAAGAAGGTGTAGTAGAGATGAAAAGTATTTTAGTATCCATTTGAAAAGTTATGTATACGGGTGATAAAAATTATACTAGTTAATAAGTATGATTGCTGATAAATCTTTTAAACTGTAGGCGCTGCAAATGAAGAACGGTAAATGTTTGCACAATCGTGAGGTTGTTCTAAGTGTGGCTAAGATGCTTCCAACCAAGTAAGTTGATTTTCCATGTTATGGAGCTTTGTTTCTGTAAGTTATTGATAGATTTTTGATGCCATTACAGAAGACCTAACGGTATTATTTTTGTTGATTAGGTATTGCATAGATTACTATGTTTGGTAAGGGGTTTAACTATTTGCATCTTGAGTTTGTTTTGAAGAGCACATTGGCTGAAGTTTTTTGGTATACATGGAGAGATCACAAGGGTTTTTGATACTGCAGGTACGAAGACTATCTTCGGCGAGATAGCCTTCTGATAGATGAAGATGAGGCAGTGGAAGGACATGGTGAAACTCCCGATTTGGTTGAGGTACCTCTTCTTATTATCTCTTCAAAAAACGTCAGGCTCAGAAGAAATCTGTTTTGGTGATTAATTCCTGAGAATGATGAAATCTGCAATTTATGTCCTTTGCTGATAAAATTCAGGAAGTTGCCGTAACGAAAAGGACACTCTTTGTTGCCATTCTGCCTTACAGAATCAGAAGAGGAATATCATATGAAATATCAGATAGAATATCAGAAATGTAAGAATCACCTTAAATTTCCACAACTTTTATTGGAGCAAAGTTGACCAGGACTGATAATTTTAGCCTATCTTTTTTCAGCACCCATTTCTTTGCAGGTGAAGAAGTTGTTCGTGTTCGACTCAGTGTAAACCGCATGGGTGAGCATGTGGGTTGTGGTTTTGTAGAACTTGCTTCTGCTAACAGAGTGAAGAAGGTGTGAGCAGTTTATACTTTATAGTAATGATGAAAAGTATATAAAATTCATTTGAAAAGTAGATGAAAAAATATACAAGTTGTTGTTTGAAAGTTTGATTGCTGATCAAATATTTTATACTGTAGCTGCTGGATAAGGAGAAACATAGATGGAATCGCAATTTTTTGCTTGACGTGGTTAAGGCAGCTCCATATCCTCTCCGTCCCAAGTAAATTGATTTTCCATTTGGAGACTTTTTTCTCTAACTTATTGCCATAGTTTTGATGTCATTACAGAAGATTAATGCTGTTATTATTTGTTAATTAGGTACAACATTGCAGAGAAGCTTTGGTAAGTGATTTAACTATATATGCCTTTTGAATTTTGTTATCAGAGAGAGGTGAAGTTTTTGGTATGGATGGAGAGATGACAAGGGTTTCTGATATTCCAGGTACGAAGACTACTTTGTACAGTTTGGAGAAGATTATTTGGAGATCAAAGCAAAGAGGCCAGGTAACAATGATGTATTATCCGGTAATATAGTCGAATTCTGCGGTAAGAAGATTACCTTTGATGACGAAGACTGCTAGAAGATGATGCTCTTTGGTGTTTTAATTTTAAGCTCGTGATACAATGCGCCCCTTCGGTGTTTTAATTTTAAGCTCGTGATACAATGCGCCCCCTTTATTAGTTGTGTTTTCCTTATGTGTAATGTTATTGTAAGATGAAATAAGCCTAGTTATGAATGTTTTGGTGGTAAAACAATATCTGCCATCATTATCACCCACAACTAAGATTTGAAAATTAACTTTTCTCGTATTTGTTTACTCAAGACAGTTGCACGTAAGCAAAAATAATTGTGTAAGCTTGTCCTGTGATGATGCGTATTCTTGTAGGGGAATATATGCAGACTTTGGGGCTAACTTCTCCATTGGAATGATTCATCTCAATGATGTTCATTTCCATTTGTAGTGTCTATTAGAATAGGTTCATTGAGATGTATAATTTACATCTCCATTTAAATGGTTTTGATAACAAAATGACTTTATTTTAATCTAATTACATTTTTAACTATATTTATTTTAATTCTTGATCTAAAATATATGTAGTTTTCAAATTATTAAAATTGCATTTATAAATTTATATTTTCATGAAGTCAAATCTCAATATCCAAATGTTATGCATCTTTAACTTTATTCTTAACTATATTTACATTTTAAACAAACAAAATTGTTCAATGTTGTTAAGGATAGTGTGGTGAAAGGTCATTCAATGTTGTTCGAATCTCACTAACGCATTCTTCTCTTCAATCTCTCTTTCTTCCTCCAACAATTTCCAAAACCATTTCTCTGTGTATAGCCTCCGAGTAATGCGATGACCAAATGACCAAGAATGCAAGATCTAAAACATGTAAATGCTCAAAATCTATAACCAAATGCTTCCGGATCAGTAAAGTAGCATCACAAGTTCTACAAATAAGTAGCATCAGAAACATTCAACTTTACACTGAACCGAATCCAAAACTGAAGAGAACTGAGAGACAAAGAGAGTACTTACTGAAAAGTAGAGAGATGTTTATTGCCTTAAGCTTGAGTTTACTAATCATCAGAAGCTAATCATCAGTAAAGAACCATCAGAAGCTAACTAATCAAGTTTTTCATCATGAACATTCTCTATTCTTGAATACAATCCAAACAACCATAGATCAATCACAAATAAGACCTTGCATACCTTTCCAAGAGTATTGATTCTTCCCTTTCCTTGCCACAACCTGAATCTCACCCACAAAATCAAAGCAGCTCAAAAATCAGATAACAAACTTGAAATTGAGAAAATCCAGAACATGTAATTTACCCCAATGCTATTATAAACCCAAAACATGTAATTTACCCCAAATCAGCTCCAATATATCAGAGAAGCACTAAACCCTTAAGCTTCTAGATCAGTCGCAAGCCCCTAAAAAGCAAACCTATAACAAAACACAGAATATAAACTCTAATCCTCTACAATTTCATGATATCAAACAAAAAACTAAGATAAGAAGAAACTAGAGAGGAGAAGCGAGAATCGTCGAGATATGGGAGAAAAGAGAAGAAAAGAGACGGTCAAATTTGGATCTAAGTATTTTTGTAATTTTGTCATTTGTTATTTTGACCTGAATCAGATCCATTCAACTAGTCAAATATGGTACACTGGGCTAGATTAAAAAAATTTGCCTAATTTTATAAAACTCATTGAAATGGATCATTCGAATGGTGCTTGATTTAAACGTTAAACGAACATCGTTTTCCATTTCCATTCAAATGATCCATTTCAATGGACAAACGAACACCTTTGTTCACTAAACCCCATTGTTTTCAATCTTCTCGTTCACCTGAGCTCTCTGCCTCTAAAAGAAACAAAAAGAAACAATAAAGATCATATGATGTGATAATTAGTTAACAGATTGAAAGGAGCACAAAAAACAGAGTTATCTAGTCACCCAGTCAGCACATAAAATTTGCAGTAAACACAAAAGCATCAATTTCCCAGTATCAATGCTTTTACCATATAACAAAATTACAAATCTTACTCTTGAGATCTTACTTGCATTGTGTTCTTTTTTGTTCCAAAGCAAAGTTTTCTTCTAATCCCCAAATTACAACCAAACATACAATTGGAAACCCAAAAAATCACATCAAACTCTATAAAGCACTTGAAATTTCAACAAATCCACGAAGAATTCGAGTTTGAGGAATACCTGAATACAAGCACGAGAACTTTGCGAAGGCATCGGAAGATCTCGAGTAATTCTTAGGTACACCCCAGGAGTGTACCCTAGAATTTTCCGAGGATCTCATGGGCCATCTTCAGAAAAATAATAAGCTTGTGGTGGCTAACACGGCTAGGATGGTTGCTCATGAGGTTGAACCGGCTCAGCAATTCAACGGGCCACATGAACGGGATGCGATGCGCCATGTACTGTCAAGGGCAACCAAAAAGTAGGAAGAAAATAGTTGAGAGCGGTCGAAGCGCATTTGAAGGGCTCGCCGGGATCTTCTGCCAGCTTCCACTGCTATGAAGCCGACGCTCGGGGACCTCCTGCCGAGGCCGACGCCGATGCCGGGGGACCTCCTGTTGATTCGGAGGTAGAGCCAACTTGCAGTTGAGCACATAGCTGCTCTTTTTAGTTTTTGGTTGTGTACTGGTCCGTAGAGCTTTTGTCTTTACTCGGTTTTTGTCTTTTCTGTTTAAGTATTTGTTTATTCCAAATCCGCTTAGTTGGGCTGAAATGGTGATGCCACCGTGACTTCAGCCCGAGCTGGTTAGTTGCTTAATTCATCAATTGGTGAATTATGATCGCTCGAATTGTTGATTAAAATTCGTTGTACCGATGCAAAGTGTTTATAGGCCGGCCAACATTTGATCGTATCAAAGTAAGGGTCCTAGTGTTCTTAGATTCCCAAGTATCCGTGGACCTCGATTGTAGATCGACTTGATTGTAACGATTTGATTTCACCGTAAGATGTTCGGCTTATGTATGGATCCTGACAAATGTATGAAATCTTTGCCAAGTTTGGGACGGATATAGAAATTTTTTTACAAGAAAACAGCGAGAACCTGACGGATATATCCGTCAGAATTCTGTCGGAAATCCGTCACAAATTCCTACAGATTTCCGACAGCGGTATTTCCGACAGAGTTCCGACAGGTCGCCGGAGTCCGGCGAGCTGTCGGAACGCAGTCTGAAATAAGTCTCCGGCAACCTGTAGGAATGCTGTCGGAAATACCGCTGTCGGAAATCTGTAGGAATTTGTTTCCGACAATATTCCGGCGGTTTCCGACAACTTCTAAACCGACAATTTTCCGACTGATGTCCGACAGACGTATTTCCGACTGCGTTCCGACAGGTTTATTTCCGACAGCGTTCCGACAGTTTATTTCCGACAGATTTCCGACTGATTCGTAAAAATTATTAAAAATGAAAACAATTTTAATTATTATTAATTTAATTTTAAATTTTAAATTTTAAATTATATAAATTGAAAAAAAAATATTTATTTTAAAACAAAAAATTAAATTGTTTTACAAAACGGTAGAAACAATTTAAAATCTAAGCGGTGGGCGGCGGCGGCGGCTGACGCGGAAGCAAACCCAAGGAAATCAACCGCTCCATCATTTGTTGCATCGCCTCCCGGTCCTTCTTCGCCTGTTCCCGGTCCTCCGCAGCTTCATCTTGTATCTTCTGGACTGTCGTCTTCAATTCTTCAATTTCGGCGTCCTTTTCCTTCATCTGGGCTCTCAGCTCGGATGACTCGCTGTTGTAACAAGAAGACGCCGATGATGCTGCATCGTCGGAAATACCATAAATCCGCCCTTTGCTCTGCGGAGCAACCTGTGGAAGAAATTTCAATTAATGAAAAAGAAATTTCAATTAATGAAGAAATTTTAAATTTTACATGCCTTTAAGACGAATTGGTTGATGATCTCGTCCGGGGCTTGGGTGAGGGGAGGGGTTCCTTCCGTTTCTGGCTGAGACAGAATGTAGTCTTCTTCCATTCTTTGGACGGCCTGCTGAACCTCTCGAGCTACCGGATCCTGGACGACACCATCCTTGTTGGTGTGTGTTGCTACCAGAAGTTCAACGTAGTTGGGTTCCCGACCCAACTCCTTAGCCTACAGTTGTTAGATATTTATTTAATATAAATGTATAAAACTAAAAAAAATTTAATAAAAATCAAAGAATGGCATAAAAAACTTACCATATCTCTAGCCTTTGTCTTCTTGCTGGTAGCTCCGAGGTTGTGGGTGGCTTTACCCTTGCCCTTGCGGTCGCTGTTCCGGTTGGTAGAGTGATATGAAGAGATCGCCTTGGTCTCCTGTAGTTGCCAATAGGCGATGAACCCCTCCCACAATCCCGGCTTCTCAACCATCTCCTTTGGCACCTGACCGTGTAGCCACTTATCCTTCCACTCGAACACCTTGTGCGAGTAGTGCCTTGAAGCGTATACGTCGAACTCCCTCCTGACCGTTGCGGTCAAGTGTGAGTCCCACCTAAATTCTTGCTGGAAAAATAAAAATTAAATTAAAAAAATAATACTTTAAATGAAAGTAAATTGTGAAAACAGATGACTTACCGCAAATGTGCGAAACCACAATTCTTGATCCTCCGGTGGCATTTTGGCGTACGTCAGATACGGAGCGCGGAGCAAAGTAGTTTCCATCTTGTTGAGGGACTTCGAAATCCCGCTGCGAGAATCATCAAACCTAAGAAAAAAAAAATTACCAATTTAATTACATTAATCACAATTAAATTAAATTAGTAAAAAAAAAAAAAAATGTAACAAAAAACTTACCATGTGTCTCTACCGATCTGGTCTGGATGGAGAGTAGGTATCCGCCCTCGTCCAGGAAGACCCACGAAGTCCTCGACGCTAATCTGCGACGGTAGTATGGCGGCTGGTGGTGTGGCGGCTGGTGGTATCTCCGGCGTCTGTATGCGTGTAGACGACGGTGATGGTGCAGACGTCGTAGCCGCCTGACGACGACGACGACGTCCACCGCTGCCCCCGCCGCCAGATGCAGCGAACCCACTATAATCCCTACATTTATATATAGATTTTAGGGTTTAGGAATTGTAAAAAAAAAAAAACTTTTGAAAAACGTTTAAAATTTTAAAAATTTAAGGGACTCGCTCAATGTTGGGAGTTGTATGCAAGAATTAGAAGAAAAATTTAAGGAATTAGAGATTTATGAAAACCAAGGCAACATAGATAGAACTTTTGCGATTCTATATATGCTGCCTCGGTTTTCATAAACCTCTAATTCCTTAACTATGTCAATAATTCTTGTATACAACTCCCAACATTGAGCGAGTCCCTTAATTTTTTAAAATTTTAAATGTTTTTTAAAAGTTTATTTTTTTTTAAATGTAAGATAATTTATGTGTTTTTTTAAAAAATTTTAATAAAAAATTGTAACAATTTTTAAATTATATAATTGCTATTTTTAAATTATAGAATTGCTATTTATACAATTTTTTTTATAAATTTGTATAAATCAGTTTATGAAAATTGTATAAATCCTTTAAAATGCTAACAATTTTTTATAAATCCTTAAAATGCTAACTATTTTTAATAAAGAATTGTAACAATTTTTAAATTATAGAATTTTGTAGATAAAATCATATTATCAATTTTTATAAATCCTTAAAAAACCTTACAATTTTTTTATAAATTTGTATAAAAATTCTATAAAAAATCCTAAAATTTTTAAAAATTGCTATTTTTAAATCCTTAAAGGTCCTTAAATTTTTTTTATTAATTTGTATAAATCATATTATAAATTTGGATAAATCCTTAAAATTGCAAACTATTTTGTATAAATCCAATTAAATTGCTAACATTTTTTAATAAATCCTTAAAAATGCTAACATTTTCTTAAAATTTCAACATTGGTTAAATATTTAATTTTAAAATTACAAAAAATTTCCTAATCCTAAATCTAACCCTAATTCACAAAATCAATTCACAAAATCAATTCACAAACCAATTCACAAATCAATTCTCTAACCCTAATTCACAAATCAATTCACAAACCAAAAGGAATTAGGAATTAGAGGTTTTCTTACAAATGTGAAGGAATATCATCCATGACGGGAAGAGAAGAACGAACGCCGGAGAAGAACGACCGGCGGTGAAGAATCGAGGAGAAGAACGACCGGCGATCCGGTGGGAGAGAGAAGAACGAACGGCGATCCGGTGGAAGAAAGAACAAACGCCGGAGACCCGGAAACGTCGGGAGAGAGGATCGGCGGCGGCGGCGATTTTGTGGTTTTCTCCGTCGATTTGTGTTCTGAAGAACAAAGGGGATCTGTTTTATTCCTAGAATTTCCGACAGCTTTAAAACTGTCGGAATTCTGTCGGAATCCAAATAATTTAAATGACCGCGTGTAATTGGACCGTCCCATTTCGCGGTATTTATTTTCATTTCGCGGGTAAAATTTGGTATATCTGTCGGAAATCTGTCGGTCAATTGGAACATTTCCGACAGAAATCCGACAGTTTTGTGGTTTTGAGCTTTTTAACGATCCGTTTTCGTAGGTACAAGGTCATAATATGATTGGATCCTGATTTGCAAGATAAAATACTTGGTAATGGTCATTGTTACTTTCAAATTCTAAACAGTTAGTATCCTCGTGTATTTCCCGTAAACATCTATTGTTTAGTATATGTAACATCATGTTCTGTATAACATCGATTAATTGATTTTCTCTCTTTACTTTTGTTGTTAGAATTGTATGCCGGGAATGTGTCTTATTGAAATTTTAAAATTTGACCTTAAAACCCCAAATCTGTCGGAAATCAGTCGGAAATATATATATTTCCGACTGATTTCCGACAGATTTGGGGTTTTAAGCTTGTTAACGCTCCGTTCTCGTTCATACCAATTAATAGCATGATAGGATCATGATTCCGAAGATAAAATACTTGATAATGATCATTGTTACTTTGAAATTCTAAACAGTTGGTTTTTTAGTATTTCCCGTAAACATCTATTGTTTTATATAAGTTACTATATGAAACGCTTTTGGTTGAAACATGACAAAATCGCAATTCATGTTCTGTATAACATCGACAACGTTACTTACTCTCTTATCTTGTACTTTTGTTGTTAGAATTGTATGCCGAGAATGTGTCTTTTCAAAATTCTGAAATTTGACCTTAAAACGCCAAATCTGTCGGAAATCTGTAGGAAATATATATATATATTTCCTACAGATTTCCGACAGATTTGTGGAAACACGTGTCGTAATTTAAGGTTTGCCTGATATAAAGCATATGTCGGAAATCTGTAGGAAATATATATATTTCCTACAGATTTCCGACAGAAGCTGCAAAATATCAAAAAAAAACAGAAGAGACAGTGTCGATCGACACCCCCATACCGTCGATCGACATGGGTTTTGGCAAGATATACTCAGACGAAGTTTTGATCAGAAGATTATATATATCCATTTCTGTCGGAAATCTGTAGGAAATATATATATATTTCCTACAGATTTCCGACAGAAAAACAGATTTTTTTTAAAAAAAATTAGAAAACAATGCATATGAAACCTTTTTATAATACAAACATATAATACAACTAATCTCAGTCCGATTCTGGTCCTTCCGAAGGAATTGTGTCTTCGTCTTCATCAAATTCTCCAACTTCTTCTTCTGATTCTGAGTGTACTATGTTATCACCAAATTCTGTGAAATCAACAAAAAGGTCCACCGCGGAAGAAATTTGAACTGGATCCATCGGAGTAATACTAGTTGGTTGCATAGCATCGTGCTCAGCAACTCCATAAACTCGCCCTCTTGGATTAATTGGAGTCACTGTAATCCAAGGATCTCTTCGATGTGTTACCCTGGGTAAGAAATATAGCATACCTGAAACAAACATATTTGTAGTTTAGGCAATTACAATATCATCATTTATCAATAACGCACGTATTATAAAATTTTAAAATCAAACCTGGTCTGCATGTGATGCTAGGATGAATGGGTCATACTTTTGCAGTCTCTTAGAAGAATTTACTGAAGTGACCCCAAATTGGCTCACCTGAACACCTTCTGGATAATTTGGATCATACCACTCACACAAGAAAACAATGCACCTCATGGCCAACATTCCTGGATAGCGCACTTGCAATATTTCTTTGAGAATCCCGTAGTAGACTAGATCACCACATGTAGCTGAAATACCGTAATCTGCAGTTGGCCTCGACCTTTCTTCACGAATCCTAAATGCAAATCCCCTAGTGCAATACTGATCGTATGAAGTTGCTTTGAAGCTTGGGCCAGCAACTATCTCTTGCAACCATGTTGGAAACCTTTCTCCATTTTTCATTCCTTCAGAAACCTGATATAATAATTTAGACAAATTAAGTATTAAGTAATGCACTAATTTATCCGTTCTATGTTCGCCTAAGCTATCCGTTCTATGTTCGCCTAAGCTATCCGCAACATATGGTGCACTGCTACTACTACCACCATCATAATTAGTTTCTCCATGATAAAACCAAATTTTGTATCCCGGCATAAAACCATCCTTATACAAGTGATGCCAAACTTGTTCTACCTTAACATTACGCGAATTGCAACAATTTAAACATGGACATTTTATTACATTTCGATTCCCGACAACCTCCATGAACTCGCATATACCTCGTGCATAACTTTGATTTAATGCTTTCGACTCCGGATCATACATCTCTTCATCCATCCACGATCTATAATATCTAGAAGATGACATCTCACTCTCTTAACAATTTTTTCTAACAAATGTTTGGTTGGAAGTTGTTGTTGTTGTGAGTGAATGAAGATGTGTGGAATCATATATATAAAAACGCTGTCTGTCGGAAATCTGTCGGAAAAGCGTCGGAAAGACAACAGATATAATAACGGCTATATAACGGCTATTTTTGCCAGAAATTTGAGTGTCTGTAGGAAATATGTCGGAAATTTTAAACGGTAATTTATTTCCGACAGATTTCCGACAAACCACCGGCATCTCCACCGGCTAGTTACACCGTCCGATATTCCGACAGATTTCCGACGGTTTTGTAGGCAGTCGGAAATAATTCCGACAGATTTCCTACAGAATTGCAAAATTTCAGTTCCGTCGGTAATCTGTCGGGTTACAGTCGGAAAATTTCCGACAGATTAATGTCTGTCGGAAATTCTGTCGGATTTGCGGCTGTTTTCTTGTAGTGTGAACTCGAGGGACGAGCTGCCTACATATCGTGTCAAAGGATCAAGCCATTACGTAGTTCGATTATTGGACAAGAAGGTTAGTAACAAATTTTTTTGAGGTTCATGGCATTTCATATACCTCGTATGTTACTACTTTTACTATCTATTTTCCTAACACTATTTAATAAGCTTTTCTATCAAAAAGATAGTTTTTTCGTATATTTGGTTTTTAAGAGTCATATAGGTCGAATCATCAAAAAGGCGTAAAAAGGAGAAAATGAGTATTTTTCATCCTACAACAACTTATCAAGTTTGAAGGAGCCAATACAAGTTCTCAAAGTTCAAGATTTTACAATTTCCCAAGTTGGACATAAGGTATACGTGTGAAAGATCACATCGGACGGAAGACCAAATCAACTTGTACGGCGATGATATTTCATATGGATATAGACCTTTGAGTTAGATTTCCAATGGAGTTATATTTCCAATGGAGTTAGAATCTTATCAAATAAAGTTATTGTTTAGAAGATAGACAAGATTTACTGAACACATTCCAAACTGCCTCGAAGATGAAGCAAGTGCAAAACGAGTCAAGGCACCGATCAAACTCGAGGACCGGTGCACGTGACCATAGACAAGCACAAGAGGAGCACATGGGACATGCCCCGGACACGTGAATTGGTCCGGTGCCTCTGTCCTGTGTCCTGGCCTCATTTAAGCAGTTATCAACAAAAAGACGTTTTCGCCCAAAGTGAAACCCTAGAAGTTATGCCAACCTAGAACACCTTCAAGAATATATATATATTATTTTAGCCTCTTGAGAGAAGGAGAGCAGCCCTAGGAACCACAAATCAATAATAAACATGTATTTTCGTTATTCTCTTCAATTCTTCATTACTATGTTTTGTTAAAGAACAATGAAGGTCACAATGTTCTTCTCTACCTTTGTTCTAAGAGACTCATCTATATTGAGCAATTATCTATCACGAATCTACTATTTTGTCATTTACTCTAGTTGCTCCATGTTTAATAACATATAGAGTAGTTGTATGTTTGATATAAAGTTATTCTAAAAGTTCTTTTGTTGCATATTTTACGCTTTTATTGATCTTGTTTCTAGATTGCTTCTCTGTCTTTACTCGTGCATAATGCTTGGATTAGCTTAGCTACCTAGTGATCTATCTAAGGTTGGTATAGATTCCAAAAGCTTTTATACCGCTAGATCAAGTATTTGATAGGTTAGACATCTTAACAATTCGAAAGGTTAGTTAAGGACTGTGAACAATCATATCTCAGTCTTACTACGTGATTTCACCTTGTAGTAACCATCAAAATTGAGTCTATTAGGGTAGAAGTCATAGGTTTCGGAGCCTCGAAAGAGAAAAGATTCCCCATTTGTGATTCGAGTTCTAGAACACTAGTTATATCTCTTTAAAACCGGCATAGTTTATGTTGCATAAGTTCTTAGGATTTCTTTTATCTTGCGTGTTTTGATTTATCTATCCCTTTATTTTATGGCTTTTTTTTCTTGCATCAAAAACCCAAAAACCAAATATATTTTCTCTTAGCTTATTCTCTATCATATAGATTTGTAGCGTAACAACTTAGTCTCATGTGGCTCGACCCCTATGTACTACAACTGTCAACTGTGCACTTGCAGATTAGGGTTTATAAGTTATTAAAACCTTGTATGCATCTAATCCATAGGATATCAAGTTTTTGGCGCTGTTGTCGGGGACTAGTTCGCTTACTTATAGATTTTTGAGAAAGAATAAGTCTAAGTTTTTTTTTTTTTTTTTGCTAATTTCGTTTTTGTGTTTTTATTTAAGTGTGTTTCAGGGATTCATCAATGGAACATCACAAACAAAACCCTAGGAGAATTGGGTCAAGAAGGGAATCTATGTGCGGGTATATCCCTATGCCACATTAACTCCATCAACCGTTGTTTTCTTACAACAATTGGTACAAGTTGTTTGTATCAACAACAACCATCTTGGGAAACACAAGGACGTGTTCACCACCATAATGTGACACCGAATCAGCCTCCACAGCCCCATGGCCACCCCAATCCAACTCAATAAAAAGACAAACTTGAAGCTTCGATGCGCCGACTCACGGAAGATATCCAAAATATCGTCCGAGATGCCATAATAAGGATTGATACCATCAATTCATCTCATGAAGAGAAGCTTGATGTCCTTACCTCTAATTTCAAGACTTAGAGACATGCTTGATCCACCTTGAAGAAGCTCTTAAACGACGTGCCCTAGATCTTCAAAACGATGCTAGAAAAATCTCACTACAAGAAAAACGAACATTAATAACTCATGAATTACGCTATTATATGTGTTTAATAGCGTTATCATAAATGATGTGACATCGAGAGCTATCTTAAATCACCACTATACAATAGCATTATTTTGTGATGCTATAATAGGTTGATATATTATAAGAGTAGTTAAATGTTGTTATAATATTTTGTTTTCCAAATTTATATGCTGCAATATCTTACATTGGAGCGTGTATTTCGACCTATGATATTTGATATACAATTGTAGTAATTTAGTACTGTTATTTAGTTTATTGTAGCATATTTATACGATGTAATATATTTTCTTACAACAATTGGTACAACCACAACTTGTATCAACAACAACCATCTTGGGAGACACAAAGACGTGTTCACCACCATCATGTAACACCGAATCAGCCTCCACAGCCCCATGGCCGCCCCAATTCAACTCAATAAAAAGACAAACGTGAAGCTTCGATGCGCCGACTCACGGAAGATATCTAAAATATCGTCCAAGATGCCAAAATAAGGATTGAGACCATCAATTCATCTCATGAAGAGAAGCTTGCTGTCCTTACCTCTAAATTTCAAGACTTAGAAACACGCTTGATCCACCTTGAAGAAGCTCTTAAACGACATGCCCTAGATCTTCAAAGCGACGCTAGAAATCTCACTACAAGAATACGGACATTAATAACTCACGAATTACGCTATTATATGTGTTTAATAGCATTATCATAAATGATGTGACATCGAGAGCTATCTTAGATCATCACTATATGATAGCGTTATTTTGTGATGGTATAATTGGTTGATATATTATAACAGTAGTTAAATGTTGTTATAATATTTTGTTTTCCACATTTATATGTTGCAATATCTTACATTAGAGCGTGTATTTAGAGCTATGATATTTGATATACAATTGCAGTAATTTAGTACTGTTATTTAGTTTATTGTAGCATATTTATACGATGTAATATATTTTATTATGGCGTATATTTAAAGCTAAAATATTTGGTTTCATAGCAGTTTTGCAAATGTCATAAAAGGTGTTATTATGGCAGTAATTTACTGATATTGAAATTTGCACAAATTGAACCAATTTGGTCCATTATATACGGAACCTGCATTATAGGAATCTAATACTTCACAATACATCAAGTTCTTAATCCACAATACATAACATAAGTATCACTACATAAATGTTTAATACAAGTCTGATTCCAAAGAAACATAACAAGTTTGATTACAAAGAAACATAACAAGTTTAATTCCAAAGACACATAACACAAGTTTAACACAATATCACCTTGTCCTCTAGCCTAGCAATAGTTGTGCCAAGTGCATCTCCCATACACTTGATTTCAGTAGTGGACCTCCAAACTGTTGCATCATTTACTTTCACCACATCTATCCAAACCTTAACTGCATTAGGCCCTAATTTAGCAAAATGCACAGTTTGGTCGGGATCGTTTGACGCCCAGCGTCCTACAGCGATAATCCGGTTCTTTCCGGTAATATCCATCAAGTTGCATTTTTTATTTTCCTTAACACCTTCAGGTACACTATTACCCTGCCATGTTCACAATTTAAACAATTTATTCCATAACAAAGAACAAGCAGATACATTTTCAAAACATTTAGAAAAGAAATTAGATTACCTGAGATCTCCATAGAGGTGACTGTGAATATAGAGGTTTAGGGTTCTTTATAGGATATTTGGGACTTTTTGGTGGAGAGCTCTGAAAGGGAGAGTTGGTTGCAGTTGTTGGATATTTCTGAATGGGATCCTTAGAACCTGTTGCAACAAATTTTGCATTAACTCCTGCAGATTTAAGATTTGTTGCTTGATCAATTGCTTCGGAGTTGAGAAGAGGAGAATTCTGACTAGTGGCATCTGTGGTTTTCTCCAAGACAACTCTATCGGCAAGCCAGGCTATAGATTTCATGAGAGAATCTTCAATGTATGCCATATCTAATGTAGACCTCCAAAGAAATGTACCACGTTTATGTACCACATCAATAAATACTTGAATTGCATTTGGTTCTAGAAGAACTCCATTAACCATTGCTTTTGGTTCTTGAGACTGCCAACAGCCTTCAGCTACAATATCATCATTTGTACACCAATCCAGTAGTTTGCATCTATTCAAGGAATTGGTACTTGGACTCTATGAAACACATGTAACAAACCATACAATTATGTTAAGAGAAGCAATTTAAACAAATGCAAACACACTGATTATATTCAATACAAAATGATTATCTTTTATCCCGTTCTAACTAATCCTAAACTAAATATACTTTAACTATGACTATGTCTAACTCAGCTACACTCATCTAAGAACAACTCATGAAGCTAAGTACCATGGGTCTGAATGAGAAAAATTACCTTAGGACAAATGTCTTCTGTTTCCAGATCCTGGTCTAAAATAACACACTTATGGTCAGGCCATGCAACCATTTCTCCAACAGCATGCTCAACTACAAATATATTAGGAGCAGGTATCCAAAGGAAAGCATCTGCTTTGATAATAGATCAACTACTATATTGCATGAGTGTCGGTCTATGTTATGACAGTCAATGCAAGGGCATACTATAACATCCATGTCTCCTAAATCTGCAGCCACAGTCCGTACCAAACTCCAAGCACCTCTCTCATACGCAAGATCAACTCTTGAATGCATAAGGGGAAAAAAACTCTTAGAGTCTCTAATTCTCACTCAAACCTAATATATATAATTAAATTTCTTACCTGAATAGATGCATCCATGCCTTGTCCAACAGTATATGTATTCTTCATAATGTAATCCTTTTAATATAACAATTAAGACCCATAAGCATTATATCATAAACTCTAAACATGGTCCAGATTAGAGAACAACTCAATCAAAACAAATTAACCAGCCTATCACATCAGTTTCAGTCTAGCAAAGTACAATATGTCAAACTTTGAAACCAATCATATTTAAACAACGAGCACATAACAACAACCACAATAAGATACTAATTAAACCACAAAACAAAAAAACCACATATACAATAATGTATAAACTTTACTATCAGTTATATATGCCATGTACCAAATGCTACCATTCTTCTCTTTTATGTTTTCAGTATATGAAGCTAACATATATGATGTGAGAATCTTCTTTGATCAGACTATAAAACGGAAGATAATATGACCTACTAACCAAAACAAATAACTTCGAACAACATAACAACACATACCTACTTTTTACTGTAATTTCAGGTTAGATGACTAACATGTAGTATGATTGCAACAGAAAAAAGCTTCAAGTCTCCAATATTGAATCAACAACACCTACAAGATATTGACATAATAAGTATAAGTACACTGTTTTCAATTATGGGTATTTGTCAAAACAAACAAAATAGACAATAAAAATCAAGAAGAATGTGGCAAATATGATGGTTTATAACTAAAACCCAAAACTTTCAAAACCAAAGTTATCAACTAAATCATTTGGGTTACATTTGTTATTGTCCCCTGCGAATTTTCTATACAAAAGCTATCATCAATGACCTAAGAGGGACTAATATATTAACCTATTATAGAAGTTGCATTCAACAATACAATAATTAATGTTTTTACTCATTGTGCTAAATAAAAGCCATCAAGAAATTGCAAAGAAACTTCAGAATATGTACACTTGCAAACACAGAGAGACAAATCCGAAATTATCAAAATTTCCAAAGCTAAATACCATGAAAGAATATTATTCCAACAAAAACCATCACACGATTAGATAGAAGACTCCAAAATCAACTGTAAAGCCCTTGAACAATAAGTAACTAGTCAATAAAATACTAAATTACATATCGAAAGAGGATATAGACGGCAAATAGAAGAGAGAAGGAGGGACTAAAATGAGGAAACAGAGAAAGACAAAACCCAAAACCCTTATTCTATATCTTAATCAAAGTCCAAAGCCCTTAATTTGAAAAATGCGAAGAGAAGAATCCGAAGAAAACAACTTTAACAAAACACATTTATGCAAATAAACCCTGGAATCGACATTAGGAAAAAGAAATTGGTCGAAGGAGGTCTCAAATCGAAGTAAGACTCAGGTAAAATGAAGCAAAAGACCTTCGATTTTACCTCATTATAGATTTTAGATGGAGCTATGGATGAATATGGAGGATGAGATTGCGGTGGGCGACGAGGATAGTATGATGGCGGCTAGCTTCGACGTTTCCAGTAGCGAATTTCAACAATCGATGTCATTTTGTTAAATTATACTTGCTTTGTTCAGTAAGACTATAAGACCATTAACACCTCCTCTAGTGTTCGTAAACCCTCATTTTGTTAAATTATAGTTTAGTGTTAATATCCTTAAACTTGCTTTGAATTTCTAGAGCCTGCAATTCTCGATGTTCAATAGAGGTAAAAGCTTGGCACAAGAAAATATGATGATATTTCAGCAGAATGCACAATGCCAGAAGCTGAACAGTGAAGCATTAGAATATCTCAGAGAAATAAACAACGCGGTATTATTACTAGCGTTAAGCTTAAGCCCCTCCAAGATTCATAGTTTTCTTTCTAGTACCATAAGTGACAGCTTAACTTTTATCTTACCATATAATCTAGCTTGACTACGTTAAAAGAAAAATGCCAAGGAGTGATAGCAGAAAAGCTGTACATGAGCTCTTAAAAGAGGTTAAAGAGAAGAACAAATGTAGAGACAAAGCTCTTTCAAATTGTACATTGGATTATAATCCCACAAGTCATGAGAGTTTGAGAAAATCTGTGGAACTAGAAATAAAAGTAAGACCCCTTCTCTTATCCGAGACACTATTTTCTCTTCCTCTAGACTAACCGATGGGACAATGTTTGCAAATTAACTAGGTTCTGAAGAAACTGATCAGAGAGCTTCAAAAAGACTTGAAAGAAAAACTGCATATAAAGCAATGTGCAGCAAATATATATAAGGATTCCAAACAAAAGATGAAGCATCTACAAGAGAAAAAGGAAAACATATCAGGACAATGGGACGAAGAAACTAAATACACGCTCAAGACGAAGACAAAGCGTGATGGGATAGGGACATATTCTCAGGCTGAAAATATCAAGATGTTGAATGAATTATTAAAGACTAGTAAGTTAAGTTTGTTAGACCAAGCCAATATGGATTAAATCAAACACATATACTAATCCAATGAATGATTCAGTGACAACAACATATTAATCAAAGATAAAAAAGGGAAAAAGACAATTGGCAAAAGTGAAGGTAAGCTTCCACGAAACAATACAACAGTCACTATCCCTTGTTCTCTAAGCTTAACCAAACATATCTCAAAGTAATTTCATAATATAAAACTATAAAACTGAAGAATTTCAAAACCAAGAAAACGTCATAAATAGCAAGAATCACCTTTGGGCCTCAAAGTCACTACTAACCTTTAAAATGGCAACATCATCTTCTTCTTCTTTAGTCAAATTCATAGAAAAAGCTCTTCTTGCAACTGGTCCCTTTGCTCTATCCTACACCGATCCAGATCAAAAATGGCTCATCAGAAAGCATCTAACTTCACTCCTCCAAGAGTTTCCAAATTTCGAACTCTCTACCGATACTTTCAACCACAACAACGGAGCCAAAGTTCAACTATTTCGCCTCGAAGGCTCTCTACGTACTCGAATCTCCACCATACAGCTCCCATCCATACAATTAACCATTTGGCTTCATGAAAACTACCCATCAACACCTCCTCTAGTGTTCATAAACCCTAATTCGATACCGATTCGCACCAACCACGCATTCATCAACACTTCAGGTCTCACAAACTCTAATTACATCAAAACATGGGAATACCCACGATGCAATTTACTCGATTTCATTCGAAACCTCAAGAAAGTCCTAGCTAATGATCACCCATTTGTAAGCAACACCGGTTCAATCCTTAACCGGAATCAATCGGTTTCGAGAACCGAAGCCCTAGATCGATTAGCTACGAGTCTCCACTACGACGCAATAACAATCATGGAGAGATCAGAGAAAGAGATCGAAAACCTCTGGAAATTACAATCGGAATTGAAGAACAGATCCGAATCGATTCGAACAATCATCACTGACTTAGAAACCGAAAGGGATACGCTAAAGGAGAGAGCTTTAAAGCTCGAAGACGATACCCATGTATTGGCGATCTGGGTTGAGACGAAGTATCGAAGACTGATGAAATTTAGGTTAGGGGATTCGAAAATTGAAGAAATGTTCGATGATGAAGACGAATCGAAGAAATTTGTGATTGAGAGTTTGGCGAATGATGAAGCCATTGAAGAGGTGATGAGTGTATTGGAAGAAGCAGTGGAGAAGGGAAAGCTTGAGATTTGTTCGTATTTAAAGCAAGTTAGAGTCTTGGCGAGAGAACAATTCTTCTCTAGGTTTATTATAATCAACCATTGTTTCATGTAATGTTGATCGGGAAATTCAAATTCTAGCCGGAAAAACTCATCGGATAGTTGATCAGTACTGTCTTTTGAAATGGTCAATACATTTATCAACTTTTGTCATTAATAAACGGGAAAATTAAAGAATTAGGCCAAATTTTAATGAAAATTAAAAAAAAAACGCCATATCTTTTGAAACTAAAAAAGTAGGTTTTTTCTTTATATGGGTTAAATATTTATATATTAAAATAAACAACTAGAAAGCTAATATTGTTTTTTAGCTCAATTAAAACAAAATTTAATACAAAAGTTCAACTAGGGGATGGAATTTCCATGACCGGTATTGACTAATTCTTGGGTAAACTTCAGCTTCGAGCCAATCTAACATGTCTTCAATAAAACGTATGTAACTATTGAACTATATTTTAAAACGATTTGAGTTACTTGCATTAAGAAGCTAACTCAAAAACCTATCACTTCATCAATTTTCTTCTAAGATGTTTAAAACTTCCATAGAAAGATAAATTTATTGTGTTTCTATTCTTCCTACCTTGAAAATGTACATATTTTATGAGTTTTGTGTCTTGAATAATGTTTTTGGCCTTTGATGATGACGATGATTTACACATATTTTTTCCATTTTGAATATTTTTATTAATTTATCTACAAAAACCCAAAAGATTAGAAAAACTGTATATATGGCCTATTTTTAAAATTACAAAAGATGTGGCCTATGTTTTTAATTTCAATTCTATTTTGATAACTATCCGTTAAACATATGGGACAAATTAACAAATAAAAAATTTGAGATATTTGGCATTAGCTTAATCCAATCAGCTACATGATGTTGGTAAATTACAAAAAATTACTCTCGGGAGCCAAGTCAGCATAATAATAGTAATATTTGTTGTGAATCAAGAGAACGAATGGGGAAGATTGTGTTTATTCATTAATCATAAGATCCTTTATATAGGATTATTACAAGAGAGAAAAGGAAAATTCATTTTCCTAATGGGAAAAGGAAAATACATAAAAGGAAAATCCTAATTCAACTAGGATTCATTAAACCGGCCTAAAGACTAAGTGTTAATGGGCCGTAAACGGACCAGAACTAGTTATGACAATCCACTATGATTTATAACACTCCCCCTTGGATGTCATAACTCTAATGGGCTTGTAATACGCTTTGGATGTTGCCTCATTAAAACCTTACCAAGTAAAACCCATTTTGGGACAAAACCGTGGTGAAGGAAAAAGAGTACAACACGTATTACTCCCCCTGTTCTGAACCTCACTGCAAGTCTTTCAAACGACGCATTCCAATCTGATAAGTAAGTTTCTTGAACGTTGAGGTTGGAAGTGACTTGGTGAATAGGTCTGCTGAATTCTCACTTGATCGTACTTGCTGCACTTGAATTTCTCCATCTTTCTGTAGATCGGATGTGAAGAAGAATTTTGGCAGAATGTGCTTCGTCCTATCACCTTTGATGTATCCATCCTTAAGTTGAGCTATACACGCTGCATTGTCCTCGAACAAGACCGTCGATTCCTGCTTACCTTCGGCCATTCCACAATCTACTCTTATGTGCTGGGTCATCAGCCTTAACCAAACACACTCACGACTAGCCTCATGAATTGCCAATATCTCTGAATGATTAGAAGATGTAGCTGCAATGGCCTGCTTCATTGACCGCCAAGATATTGCAGTTCCTCCATGAGTAAACACATAACCTGTCTGGGACCGTGCATTATGAGGATCTGAAAGATAACCTGCATCAGCAAAACCAACTAAACCGTCCTTAGATTGGTTAGTATAAAATAGACCCAAGTCTTTCGTTCCTTGTAGGTAACGAAGAATATGTTTTATCCCGTCCCAGTGCCTTTGGGTCGGACATGAGCTAAATCTTGATAATAAATTCACGGCAAAACATATATCTGGCCTAGTGTGGCTTGCCAGATACATTAAAGCTCCTATGGCACTGAGATATGGCACTTCAGGACCAAGGACTTCTTCAGAGTCTCTCTTAGGACCAAACGGATCCTTTTCTAGATCAAGAGATCTCACCACCATTGGGCTGGACAATAGGTGACATTGATCCATATTAAAACGCTTGAGTACCTTTTCAGTATATGCCATTTGATGCACAAGGATTCCATCATTTATGTACTCAAATTGCAATCCCAAACAGAACTTAGTTTTGCCTAGGTCTTTGATCTCAAATTCTTTCTTGAGGCATTCAACTGTTTGGACGATTTCACCAGGGGTTCCAAGGATGTTCAAATCATCCACGTAAACTGCTATGATAACAAACCCTTTGTTTGCAAACTTTTTTTTTTTATAAAAATACATGGACTGATGGGATCATTCTTATAGCCTTCTTTGACTAAGTACTCACTCAATCTATTGTACCACATACGCCCACTTTGCTTCAGTCCATAAAGGGATTTGTTCAGCCTTATGCAGTGTTGTTCTCGAGAACCTTTCTTATCTTTGAGCTCAATACCCTCTGGTAATCTCATATAAATCTCATTATCCAGTGGACCATATAAGTATGCAGTTACAACGTCCATTAACCGCATATCCAACTTTTCTCTTATAGCCAGACTTATCAAAAA
The DNA here is from genome assembly GCA_963576765.1 of Draba incana. NCBI lineage: Eukaryota > Viridiplantae > Streptophyta > Magnoliopsida > Brassicales > Brassicaceae > Draba > Draba incana. Next base: position 9,646,160 of record OY755202.1, on the reverse strand, counting down.
TCTAAAAGTTGTAGCATCCACCACAGGGGAGTATGTCTCCTCATAATCTATTCCTGGTCTCTGTGAGAATCCTTGTGCAACAAGCCGTGCTTTATATCTCACGATTTCACCATGTTCATTTCTTTTCCTCACAAAGACCCATTTATGTCCAACTGGTTTAATCTCATAGGGTGTCCGAATTATTGGACCAAAGACATCCCTTTTCCTTAAAGAATTCAACTCCACGTTTATAGCTTCTTTCCATTTAGTCCAATTTTCACTCTGAGTGCACTCATATATCGACGTGGGTTCTAGATCCTCCATAAGTTCAAGTGCTACCTTAAAAGCAAATATATCATCGATTTCCACACACTTTCTATTCCATTGTATTCCAGACATAACATAATTCATTGAGATCTCATTATTTTCAGGAACGTCAGAACCATGAAACTCGGCGTCCCGAGTCTCATTGCTTGGAACTATCGGTTCAGTTATGTCTGGGGTTCCATCAGATTCCTCAACCACGATTTCAGCACCTTTCTTTCTTTTCCGAGGATTCTTATCTTTGGAACCTATTGGCCGGCCACGTTTTGAGTGTGGTTTAGATTCTGTAGCAACTTGATTGTGTCCCTCTTGAACATCAATTCTAATCGGTGCATTAACAGCTGGTATGTAAGACTTAGTTACTCTTTTCGGGTCAGCAAAGGAATCTGGCAATTGATTAGCTAGCTTTTGTAAATGTATAATCTTTTGGACTTCTAATTCACATTCTTGAGTCCGAGGATCTTGCCATTTTAAGGACGTTTGATTCCATATAATTTCCTTTACCAGTCTGTTATCTCCTCCTAATGTTGGATAGACAGATTCGTCAAAATGACAATCTGCGTACCTGGCCTTAAACAAATCACCCGTGGTTGGCTCAAGGTACTTAATGATAGTAGGAGAATCATATCCAACATATATCCCCATCCTCCTTTGAGGTCCCATCTTTGTTCTCTGTGGTGGTGCAATAGGCACATAAACGGAACATCCGAATGTTTTAATATGGGATATGTCTGGCTCTTGACCCGTTATTAACTGTGATGGGGAATATTTATGTTCACTAGATGGCCTGATACGAATTAGCTCTGCTGCATGTAAAACTGCATGTCCCCAAGCTGAGACCGGGAGTTTTGATCTCATTAGCAACGGTCTAGCAATCAACTGTATGCGTTTAATAAACGATTCAGCCAAACCGTTTTGTGTATGTACATGTGCCACAGAATATTCAACACTTACCCCCATGGACATACAATAATCGTTAAACGCTTGAGACGTAAATTCACCAGCATTGTCAAGACGTATAGTCTTTAAAGGAAAATCTGGAAAGTGTGCTCTTAAACGTATGAGCTGGGCAAGCAATCTTGCAAATGCCACATTTCTAGTTGATAATAGGCAGACATGTGACCATCTCGTGGATGCATCAATAAGGACCATAAAATATCTAAACGTCCCACAAGGTGGGTGTATTGGTCCGCATATGTCTCCTTGAATTCTTTCCAGAAAATTTATCGTTTCCTTAGTTACTTTGATTGGTGATGGCCTAGTAATGAGTTTCCCTAGTGAACATGCTTCACACGTGAGATTCTTTGGGATAACTCTCCTTTCTTTCAAGGTGTGCCCATTAGTACTTGCTAATATCTTTCGCATCATGTTAGCACCGGGATGGCCAAGCCGGTTATGCCAAAAAGTGAAATTCTCAGTAAACTCTTTGTTTACCATAGCATTTGCTTCTATCATTCCGATCTTAGCACAATAAAGGCCCACAGAAATGGCAGGTATAGTCTCTAGGACTTTCTTATAGCCATGGACGGTTTCAAAGATTTGAAGGAATTCTTTGTTATTCTCGTCCTTAGTTTCAACATGAAGACCATTCATTCGAATGTCTTTAAAGCTCAATAGACTTCTCTTTGAACTAGGTGAATATAACGCATTAGAAATTTCTAGATGCGTGCCCTTAGGTAATAAAATATGGGCTTGACCGTGGCCTTCAATTAAATTTGCTATACCCGCAATTGTGGTTACATTTGCCTTTTTAAGTGTAAGATCAATGAAGTATCTCTTATCTCTTAATATCGAGTGGCTTGATCCACTATCCACAATGAACACATCCATATCGTTCATACTTCAAAAGAGATAACAATAGATACTTTTAAATAACACTCTTTCATTCCATAAAGTTTAATAGAAAGCAATAACACAAAACCAAAGTATAAAGTGTAAAACGTAAAACAAGCAAAACACAAAACACCAAAACAGAAAATCAAAATCAATCACTTAAGTATATCTGAGGTTTCAAAATTCATCAAGTCATCTTGCTCATGATCGAAATCTCCTTCATTATCATGCTGGATCATATGAGTTTCTGGATTCTTCCCTTTAAGGCTCTCTTGATAGAGTTCAACCAGATGCTTGGGAGTCCTACATGTCTTAGCCCAATGATTACTCATTCCACATCGATGGCAAACTGATTTTGGGTTTGATTCTCGTGGTTGAGAAGTAATACCACGGTTATTACGATCATAGTCAGTTCGGTATCCGCGTCCTCGTCCTCGCCCGCGGTTAGAATGATCGTTATGGAATCCGTGGCCTCGGCCCTGACCTCGGCCGTATGGATTAAAATGGCCACGGCCACGTCCTTGCCATCTACCCCCACGTCCACGACCACGATGTCTATAATCACTTTGGACGTGGTTAATTTCTTTCTTTTCATCTGTGGCCACATTCGCTTCAGGAAGTGGGGCTGATCCAGGAGGTCTCATCTCACTGTTTCTCATTAGCAGTGTATTATTCTCCTCGGCTAGTAATAGACATGCTATAAGCTTTGAGTATGTCTCAAAACCTCTTTCACGGTATTGCTGTTGAAGCAACACGTTATTAGTGTGAAAGGTGGAGAAGGTCCTTTCCAACATGTCTTTCTCAGTTACCTTCTCACCACATAGTCTCAATTGAGAAACTATTCTGAACATAGCCGAGTTATATTCTTCCACGGACTTGAAGTCCTGGAACCTGAGATTCCTCCAATCATAATTGGCCTTTGGTAACAACACCGTTCTATGGTGGTCATATCTTATCTTTAATTCTTTCCAAAGGTCCAAAGGGTTCTCAATGGTTAGGTATTGATCCTTGAGACCCTCAACAAGATGATGACGAATGATCGATATCGTTCTGTATCGATTCCTTTCATTCTCATTATTATCCTCAATGATACATTCGTCAAGTCCTTTAGACTTTAGATTTATCTTAGTATCCAACGCCCACTGTAAGTAATTGTCTCCAGAGAGATTGAGGGCAGCATAATCCAAATTGTTGATTTTCGACATCTGAAAACATTCATCCTATTCTCTAAGAACTATAAGATTTTAAAGTTTATGCATATGATGCAAAATAGGTCATGGGTGCTTATATAAACGGGTACGGATGCATGATGCTTATGAAACCAGATTTTTATGTTTAACAACCTAACATAATGTTTTATATGCTCATGATGCAAGCCTAGTATTCAAATTCTAAACCGTATGATGATATGACCGGATTTTAATCAAGCATGTTATGTCTATATGATGCAATCAGTTTCAGTTTCATGTTTATCAATCAACGAATCAATCCAAACAAGCAAACAAACAAACGAGTTCAAATAAATATGCAACCAAATTTGGACAGAGTGTTTACTGTCGATCGACGGGTGATTTGTGTCGATCGACACAGTTTAATTCAAACAACAAATTCAGGCAGAAGTTTACGTGTCGATCGACATAAAACTAGTGTCGATCGACACGGGTACAGATCATGCAATCGGTTTGGATTTTAATTGAATTAGGTTAGGGTTTCAAGTGATTACGAATCATGAATCAATAAACACAATCAAGCAAGCAATAACAATAACAAGCATGATTTAGATTAGGGTTTCTAAGATTATCATGAATCTAGGTTCTTTAGATTAGGGTTTCTTATTGTTTACCTTAACCTCCGTGAGTCTTCTAGTTCGCCGTAACCGTTGATAGGCTGTATGAACTTTCTTCTAGTTCGCCGTAACCTTAAAGGCTGTATGAACTATGATTTGAACAGTAACGCCGGATGAACAGTAATCGTCGATGAACAGTAATCGTCGATGAACAGTGCGCGATGAATAGTGCGCGATGAACAGTACGCGATGAACAGTACGATGAATAGTAACGATGAACAGTAATCGCGTTTTTTGTGTTTTTAGGGTTTAGGGAGCAACTCGTGCTGATAACGTGTTGTGAATCAAGAGAACGAATGGGGAAGATTGTGTTTATTCATTAATCATAAGATCCTTTATATAGGATTATTACAAGAGAGAAAAGGAAAATTCATTTTCCTAATGGGAAAAGGAAAATACATAAAAGGAAAATCCTAATTCAACTAGGATTCATTAAACCGGCCTAAAGACTAAGTGTTAATGGGCCGTAAACGGACCAGAACTAGTTATGACAATCCACTATGATTTATAACAATATTTATATAATTTGGTATAATCGACGATTAATTTGGGTTTCGTCCTTGATTATTTTCCCCCGAAGACTAGAATCCAGTGTTCCTCATCTAAACTAAGATCTCGTGCAACCTTTTACCTTCTTCTCTGCTGCGAGTGCACGGATTCTTAACGTACACCATCCTCTCCAGGTTTCCTCATCCTTCGAGATCCCTTCTTCTCTCCTTCATCATCTTACGATTTCTGGGCTGGTCTCAGTTTTCCACGTATTGACTTTGAAAACGGCAATCGGATCGTCTTCTTATTCTGGGTGGTCAAAATCATGGAGATTGCTCACTGTGTCTCTGTTTTCTTATTATCTCTCTGCCTCTTGTTGCAAACTTCTCTCTCGATCGAGAATTTTCACCAAGCGTAAGTGTAATTTCTTCTTTTTACCCCCAGGAAGCTCGTCAGATTTGCTTATATTTCACCTTTAGGGATATATAAGAATTTGGGCTCAATTTTTTGTAGTTTTACCAATTGGAAAGGCAAATGCATTGTTTTTGGAATGATGTATTCTTGGATCTCATTATGTAGACTAATAATTGAACGTTTGGTTTTTTTGTTTCATTGCAATCTGATGGAAAGAGATGTTTTTTGTTTGTGTTTACAAAATTACTCTTGAGAATGCGTTTTATTTCTTTTTGTTTTTGGTTGTCTGTTGCTATTTGTTCCTCAAGTGTTAGGTCTGTTGTAGTCACATTGTTGCAACAAGTGTTGTTATCAGTGTAGACCAGTAGCAATGTTACTGTTATTGATGTGGTTGCAAAATACGTTTTACAGATTTTGCATGTTTGATTTGATGTGATGGACAAACACCTTTTTGGGTTTCTTTTGTGAGTTTTCTTAGTACTGACTGGTCGTTGTTGTCGCTTATGCAGTTTTCCGATTGTCGAACCTGATCCGAATCACACGAAGCTTCGTCTTAGTAGAGAAGGTTTGGAAGCAATTAGCAGAATCACAACTCCAATCGCGGCTGTTGCGGTATGTGAGAGTGATGTTTGACAGATTATCAATTAGTTGTATGTTTTTCGATCTGAACTTGGTTTTTTACAAAATTTGTCGCTTGTTCTCACGTTTTGCTTGTTACTTCCCATGCTGTTGAAACGTTAGGTGATTGGCCCGTATCGTTCTGGAAAATCGTTTCTCCTCAATCAACTTCTTTCCCTTTCCTGTTATGAAGGTGCTTCTTATCTCAAGTATTTGGGTTTTGCATTTTCTTATACTATGTATATTAGGACGTGTTGTTTTTAGAAGTTTTTGATACTGAACATTCATTTTGCATATTTAATATACAATATTTTTAAATTCACCAGGTTTTGGTGTTGGACACATGCGTGATACCAAAACAAAAGGTACACACATGGATAATACCATCCTTCGAAGTGCAATTATTTTCCTGCTACTGAAAGGTTCAAACTTTTTTTTATTGGAACCTACTTAACTGTTGTAAACAGGTATTTGGGTCTGGGGAACACCACTAGAGCTGGATATTGATGGAGTAAAAACTTCCGTAATTTACCTCGACACAGAAGGATTTGAAAGTGTTGGAAAGTCAAATGTTTATGATGATCGGTACCCATACAGTTGAATATTTGCATAGTTAGATATTTGTATGGAGAAGCTCTGAATGTTTAATCAATCTTTTTTGCTGATTTTCAGAATCTTTGCTCTGGCAACGGTTATGAGTTCTGTGCTTATCTATAATCTGCCTGAAACCGTACGTTATCCTGCCTCTGTATTTGTTCAGACTGCGTATGTTCTAGAGACATTATAGCTTTAACCTAAGAGAGTAAAATCTGATAGGGGTTTCTGTATATCTATATGTCAATTTGACCATGCCATTAGTAAAACCATAGACCGAAGTGTTTGGAATGCCTAGGTAGTTTATAGGGTTCAAACAACATATTGTGATGTTTCCGAGGTAGCAATCTTAAATAACAGTTTCTTAAATATTCTTTTGCCTTGTGTCTATCAAAAACATACTTTTGCGTTAGTAACTGAACCGAATTTATTAACCTTAATATTTAGCCACTTTCCTCCCTTTTAGTATTCTAATGTTTGTAAACACAATTCAGTTTGTGACATGCAAGCCTGAGAGAAGGTGAATGCGCTCTTTATATTCTAGAAGAAGTTTACAAATAACGGTGTGACATAGAGTAACTAGGTTTGAAAGAACTTCATGTACATATCTCTCTCTCTCTGACATGAGTTCTCTTCAGATCCGTGAAGCTGATATTTCTCGGCTCTCCTTTGCTGTCGAGTTAGCAGAAGAATTTTATGGAAGGTTTGCTCAATAGTACTCGGCATTTACGTCTTGATTATATTCATCTATGATTACTGACTAGTTCTATTTCATTGGTTCCTGCAACTCGATTGGCAGAGTAAAGGTACCCTCTAAAGCTCCTTCTGTTATTCTTGATGAATGGAAATCTTCAAAACTTTGTCTGATTATCTGCATATCCTGTAGGGCGAAGATGTTGCTTTTAACCCGTCAAAGCTTCTGTGGCTTATTCAGCGTGATTTTCTGCGTAAGTGCACGGTTCTTTTGACAACAACATTCAGAATAGTTCAATCCAAATACTGCCTAAATTCTATATTTTTGTTTGCGGCTGGTCCTGTGATCCATTTCGATGTTCCAATTTTCTCTGTATTTTATGCAAGTGAGCTGGTCATGATTTAACAGTTTAACACTATTCCAACATGCAGAAGGGAAGTCGGTGAAGGAAATGGTGGATGAAGCTCTCAAACATGTCCCTAATGAAGATGGTCAGAGTTCTTCTTCCATTCTTGACCTGATGTACCTATACCATTTCTCAGGCGGCAGCCCATGTTAATTATTATCTTTGTTTGTTATGTTTTCAGGTAACAAAAATATTGACCAGGTATGTTCTTCTTTGTTCTGCATCGTACAAGTAATCATCATTAGTATCTCAGAAGTCATTCTCGTTATCATCCTCTTCAGGTTAACCAGATCCGGGACTCCTTGGCTATTATGGGGGACAACAGCACAGCCTTTAGCTTACCACAGGTAAGAAAATTGTATGTTTTTCCACATTTGCCATCCGTTTTTTTTTTCAGAAGAGAAAAACACATAGAAACATATCTCTGTGCATGAAAAAGTATGGTTATATTTAAAGGTCTATGTTAAAGATCACTGTTTCCTTTGCTATAAATTTGCCCTTGTTTTTTTTTATATAGCCTCATCTCATGCGGACGAAGCTGTGTGATCTGAAGGATGAGGACCTGGACTCTACCTATGTTGCAAGGCGTGATCAACTGAAAAAGCTTGTTGCTAGTATTATACGTCCAAAGATTGTGCAGGGGAAAACACTAAATGGAAAGGAATTTATTGCGTTCCTGGAACAGGTGAGTGTCCATCCTTTTAGTTGTATGGATTCACTCTGAATTTCTCGAAAAAAATTAATGAATGGAAGTGCGTCGTTGAGAAATAAAAAAGAATTAGTGTCTGCTTTCACTAGTGCTTTTACATACTTTATCAAGTGAATTGACATATTTTTCTCTTCTCATGGATGTATGTGTTTTCTGGCTGCTTTTAGTTATCCTGTAGTCTGTGCTTTTACTATTGACATAAACACTCGTAAATGCAATTCTAGTTTAGTACTTGTTATAATGTGTGGGTTTACTTGATCATCGTGCTTCATGTCTTCCTTAATATTTCATGCCCTTCGTTACTGTATTAATATCCCATTACAATTTGGATTTTCTCATTTTATACATCAGTGTAATTTGTATAGCTGACGGATTCGCTACCAGATTTTATATGAACATGAAGACACTTTCTTGATATGACACGACATATGGCTAATATGCTAACTCTTGAAATATTGCAATTCTGATTGCTCTAATTTGCAGATATTGGATGCCTTAAATAAAGGAGAGATCCCATCAACAGGGTCACTGGTTGAGGTTTTCAATAAAGGTATTGTAGAAAGATGTGTGAAGCTGTACAATGAGAGGATGGCAAGATTGCGGTTACCTATGGCTGAAGGATCTCTCCAAAGTTCCCATGAAACGGCTCATGATGAAGCTCTTAAAGCCTTTGACGCGCAGCATTTTGGCAGACAGCATGCGAAAAAATCTGTAGATCAGTTAGATGAACTAATGCAGGAGGTATGAATCCGTATCCTTGTCTTACTTTATATTAAGTGACTTTTCAAAGACTAGCTTAGTGGATGAAACAAAGGAATGATTTTGAACTTTGTGTTGGTAGATTTTCTTAGCCTTAGTTAATATAACTTTTCCAAATGTTTACTATCTTATACATTCTTGTGCCCTGAAAATATTATCCAGGTATATAAGAATTTTGTTCTTGCAAATGAATACCAATCGTCAAAGCTCTGTGAGACACTATATACAAAGTGTGAAGATGACATGGACCACTTACAGGCTCTCCGACTCCCATCCATGGCTAAATTTAATGCAGGTTTCGCGAACTGCAACCAAACCTTTGAACAGCAATGCGTTGGCCCTTCGAAACAAAATTATGAGCAAAGGTTAACTAAGGTAATATATACACGTCTACATTATGCTTGAAGGATCAATTTTCAATTTGACCTTAGAATTCAGAAATCCGGCAGTTCATGCTCTGGTAGCTTATTATAAGATTTGGAAGAACTACATTGGAATTTTATATTGAACAGTTATGCTGTTTGTGTGCAGATGATGGGAAAGGCAAAGTCTTTGTTCATCAAAGAATACAATAACCGATTGTTCAACTGGCTGGTTGCGTTTGCTCTTGTAATGGTAGTTATCGGCCGGTTCATTATAAAATTCATTTTATTAGAAATGGCGGCATGGGTACTTTTTATATTCTTGGAGACGTACACAAGGATGTTCTGGACAGCAGAATCTCTATATTACAATCCAGTCTGGCATTTCATCGTCGGGACCTGGGAAACTGTCGTATATAGTCCCATTCTCGACTTGGACAGGTAACAAGTCCTGACCAAACTTCTCTCAACCTCTATACTTATTCTAATTTTTTCCTTTGGTGAATAGATGGGCAATTCCTATAGTCTGCATAATTGCAATTTGTGTGCTTTATTGGCGGTGTTATGGAAAGAGGAAACACGGGGCTAGTTGGATTCTTCCGATGTACAACAATCAGAAGAATGGTCGGACCAGAGAACGGTCAGAGTAAAACACATTCCTCCTTCCCATTATAACTTATAGCATCATCTCTCGGGCATGCTCGTTGTTTTTATCATCCGAAGCTCTCTGCCCGTTACTACCAATTTTTGGAACGCGGACGAATTTCAGTAAGAAGTAAAGAAGAATTGAGAGGATGATTGATGCCTGTATTCACTGCAACTCTGTACCATTTACATAGAGTTACCTTTGTAATGTTTTAACTTATATACATATACTATATGACTCCCCGCGTAATACGCGGATTAAATATTTTTCTTTTTACTATAACATAAGAGTTGTTTCTTTCAATCAATAATTCTTCAACAAAAAACATTCTGTTATGAATCAAGAGAAAGAAAAAGGGAATTTCGTGTCTTATTTCATTCATCAAAGGATCCTTTATATAAGGATCAATACATAAGTGAAAAAGGAAGTTTCGTTTTCCTAAAGGAAATACATAATAAGGAAATGCTTGTTCAACAAGGAATACATAAAAGGCCTCCTAATACTAAGTGTAGATGGGCCGTAATGGGCCAGAACTTGGTTATGACAATCCACTATGATTTATAACACTCCCCCTTGGATGTCATAACCGTAAATGGGCTCATAATACGCTATGGATGCTGCCTCATTAAAACCTTACCAAGTAAAACCCAATTGGGACAAACCGTGGTGAAGGAAAAAGAGTACAACACGTATTACTCCCCCTGTTCTGAACCTCACTGAAGATCTCTCAAACGACGCATTCCAATCTGATGTGTTAGCTTCTTAAACGTTGAGGTTGGAAGCGACTTGGTGAATAGGTCCGCTGAATTGTCACTTGACCGTACTTGTTGTACTTGGATTTCTCCGGTCTTTTGCAAATCAGATGTGAAGAAAAACTTTGGCAAAATGTGTTTCGTCCTATCACCTTTGATGTATCCTTCCTTAAGCTGAGCTATGCATGCTGCGTTGTCCTCATATATAACTGTCGGCTCCTGCTTTCCTTCGGTCATCCCACAATCAACTCTTATGTGCTGGGTCATTAGTCTTAACTAGACACATTCACGGCTGGCTTCATGAATTGCCAATATCTCCGAATGGTTGGATGATGTAGCCGTAATGGTCTGCTTCATTGACCGCCAAGATATAGCCGTTCCATCATGAGTAAAAACATAACCTGTCTGAGACCGAGCATTGTGTGGATCCGAAAGATAACCTGCATCAGCAAAACCAATTAAACTGTCTTTGGATTGGTTAGTATAAAATAAACCCAAGTCTTTCGTTCCTTGAAGGTAACGAAGAATATGTTTAATCCCGTCCCAGTGCCTTTGGGTTGGACATGAGTTGAATCTAGATAACAAATTCATGGCAAAACATATATCTGGCCTAGTGTGGCTCGCCAGATACATTAAAGCTCCTATGGCACTGAGATATGGCACTTCGGGACCAAGGACGTCTTCATCGTCTCTTTTAGGACCAAACGGATCTTTCTTTAGATCAAGAGATCTCACGACCATGGGGCTAGACAATGGGTGAGATTGGTCCATGTTAAATCTCTTGAGTACCTTTTCTGTATATGCCATTTGATGCACAAGGATTCCAGTGTTAATGTACTCAAGCTGTAATCCCAAACAGTACTTTGTTTTCCTAAGTCCTTCATCTCAAATTCTTTCTTAAGATATTCAACTGTTTGGGTAATTTCCCCAGAGGTCCCCATAATGTTCAGGTCGTCCACATACACAGCAATGATCACGAACCCATCAACAAATTTCTTTATGAAGATACACGGACTGATGGGGTCGTTCTTATAGCCCTCTTTCACTAAGTACTCACTTAGTCTATTGTACCACATTCGATCGGACTGTTTCAAACCGTAAAGGGATTTATTCAACTTTATACAATGTTGTTCCCGGGAACTTGTCTTATCTTTGAGCTCAATACCCTCTGGGACTCTCATATAAATCTCATTATCCAGTGGACCATATAAGTATGCGGTCACTACGTCCATTAGCCGCAAATCCAAATTTTCTCTTATAGCCAGACTTATTAGGAATCTAAAAGTTGTAGCATCCACCACAGGGGAGTACGTCTCCTCATAGTCTATTCCTGGTTTCTGTGAGAATCCTTGTGCAACTAGCCGTGCTTTATATCTCACGATTTCACCATGTTCATTTCTTTTCTTCACAAAGACCCATTTATGTCCAACTGGTTTAATATCATGTGTTGTCCGGACTATTGGACCAAACACATCTCTTTTCCTTAATGAATTTAACTCCATGTTTATAGCTTTTTTCCATTTAGTCCAATCTTTACTCTGAGTGCACTCATATATTGACGTGGGTTCTGGATCCTCGGTTATATCCATAAGTTCAAGTGCTACCTTAAATGCAAACATATCATCAATTTCCACACACTTTCTATTCCATTGTATTCCAGACATAATATAATTTATTGAGATCTCATTATTATCAGGAACTTCAGGACCATGAAGCTCGGCGTCCCGAGCCTCATTGATTGGTACCATCGGTTCAATTATGTCTGGGGTTCCATGGACCTCGGTTTCCTTAACCACGGATTTAGCACCTTTTAATTTCCGAGGGTTCTTATCTTTGGAACCTATTGGCCGGCCACGTTTTAAGCGTGCTTTAGAATCTGTAGCAACTTGATTGTGTCCCTCTTGAACATTAATACGAATCGGTGCATTAACAGCTGGTATATATGACTTAGTCACTCTTTTCGGGCCAGCAAAGGAATCTGGCAATTGATTAGCTAGCTTTCGTAAATGTATTATCTTTTGGACTTCTAATTCACATTCTTGAGTCCGAGGATCTTGCCATTTTAAGGACGTTTGATTCCATGTAATTTCCTTTACCAGCTTATCATTTTCTCCTCCTAATGTTGGATAGACGGATTCATCAAAATGACAATCCGCGTACCTGGCCTTAAATAAATCACCCGTGGTTGGCTCAAGGTACTTAATTATAGTAGGAGAATCATATCCAACATATATCCCCATCCTCCTTTGAGGTCCCATCTTTGTTCTCTGTGGTGGTGCAATCGGTACATAAACGGCACATCCGAATGTTTTAAGATGGGATATGTCTGGCTCTCGACCCGTAATCAATTGTGATGGGGAATATTTATGTTCACTAGATGGCCTGATGCGAATTAACTCTGCTGCATGTAAGACTGCATGTCCCCAAGCTGAGACCGGGAGTTTTGATCTCATAAGCAACGGTCTGGCTATTAATTGTATGCGTTTAATAAATGATTATGCCAAACCGTTTTGTGTATGTACATGTGCCACAGAATACTCAACACTTACCCCCATGGACATACAATAATCATTAAACGCTTGGGACGTGAATTCACCAGCATTATCAAGGCGTATAGTTTTCAAAGGAAAATCTGGAAAGTGTGCCCTTAACCGTATTATCTGGGCAAGTAATCTTGCAAACGCCAAATTTCTAGTTGACAATAGGCAGACATGTGACCATCTCGTGGATGCATCAATAAGGACCATAAAATATCTAAACGTCCCACAAGGTGGGTGTATTGGTCCGCATATGTCTCCTTGTATTCTTTCCAGAAAGTTTATATTTTCCTTAGTTACTTTAACTGGTGACGGCCTAGTAATGAGTTTCCCTAGTGAACATGCTTCACACGTGAGATTCTTTGGGATAACTCTTCTTTCTTTCAATGTGTGCCCATTAGTACTTGTTAATATTTTTCGCATCATGTTAGAACCGGGATGGCCAAGCCGGTTGTGCCAAAAAGTGAAATTCTCGGTATTGTTTACCGTGGCATTTGCTTCTATCATACTGATCTTAGCACAATAAAGGCCCATAGAAACAACAGGTATAGTCTCTAGGACTTTCTTAAGGCCTTGGGCAATTTCAAATATTTGAAGGAACTCTTTGTTACCTTCGCCCTTAGTTTCGGCATGAAGGCCATTCATTCGAATATCTTTAAAATTCAATAGGCTTCTCTGTGAACTGGGTGAATATAATGCATTAGAAATATCTAGATACGTGCCCTTAGGTAATAAAACATGGGTCTGGCCGTGGCCTTCAATCATATTGGCTATACCCGCAATAGTGGTTACATTTGCCCTTTTAAGTGTAAGATTAATGAAATATCTTTTGTCTCTTAGAATCGTGTGGCTTGACCCACTGTCCACAACGAACACATCCATATCATCTTTCATTCGTCAAAAGAAAATAATAATCACATCTTTAGAGACTTTTAAAATAACACCATTTTTTTCTTTTAGAGTTTTATACTCTTGATATTGTATTCACACTAGATACTTTCATTTTCATATGAGAGAAAATTCTCTTTCTTGCCATCTTTCTTTTCTCACTGGTGAGTATATAATTTCTTGAAAGAAATTTATTGATTTAATCAACCCAATCATCGAATTAAAATTTGATTCCCTGTTCACTTGTCATAATACTTCATGACCGATTGGTCCATAACTCAAAACAGAGGATCACTTCCTAATCATTATTTAAACAAACAGATCAATAGGAGATGTTAAGAAGCATTGGTATATTTCAAATACCAGATCAAATAATCTAAGAGAAATTATACATGATAATCAAGCCGCGTATGTTAAGATTAAACCATATGTCTATAAGTATAAATCATGAACACTTATCTGAGACATAACATAGAGATGGTGTTGGAAACAAGTTCCGTTTCTCACTTGGTTAGAATCCAATGCAAAGACTTCGTTTTATAATCCTGATATACTCAAAATTTTGCTCATAGAAACATGGCTTTTATGTTAGTATTACCAAAAATTAATTATATACAAAAACAATAAAACATGTGTCGACACTTTCATGGTATAAAGCAATAACCATGGATCAATAAAGCATGAATCAATATGCTATTCTGAATATAAAAGCATCAGTATATAATATATTAAATATGAACTATGCCTCGTGAGATTAAACCATAATTTGTTTATGAACATCAGATCATAGTTAGATTCATAATTTAACTAGCAAAGAGGATGACGACAAAAATATTAAAGCATGGAATATTGTATTTCTTTTACGTAGTAGCATGAGTAGATTTAAATACCATGATGCAATAATTATGAGGATGCGATAATTATATAGCATGAGACAGTATTACTTATCTCGATGGAGATCGGAGATGCCATCGATAGCAAACGGAGACGGTGTCGGTTAGAAATATTAATGTAGATCTCACTTTGCTTAGGTGTTTGTGTAGAAAAACCTCGATCGGATTTTCGGTCGAGGATTATGTTTGCTTAGACGGCTAGGGTTTTATGTTACTTACCTTAACCTCCGCGATTGCTTGAATAGGTGATAAAGGATGCTTCTAGTTCGCCGTAACCTTGGTAGGCTGTATGAACTTTGAGATCAAGCTAATAGCTTAGGGATTTAGAGAATTCGTGCTGATAACGTGTTATGAATCAAGAGAAAGAGAAGGGGAATTTCGTGTCTTATTTCATTCATCAAAGGATCCTTTATATAAGGATCAATACATAAGAGAAAAAGGAAGTTTCCTTTTCCTAAAGGAAGTTTCCTTTTCCTAAAGGAAATAGATAATAAAGAAATTTTTGTTCAATAAGGAATACATAAAAGGCCTCCTAATACTAAGTGTAGATGGGCCGTAATGGCCAGAACTTGGTTATGACAATCCACTATGATTTATAACACATTCTAATTAGTTAAAAAATAAAATTTGTTAAGATATTTTTTATGACCATTCAATTCAGTTTAATTTGATTGACTTTTCACAAATTTGGAAAGACTGTACTATGGTTATATATTGCTAAAATGCTCAATATTTTATTTCATTTTGGTATAATTGTTGTGAATTTAAAATTTTTGAATATAATATCTAAAATATTATTAATATATGATTTTTGTGATTGTAATTTTTTTTTGTATTGCTCAAAATATGAAAGTTTGCGATCATATAGATTCTATGGAAACATGCAAAAATCGAAAAAGAAAAAGCTAAAATGTTTATTTACTTTTAACACATGTTTTTCAATAATTTTTTTTGTTTTAAAATAAATTATTTTAGGATATCAAAACGCAAAGAGAAAGAATTTTAAAATAATGGGTACTAATTTGTTTTATTATATTATGAAATAAAATATTTTTCTTAATATTGGAAACATATGGAATAATCCATTGATATGTGTTTTTTCCATATTCATGTCACATTTTTTATTATAACATCGTCGAAATATTTTGTAATATTAGGTTATTAGGTTAGATCAAAAATAATATAGATTAGCCTAAAAATTTTAAAAGATTTTGTTAATTGGCCCATTTAAAGGGATTGTCATGTCACATTTAGAAAGATTCTATGTTACATTTAGAAGGGTGTCATGTCACATATTTTAGTGAAATCACCTCTTGAATAATGTATAAGGGATATTGTCGGATTTGTTTTATTACTCACTTAGTCACGGCTAATTTAAGCTAAAAAGCTTAGTCTTTTATTTTCTTTATTCAAAATCGTTTGTTCATGTTTGTATATTATGATAACAGAAGTTCAAAGAGACTACAAACTAAGACGTACTACAAATATATAAGAAAATTGATATGTTTTATTGAATTTTTCTTAACAAAACGGGTTTGATTAAATGTTCGGGTCAAATATGCTTTATTATCTTAACAAGGGAATGATGCAGAACCTTAGAACATGACCGAGACACCAAGAGCAGTTGATAAATCAGACAAAAACGCAGGCATATCCAAGACCGATGCAGCCGTCACAAGCTTCCCGTCAGTCACACATCCGTTCGACTCAACAGCTTCACCTCCAGCCACCTTCACTATCACCTTCATTCCCTTGCCACTCGCGCATCGCTTACCCTATAATTTCATACAGAGAAGAAACATCACAATATGACCATGAAAAACCACTAGATACAAGACTCAATATAAACATCACATTTTCAGTATTCGAAGCTAAGAAATAACGATTCGCTATAAGATAACTATCCCATTCAGTTACATTCTCTATACTCATGCATTATTCCTCCATTGCATTTCAATTCAACCTCTTAAAAGAAAGACTAAAAAGAAGCAATGATTTACCTTAAGAACACCAGTAGCTGCAAGAAGCAATTTACCCATTCCAATAGCTGCAAAAACTTTATCTTTCTCTGCAAATTTCTTAACCAAAGCAACAGCCTTTTCATTCATAACCAATAGCTCAGATGATCTCCCTCCAGGAACAACCACGCAATCATAATCATCAACGCATATATCGTCCCACGACGAAGTCACAAAGAAGTTATGTCCTCGTTTCTCCGAAGGAATCTGCCTTCCTTCTTCGAGATCGTAAACCGCAGTTGCACACATCTCTCCCTTCTTCTTATTCGGTGTTACTGCATCTACTTTACATCCTAAAGCTTGAAGTGCTCTAAATGGTACATTGATTCCATAGTCTTCTACATAGTCCTTAAATCACCAAACACAAACCAAAACATGATTCAAACACAAATGTATCAATCTCATACGAATCCACTAAGGAATTGAAACTTACCCCAATGAGGAAAAGCACAGAAGTTTGATTCATCTTCAAGCTCGAGATCTTTGCGCCGAGAGAATCGAGCAAAACCCTAATCGCGTGGCCAAGCGTAGGCCATCCAATCATACTCACGAAGTTCTGATCCTTAACGCAATCGGTGATTTCGAACACACTCTGGATCCCAGGCTGTTGCCACCACTCGCCGCCGGAAAGCTCGATCAGAGGCTTCATGCTTTCAAACGCCGTGCATTTCACTCCTCCGGCGAGTACTCCGGCAGCCATAAGCATAACCTGGCTATGGCAGCTGGTGAAGATCAGCTTGTTCGATTCGGCGAATCGAGCCACGAGATCGACGCATTTCTCGTCGGCGCTGAGAATCTCCGTGAATCGTCCGCCGGGGATGATGATGACGTCGTAATCCTCCGGCGTGACGTCATCGAAATTGGCGTTTAGAGTCAACTGGTCAACGACCAGCTCGGTGTATAGCTTTTCAAACGCAACAAAATCAAAATTGAATTTCAATCACAAAAAACATCAAAAATTGTTAAATTGTAAAGATGAGTGCGTTTTAAAATGCACCATTAATCAAACAAAATTGAATTTAATAACAAAAAATACGAAATTGTTACAAAGTGAAGATTAAAAATCTTAAACGCAACAAAATCAATTAAAATTTGAGTTATCAAATTGTTAGAAATAAAGATTAGTGAAAAAGTGGAACCTCAAGGCCCAAGAAATCGTGGGCCGTCATAACGCAGCGATCACCAGCGCTGCGGTTGGGTGAAACGCAGTGAACGCTAATGCCAAACGATTGGAGGATATAGAGAGGAACCATAGTCTCGTAGGCTTCCATGTAATCGCCGCATAATAGTAACGCTGATTTCTTAACCGCTGATCCCATTGTTTTAAGAAGTATGTATTGATTGAACAAACCATTACAAGGATCATTTTATATTTATACTCGCAATCTTCTTTGTTAAAAAGACATTATTTTATTTTTTAGTAAACGACATGTGGAGTTTTTGCATTCTAATTGCCCCTACCAACTCACTTTCACCTACTTTTTTCTTAACGGTTATAAAAGTCCAAGTATTCAAATCTATAATACAATATCTCAGTGTTATAATTGTATTGGGAGAGATATGGTCAGATATATACTCCCTCCGTTCCAAAATATAAATGCTTTACCTAAAAGCATAAAGATTAAGAAACTATTTTTTCTTATATAAAATATCATTTAATATACATAATAAATATAATTTAATCAAACCTAAAAAAAGACTACCGAATATTATTGGTCACACAATATTCAATAGCTAAAAAGTAGCTAGCATTTTCAAAACAACTTATATTTTGAAACAAAAAAAACACCCAAAACAACTTATATTTTGGAACGGAGGGAGTATATAAAACAAAGCTTTGACATCTACAATCAATAAAACTATCAAACTAGATTTCTTGACAAATTCAACAATCATATATTTAATGGTAGGTGATTTAAGTTATGTAGCATCCGTAGCTGAAATTGGTACACTGCAATAGCTAGTGGGGATTATTTTTTTGTGAGCGAATTGGCTGGGATAGACTTCTGACAGCCAGTTCAAAGAGAAGAGTCTAACTAACTATGTTCAGTCAAAATCACTTTGTTATTAGGGGAAATTATAAAATCTACCACTTTTTTTCAAATTCTTTGCACATTCTCAAAACACTTGTTAAATCTACCATATTTTATCATTTAGTGAGTGTCAATTGACACAATTGCCTCTTGATCACCACCTATCTATTTGAATTTCGTCCACGGCCCCATATTTGTCCACCGATACTGTGTATAACCACCGTTGCCGTTTTTTGTCTTTGACCACCGTCGCTGTCGTGTCCACGGCCACCGTCACAGTCGCCGTCGTGTCCACCGTCGTCGTCTTGTCCACGGCCATCGTCTCTATCTCCGTCGTGGCCACCGTCGCCGCCATGTCCACCGTCGTCGTTTTGTCCACGGCCATCGTCTCTATCTCCATCGTGGCCACCATCGCCGCCGATCTCTGTTTTGTCTACGACCATCGTTGTCGTCCATGTCCTCGCCGCTGTCCACGGCCACCGTCACAGTCGCCATCGTGTTCACAGTCTCCGGCGTTGTTCATGTATTTTCCGTCGTGGTCACTATCACTGTCTCTGTTCGTCTCCGATATCGATTTTGTCCGTCGTCTCCGTCGTTGTCTCTGTCTGTCGTCTCCGTCGTGGTCACTGTCACTGCCTCTGTTTGTCCACCGTCTCCGGCGTTGTTATTCATGTCCGTCGTCTTTACCACCATTTTTCCAGTAGCAAAAAAAGAGAGAGAGAGAGATGAAGAAGAAGAAGTTTGGAGGATGATAAGAAGAAGTTTGGAGGATGATTATGTCATTTTGCTATCCACTAAAATCCAAAATATGGTAGATTTAACAAGTGTTTTGAGAATGTGGTAGATTTTGCATAAAAATTGAAAAAAAGTGGTAGATTTCATAATTTTCTCTTGTTACTATGTCACACCTTTTAAAATAATTTCAACTTATAACACATATAAAATAAAGTTTTCTCAAAATAGTTCCGCAAAAATAATTTACTAGAGGGTCATGTTTACGTAAAAATAATTTACGTAAAGTCAAGTCATGGCTCATGTTTTTTACTAGAGGGTATATGTTTCACACACGTGGGCACGGAACATGTCGAAAAACGATAAATTATGGTGTATGTGTCTGAGGACAAAATTATTCTGAAGCAGCAGTAGAGGATGATTTTTATGGGACTGTCGAAACTATCATGAAGCTCAAGTATCCAGGGTTTGAAGGTCATGCTTTTCTATTGTGAACGGTTTGATCCTACTATCGGAAAAGGAACTCGCAAAAGTCTAGGAGGTATTGTTGACGTCCTCTCAACGGGAAGATATCCAAATTATGAACCTTTTATTTTAGGTATGATCTTATCTATTATACGCAGATTTGTTCTTTGGGAATATTTTGATCATGTATATTTTAATTATTTGCAGGATCGCAAGCTGATCAAGTTATGTATCTGCCATATCCATTTACAAAACGGCCTCGGAAAATATGGTTTACAGTGGTAAAAGTTAATCCGAGGAATCGTGTTCAAGAAAATTTTAAGGCCGACGAATTGATAATTTTGAAACAAACTATAGATGAAGGAGGCTCAGAATCGTTAGATGAAATTGTAATCGAGAGTTTGGTGAACCCGACCAATCTGATTGTACTTATTGATGTTGAAATTGGAGATAGTGACGTGTCTGATGAATTTCTTTGTAATTTATCATCTTCCGATGACGAATACAAATTTGTGTTTGTAATAAACGTTGGTATACAAAAACCAATTGTATAATAAACGTTGTGTGTGTAATTTATTCCAAGTATTTTTAATGTTAGATGGGATTAAAATTAAAATATAGAAGGGCAATTTAAATGTTTGTTATTATTAATTTTTCCGAAAATCATACCTTGTATATTAATATAATTCCGTCGCACCATATTTCAATTTATAACCATAGTCGAGTGGCAAGCATCCCTATTCTGTGAGAGCAGGTTGAGTTCAGGTATCTTTTTTACCGACAATTAATTTTCGTCACAAATTAGTCATAAAAGCGTCACAAATTCCGATTGGTTGTTTAGTGTATAGGGTTTGGCGAAGAGTCACAAAAGCGTCACAAATTTGTGACCCGTTTGCTACGGATTAGCTACTCCCAGTATCATTTTGGTGTTTCAAATGTGAATTTAAGTACTAGGATATTAAACATAAGTATATTAGTTATGATTGGACTAAGAATTTTGCATGTAAGTGTTTAAATCTTCTAATTTAAAAAATAATTGAAATGATCATACCAATCACATAAGTGTCATTACAAAGTCCTTAGTATAAACTTTGTAATATTTGTACAAATTTAAATTTTTGATAAATATACATTTGAAGTTCAAATTACCTAATTATACTCATTCAAATGGTTCATATGTTCATAGAAAACTAATTTCAAACCCTTTCACTTCCTAATTTTCCATTAAAATGTTTAGGGTTAAGGGTTTCAAGGTGAGGATACAATGGGTGTCACAAATTTGTAACAAATGTGTGACTCTTTTTTGATTCATCTGTGACGCTTTTTGTTTGGGTTTTAAAATTTTAGGCCGCCAAAATTTGAGCCGCCACATTTTCCCTCAAAAAATTTAAATTGCAACGCTTTGGTAAAATAACATACGAAACCTAGATCCCTAATTCATTTCATCTAAAAAATTAGGGGTTTCTTCTTCCTTTTCTCTCTTGATTATTCTTGTAACACCCCCGGCCTGATCTAGGTCAAAGTCAACCCGATCTAGGTCAAAGTCAACTCGATCTGTCGCACAACAATCAAACAAGAACATGAGCGACAAACCTTAGACCCGGATCCAGATCGGAGATGCCACGTTCGTATACTCGGCCGTCTGTCCCGAGGTTCCAAAAACTTATTTTAGAATCTTCGAACAAAACTTCAAGGCTTTTCAACCTGAGTCTTGAATGATAGTTGGATCGTCCGGACAAGACTAAGTATCATACGAAACCCGAGATATTTAAAACCGTTCCATTTTATATATACTTAGATTTTAAAACTGTTACAAAATCTATATGCTCGCGAGTCTAATATTCCAAAACATTTAAGTACATAATAAACAGTATTTATTTGCAAAAGCAATGAAATCTACCACTGATCTTCCTAATGTTCCATCATGTGCTCCCAATGATCTACCCGCTAGAGGTTACCTGCAAAACAAATTAAGTCTTGAGCACTAGTTGCCCAGTGAGTCTAGGCTCCCCTAACAGTTGATAATAATATTCCCAACCCAAAACCCAAAATAACAATCAACAATCAACACACAAATGCATGCATAATTAAACATGAACGGTATATGCTATGCAACAATGTTTCAATTCCATAAGGCCTTACGCGTTGTCAATTCCCATCACGTGTATCCATCACGTGTATACAAAGGCATCGTTCGGTCCAGAACCACAATGGCTAAGGACTTAGGATCCTTTAACAATTCCTGTGGCCGTACTCATACGCTACCACATCGGGAATTCTGCACCAATCGCTTATGCAGTACACGGCCCTAGGCTGCAATCCCGTCTCTCCGTGTCATCGTGAACTTAACCCTCCTCGACTAAGTCACGGATCAAGGGAATGACCAACCGCGCACATAACAAATTTATATGATTTATGAATCTAGCATGTATGCATATAAATTTGTAAACAATTCCACTTAAATTCTTTCCATACGTTTTCACTAGTCAAGACTCTTAGCAATTCTAGAATATGGATTATATGAACCTCTATTACGAATTAAATAAACAAGCACGTGTGTTCCACTCATCTAACACACGATCAAGCATCACCAAGACTCACCTTTGCCTTAGGAAATGTATGCGATTTTGCCTAGACTTCCTACTCGCGGATCCTTAGATTCGGACTAGATCGGATCAAGACTCGAAAAATACTCCTTCGGATCTTCGAGAATTTTCTCGGAACTAATCCAACGTTTCCGTGTTGGATCCTAAGTTTCCTTGATAAAATTCTAGGATTTTCTAGATTGGAACAGAGTTTTAGTAGAAGGATTTTTCGGTAAAAGGGGTGGAACAAGAAAATTCTCTAAGGAATTTTCGGGAAAAAGGAAAATTCTAAGGATTTTCGGACAAAGAATAATTTCTAAGGGATTTTGGATACATGGATTTTCTCTAAGGATTTTTGAACATGGATGGGAGAAAATTATGGGGGGGGGGGGGGGTTAAGGGATATTTATAGGATTGGTGGTAGGTAGGGGTAGGTACGATGGACGGTGCTCGGATGGCCACATCTCATCATCCGGATTTCGCCACATCACTCGGCGTTGTAGCGCAAAGACAACCACTCACTCTACCTAACCGATGATGTGGCGCGTTATGAGCCACACACGCCAGCTACCCCCCAACGTGGCTCAACGGTGGCCACACGTTTCTCCCAATCGCAGCTCGATGTTTTCTCGGGCGTTTCTCGATCAGCGGTACACGCTCAACTGTCCCATAATTATTTTTCTCGACCCAAACTCATTTTTCCTCGATCGAACTTGAATTTTCTCTAACCAAAACCTTTCTAAATATATTTTTTAACTTTTCCAAGTTAAAATTCTCCTAGGCCGCAACTTAGAAAAATTGTGGCCGCTCCGGCCGGCCTTAGGCAGTGAACGGGTCATTACAATTCTTCTGTGGGTTTCGCCCTAAGCCCTAAATTTTTTCTCAATTCTGCTTCGATTCATCACAATCTTCCATCTAAACTCTCTTTTCATCTTTCTTTCGGTTCTATTCTTCAGTTTCAGAAGTTTCTTTAAACTCTAATTTCATCTTCTCAGTTAAATCGATTTCTTCTCTGATCTCTGACAACCCCGATGACTCAGAAGGCTAAAACGTCTGCAAAACCATCCGTCGGAGTTGGTGGTAGAGGTAACGGTGGAGCGGCGGGTAGAGGAATTGCCGGTTTGACTGGTAGAGGAAGAGGCGTCGTAGCCGCTGGTAGAGGAATAGTCAGAGAAGCCCTCAGATCTACTGGAAGAGGAAGAGGCGGAGGAGCCCTCTGATCTACTGGAAGATGAAGAGGCGGAGAAGCTATTGGATCTGCTGGAAGAGGAAGAAGCGGAGAAGGCCTCGTATCTACTGGAAGAGGAAGAGCCGGAGAAGGGCTCCAATCAATTGGAAGAGGAAAAGCTATAGGTTCTGCTTCTGCTCCTGCAAAGGGAAATGGTTCGGTAGAGGGAGATGGTAGAGCCCTCCATCGTGAAGCATCCACAAGCACCTCGGTTGGTGAAGGTAACCTAGGAGTGCAACCATCTACGGTGGCTTCTTGTGGTAGAAACCCTAATCAAACCTCACCTGGAGCAGCAAGAAGTTCTTATTCTTCTAATCCATCGTCTGAGAATACTGGCTCCGTCAATAGAACAAGGATGCCGGCTCAGTATCCTTCATCATCCTAACCAAGACCTCGACTTCAGTTTGCGATTGAAACTGCGATGTCTTCGCATCCTCCTCAGTTCAGAGTCGATGACCACTACGAAGAAGACATCAATGCTGGCTTCCAGTTTCCTAACAAAGAAGAAGAAGAAGTCAATCAAGATAATCCAGAGGGGCAAGAGTTCGAAGCTCTCCTGGATGCCCTTCTCAGTCTTCTAAGCCGAGAGCAGCTCATGCGGTTGTCTGAGCATCCAAGCCCCGACTACGAGTCCATCTGGTAATGTTTTAACTTCCCAATAATCATTATTGCTTATTTGCTTATGTAGTGAATTTGGTTTTTTTTTGTTGTGTATCATTAGGTTAATGTATTGATACATCATTGGCTTATGTGTTTATGTACTAATTCATTAGGTTGATGTACTACTTAGGTTCAATAATGCTGCTTATGTGTTTATGTTCTGATTCATTACATTTATCTCCTGCTTATGTGTTTATGTACTGCTTAGGTTAATTACTGCTACTTAGTATTATCATTACTGCATAATATTGTGTTTATGTACTTCCATTACTACTTCTGATTTTCTTTTGTTTATGTACTTATTCGAAGGTTTAACCGCGACAACGGATTACTGGGTCGACTGATTCCTGGAATCATACAACATAAGTTTGAGGGTCCGTTCTATAGCTGGAACCGTACGCCGGTTCATATATGAGAGCTATGGTTCCGAACATTTCTGGTAAGGAAGGTGATGCATTATTTCTTTGTACACTTGTGTAACTTGTAGAACAGATAATTAACATCTTCTTTCTCCTTTCTTCTATAGCAGATGTACAACTAGGAGCCTGCGCTTACTCTACTGATTAGGGACAATTTCTTCAGGATAGTGAAGAATCGGCTCAGAGGAATTGTTAGTCAAGCTAGGCACGGACCTGGAAGGCCTTATTGGATCGGCAAAGATCTTTGGAAAGTAATGTGCGACTATTGACAAACTCCTGAAGCCATTGACAAGAGTACGACTGCTTCCATCTGCCGCAACTCTAACTGTGGTGGTCTAGGACTTGCAAAGCATGTTGCGGGTCAGAAATCGTTCCTGCGGATTCAACTTGACATGGTAATATCTCTATAGTTCTTGTCATATCACTTATGTAATTGTAAATTTTTGGAACTAATTTAACACATCTATTTATGTGTAGGAGGAAGAGTTAGGCCGGCCAGTTTTATTCGGCGAAGTCTTTAAGCGAACACACACCAAACCAAATGGGAGCTTTGTTGACAACAAAGCTCAAGCAGTTTCTGAGGCTTATGAGAAGGAGATAACTGACCTTATGGATGATGGAGGCGGCCCAGCCAATCCATCCGATGATGGTTCTCAACGGTCTACTCAACGGACACCAACCCTCGATGAAAAGAACGCCATTTTCCTGAAGATATTTGCTTATCTCTTCTGCCTATGTTTGTTTCCAGTTTGCTTTGTTCTTGCTTTGAGTTTCATATGTTTACAGTATTGAGTCATTACTGTATTGTTTTACAGTATTGAGTATGAGTCATATGTTTCATCTTGCTTTCACTTTCAGCTGTTGATTTGTGTATGGTTGTTTTGTGACCACATATAATAATTTTTTTGCTTTGTGTTTTTCTTGTTTCTGTGTACTAAGACAGACACCAAGGGTATCCCCTTTGTACTTGGCCAATTAAGTGATGTTGCGGCCAAAGGAAAGAGGAAAAGGCCCGATTGCTCTTCTTTGTCTGAACTTGAAGGAATCAGGAGCCAACTTACTGCTGCCAATGAAAAGATAGCTGAGCATGAATAGCTTCATGCTAGACGTGATGCCAAGGTTAGCAGAATGGAGAAGTTCATCGAGTTCATGAGGCAATCCGATCCTCGCGTCGCAGTACACTTTCAAGAAGAAGAAGAAGAAGAAGATAATGAACAATATGATCCACTCTCCAATCTAGTCAACACAGCACTTTGGCTTTAGTAAACTATGGTTTTAGTTTGATTTCTTTTACATTTATACCATTTTTATGTGCAACAAAAAAACCATTGTGCAATTATCTGCCACATTTATACTTCGAGTCACAAATTAGTGACACTTTTGTGACGACTTAAGAACAATATAATCCTTCCAAGTCGTCTCAAATTCGTCGAAATTGTGACAAAGTTTACCGTTATAATTTCGTTACAAATATATGACGCTTTTATTTTGTCTCTAAACCATCGCAGATATATGACGCTTATAATTCGTCTCTAAACCGTCGCAGATTTGTGACTCTTTTTATTTGTCACCAAAGCGTCGCAAATTTGTGACGAATGTGCGACGGTTTGGATTTGCAACGGTTTTTTTACGACGCCCAAATTCCGTCACAAAAGAGTCGTAAATACCTGTTTTGCGACGCTTTTGCGACTCTTTTGGCTGTCGCAGAATAACTGTTTTCTTGTAGTGTTTTAGTCACAAATTATTACAACACATAGTAGTCGTGGTCCATATACAAGTCTAGCCGGCACACAATGGTAGGGAGATGACGATACGGTTTCTATCAACTTTCGCCCTGATCGCATCGCACCTAAAGTCTTATCAAACCAAATACTTACGTACGTTATACTTATGATCATAACTTTAGACATCATCGGAAATCCGTTCGGATGATGAACACCAAAATTATAACTAATTGGGTGGTGGCCTAATAGTTTTGAAAGTAAATATTCAAGATTAAAATCACTTATTCAATTCTATTTGATTGGGAGGGGTAATTTATGCAGTAAACATGATATTATCAACGACGGGTCGACGTGAAGATTATGAGTCAAATATCTATAATGTTTACAGTTTATAAGAAAAAACCATAATTATTAACGCAAACGATAATTCACATCATGACCAACCAAACCATATGCATTATATATATATAGTTTATTTTGTTCATATAATGAAACAATCTAATTGTGCTCCATATACGAAGTCTAGCCGGTGGTAGGGACTCTGACGACGATACGGTTAGTATCAACCCAAACTCTGACCCGGTTCTCCCTTAAGTCAGCTGTCACTATACTTCCAACCAATAGCACGACGACATCAAAGCTAGGGTTCTCTCTTTTGATCAGTGAGGCCGCATAATCTCCATTTGTTCCCACAAGCTCTGGCCATGTCTTCACTGCATGCACTCAAAGGAACCACGTACGTTAGCTAGATCGCTATATCATTTAATTACGTTTGGCATTTTATAGATCAATAAGTACCCATCACTCATTTCAATTTATTCAAACAATATATATCCTTACTATGACTCCCAAGTAGTCATAGTGATATAACCTCTTGAACTGTAATTAAAACTTCAACATAGCTTCACCATAACATATAAAACCGATGTCAATGTAGAAATACGTACATTAATAGTTTCAAAACATAATTAGGTTAAAGGTTACATAGCTATATATATCCTTGTTACATATCACATTATCACGTGGACACGTGCATGCATGATGAAACAAAAGGAGTGGTTAGCCAGCTTAAATTAATACTATAACATTAGTTTATAAACAGACATAAACGGAGTAAACTACTATATAATTTTACCTATTTGATTGGAGGGAAAAAAAAATATGATGATAGAAATCAATTAAAAACCATAACAATATAACACATTATAGTATGAAAAGAAAAACTTACAAGACATTTTTTCTTCCCTTCTTATATCTGTAGTTGTGAATTGTGATGTATAATTGATATGCTCGTCTTTGGGAATTTGAGTCCAATTTATATAATCGGATACGTAGATGTCGTGTCGGCGTCCGCGCTTCCACGGTGAGCTTGTAGATTGAAAGTCAAAACTTTACTAGCCTTTTAACCAAATTTTTTTTGCCAGCTTTAAATACACCTTGACTTTTATAATTTGTATGGCAAAAGCTATAGATTGTTGTTGACAAAAAGAACTTCTTTTCGTTTTTGATATTTGGTTAATTGAGGAGTTCTGGACAAAATTAAGCCCATACATCTTTCCATCGGAAGTAAAATAATTTCATTTAATGACTAACCTAGGGAAATGAGATACCAACACTCTTGAGAAACTTTTAAAGCCCATGTCCAACTTCCTAAATTAGTATGATATTGTCCATTTTGGGTCCAAGAGGCAAAGCCTGCACGGATTTATTTTTGGTTTCTTTCCCAAAAGGCTTCATACTAATTTGATTGGACTTTACTTTTATATATTAGACCAATCTTGTCTAATCTTCAGATGTGGGACTTGGATTGATATCCTAACATTTTCCCTTTCAAACCAAGGACCACATGACTCGTGTCCTCCCCTCTAGCTAAACCTTAAGTACCATCTTGTACCCATCGCGTTTGCTAGGGTTCTAGCGAAACCTTAGGCACCGTCTTCTACCCATCTCGTTTGCGAGGTTATCTTATAAAGAGTCTGGCTCCCACATCATTTATTTTTGCCCATTCACTTCTCCAGGTCCACTTCTCGAACCACTCTGAAACCATGTTGAGAGGCTTTTAAAGCCCATGTCCAACTTCTTAAATTAGTATGATATTGTCCGCTTTGAGTCCAAGAGGCAAAGCCCGCACGGATTTATCTTTGGTTTCCTTCCCAAAAGACCTCATACTAATTTGGTTGGACTTTACTTATATATTAGACCAATCTTGTCTAATCTTCAGATGTGGGACTTGGATTGATATCCCAACAAACACTTGGTCCCAAACTTTGATTAAATAAAAATAGAGCATTGACCGACCTAGGGAAATGAGATTGGATCTCTCACTTATGTACACATGAGTTCGATTCGCGGTATAAGCTAGTTTACTTTGCTTGGACCACTTGGATTTCTGAAGTTCTAGATATTTAACTTGTGGTGAGCTTGAGAGAAACTTCTGTCAAAAATATGCTCACTTTCGAAAATAGTCAGGACTGATCATTAACTTTTTAGATTTTAGATTTACATTTTGTAAATTTGGTATCAAAAAAACTTTTAGATTTTGTAAATTTGGTTACCGAATCATATCTAATGCTAATCTTCTAAAATAACATATGTGACTCAAAAAATAATACTTCATCTGTATCATATTAATTAATGTTTTAGAATTTTTTTTATATCGAAATAGTTGATGTTTCTATTTTTTTAGATAAAAATTTATGATTTTACTTTTTATGACTGATTGGTTGAATTGATGTTTTCTAAACAATAAATAACTGTTTAATATTAAAAGTTTACAAAAATTATATTTTTTATTAAGTTTCTTAATTATTGTGCCTTTATCTTAAACATCAACTATTGAAATACACATGGAGTAGTGATTATTATCATATTGGATGGACTTATCCATGGTAGGGCTGGACAAATTATCCGTTAGATTTTAATAAAAATTATACTGTTTTGGTTTCGATTTTTTGGTTTAAAACAAATACCCGTGAGTATCCGAATATCCGTAAAAAATCCGGATATCCGTAATTTCGAATATCCGAATTTTTCCAAAGCAAAGCAAATCGGAAAATGAGATATCCGTCAAAAACAAATCGAGTCACAAATACCGCATTTTTTTTGAATATTCGCTCCGTGCCCGGGCCTAATATTGGATGGGCTTACTTTCAAGGTTTCTGATACTTTTATGATTAATGATGTTTTCAATATATATATTCTTTTTCTAAAAGGTTGATTGGTTTCATTGCATTTGGACGGTTGCGATTGTAAATGTTAAATACCTACAACAGTCATACGTTTATCAGGAAATGTAGACACGCCCATCTGCGGGTGGTGTTAGACCAAATTCGATTGCATTCAGTGCCTAGCTCTTATGCGGGTGAGGATCGCATCATTTACAGTCATAAAGAAATGGAATACAAAGATTCTCTCTCGGCTCACAACACTTGGGAGCAACTACAACACCGACATAACAAGGAAGTGTGGAATAGACTTTTTTGGTTCTCGCATGGTGTACCTCGGTTTGGGTTTACCATGTGGCTCGCAATGAGAAATTGATTGTAACGGGTTATGATGAGTTGGGGGTATGTTCAACCATGTTTTTTGTGGGGAACCTGATGAGTCTAGAGATCATTTGTTCTTTGTGTGTCCATACTGTTTTACCGTTTGGTTGTAAGAGTTGTGGAAGACTTGTTAGGGTCTACGGTGCAGTCGTGGCCTAAAGCCCATGAAGCAAGAGCTTAAACATGACCAAAAATTACTAATTTTAAGGCCATCATTTAAGCATAAAAGACTTCGTAGTACAGTGATTGACGGTATCTTATTATATAAAGGAGGGTTCGCAAAATTATAACTCACGAGATCGCGACACGTGTTACGTAGTCGATTAGATTATAACACATGTCAATAATTTAAATATGTAAATTTTTCAATATCAAAATTGTTAATTACCTAAAAAAAAGAAGTTAAATTGAAAATAAAAAACATAAAGCAATTTTACAAATTGCACAAAACCTTTATGATATTTAGTATTTTATTAATAAAAAGAAATTTAACATAAAACAAAAAATAGAAAAGGAAAAATAGCAAACTATGTAATTAAAAATAGAAACGACCATGTTTCTATCGTTATATAGTAGAGGTTTCACAAATGTATATTTATGTGGAACATAAAATAATTGCCATGCATAAAAGAGAACTATATCAAGGAGAACGGGCAAAAACAAATAAAATTTGGTTAGTGGTATTTTTTACATGTTTAAAGTTTACGAAATATTTTCAAAGAAGGATCGTCTAAACATGTAAAAATGATTTAGTTATTATATTAAATAGTTTAATGATTTAAACCATCTTTACATATATCAAGCTTATATACTTTATTGATTTTTAAATTCTTCAAATTATATGAGATATGAGACTATATTTTTTTCAAATTACATATGAACCTACAACTTTAATCAGTACATTATCTAAGTTAGGGTCTGAATTAAAAATATAGTATACTATTCTTCAAAACATTTTTTAAACATAACTATTTACTATAAAATTAAATAATCCTCGCATCGCGAAAGTATTATTCTTAGTGTTTTATGAGTTCTAGTTCGATTGAATAATATCAATTTTATGTGATTATATTAATATTTCTTTCTTGGGCTAAAATGTTTTTGTTGCTTTAGGCAGCCCAATAATAAGAGCCGAGCTTGCTATGGCAGATCCAGATGAGTAATTCTTGGGTACATTCCTGGGGTGTACCTAAGAATCCACCACTCTCCCAAAAAATCAATTTTTAGTGGATTTGTAGTTAAAATTTTTAGGTTTGGGTTAACTAGTCCCAAATTAGGGTATAGTTTTGGAGTTTAGGGTTTGAGTTTGGGGTTTATAATTTATTTTGGGTTAACTATTCCCAAATTAGGGTATAGTTTTGGAGTTTAGGGTTTGAGTTTGGGATTTATAATTTATTTTAGGTTAACTATTCCCTAAACCCTAAACCCCAAACTCAAACCCTAAACTCCAAAACTATATCCTAATTTGAGACTAGTTAACCCAAACCTAAAAGTTTTAACTACAAATCCACTAAAAATTGATTTTTTGGGAGAGTGGTGGATTCTTAGGTATACCCCAGGAGTGTACCTAAGTATTACTCGATCCAGAAGGGACAACCACTATGGGCCATCTAACCTCGCATTAGTTTGACATATGGATGGCTTTTATCCTGCTTCGATTAGCATTTGAAGCCATTATCTATTATCTTTGAGGGAGAGGAATGAGTGGATACACATACATACATGTCATTAGACTCCTCACGTCATTCGCATCATCGACAACGCTATCTCCAATCGTGTCATATGTTTGTAATCTTCAACGCTTGTTCTATGTTCTCCACCCATGAAACCCGTTAGCTCGTGGTTTCTTTATAAGTCGGTCAAATGTTTTTTTTTGACGTTCTTTAATTTGTAATATTTTAAGAAAACAAAAAAAAATCATAACGCTTATCATAGATTATAAAAATTTATCTTATAAATTTTGTTGCCGACAAAAAAAAAATCTTATAAATTTTGTTATCATACCGACATTTCTAAAATTTGTATATACTATAAAAATCATCTTATGAGGTCTGGTTTACTTTATCTACTCGGATTATATCTTAAATAAATACAATTCGTATGAGATGAGTTGATCTTCCCTGTCTTATCAATTCACTTTCTACCTGACACTTTCGTACGTTATACATAACATTTATTTATAACTTTGGACATCAGTGACCGTAGCGAACACGTAATTGTTCAAGCAAGTAAGATTATTACATCACGACCAACCAACCAACCAATGCGTTGTATACAGTTTATTTTATTCATATTACGACACAGTTTGGCAGTAGTCGTGGTCCATTTACAAGTCTAGCCCACGGCAGGGGCCATGACGATCATGCGGTCTGCATCAACCCAAATCCTGACCCGATCGCACCTGAATTCTAAAGATACCGGAGTTCCAAACAAAACCACGACAGCATGGACCCGCGGGTTCTGACTCTCTATCACCGAAACTGCACTATCTCCATTTGCTCTGTAAAGCTCCGGCCATACGGTCTTCCCTGTACGTAGTCAAAGGAACCACATTAAATCGGTTAGTCAACTATATTAGCATTTTAGTTTTATTTTTTGTTATTCCACAGAAAGCTAATGCCGGTATTTTTTGCGCTAAACTTCGAAATGTGGTTTCTTAGAAAATTTCTCAAAATAATATTTATACATCCCTATCTACTATATCCCCACTTAGATTTTGGTATATGTAACATTTTGAATTTTTAATTGAAACATCAACATGACTATATCCCCACTTAGATTTTGGTATATGTAACATTTTGAATTTGTAATTGAAACATCAACATGACGACAAAAAGAAAGAAATCACCATGCATTGCTTGACCATAACTTATAATGTTAATAGAAGATGCTTCAAAATTCTAGAGAATGAAGGTGAAATCCAATCCAACCAATATAAGGACATTTGATGCCATTTTTTTTGTTTTTTGTTTTTGTACTTGCGATCAGTCCAAACAGGCCAAGCTTCGACTTGCGGTCCTCAATTATATATCAAAAGATTTGAGTCCAATTTATAGAGTAGCTTAGGGTTCGGCATGGGCAGGTTGTAGGTACCAAGTCAAAACAATGTGTAACCAAATTTGATATCACCTCCTTTGACATTTATGATATTTGTAAAGTTTTGAGATAACTAAAAATTTATTAATATTTTTGTATTAATCTCTAGGTTTCGAATCTCTGGTTAAACTTCCATTTTATTTTGGCGAACTTAAGAGCAAAATTAGATTACTTGTTTGTTATTTTAATATTGCGTGGACTTGGCTCCTATTATCGAGAACTAAGGGTAAGGGTGCAAATGGTTTTCATAAGTGAAATATATAGAATGAAGGAGTGGAAAATGATTCTTTTTTGTTCCACTAATTCTTCTCCTATTTTGTAGATGAATGTTTTTCTCCAACTTTGTTCATGTATTCAACTTTTTATTAATGAAAGAAGTTGGATCACTTTTAAACAAATGTCAATGCAAACGGTTAAACATTAGAGAAATACATAATTCCACCAATTATTGTTCCACTCTAGAGAAATCTATAATTAGATGTAATGTTTTGCATTTCAAAGCGTATCCATTGTATTAATTATAAATTTTGTTTTTGATTTATTGATGATTTATTTTTCTATAACTTTTGCTTTTACATATTTTACATGTATATGAAAATATACAAGATACAATTGTTGGAAAAAAATATGTATATTTACACGACAGATTTAGAAAATAACGAGAACGTATATGTTATGTTGTTATATGAATTTTTATTTTTCATGAAATTTTCATCTTCACACAAGACAATAAACGTTTATAACATATAATTCCTATTTAAATCGACACAATATCATAAAATTTTATATATTCACTCAAATTATATTCTTCGCAAACTTTTTGTAAATGTACAGACTGAAAAAAATTATTTTTGCGGACCAAAACATTTATGTGTGAAATCAAAATTTCATTATGGCAATTAGCCAATTGTACCATATGTTCCTGGTAAAACACGTGCATGGCGAACAAGGGAGCGGTTAGTAAACGTAATTAAATGAACATTTGCTTAAGAAATTACGAGGGTGAGTAAAGTACTAAATAACTTTACGATTTGTTCAGCAATTTTTTTTGGAATATTTTTACCTTTGAAGCAAATTTTCTTTCTTACGATTTGATTTGAACGGAGAAAAAAATGAAAGAAAATCAATAGTGAATCAACAATACTAAATTATGAATAGTACAAAAGAAAACTTACCAAAACATCCGGACGACATTTTTCTTCTCCTGTTATTTCTGTAGTTGTGAACTTGTGATGTAGTATTTGCTGTGCTCGTCTTTTAGGAACTTGTGTCCAATTTATAGAATCGGATACGTCGGTGTCGGTGAATTTGATGGATAAGCTTTGACATCTATATCTTTTTGGTGACCTTCCGAAATTATAATAATCCATGGTCAAAACTTTGAATAAGATAAACCTAGGGTGTGAATGGTAAATGTTATAGTAATATAGAGTAATCAAGAAGAGAATAATTGAGTGGGAAGAAAAAATAATAGTTAGAGCATCATTATAGGGAGTAATTTGGAGGTAATATAAATTGGTTTGTAATGTTAAACCCATTAAAATCAAGAAAAGTGGCCCAATAACATATTTACGGTTCTAAAGATAGAATTTATATTTGCCGTAATATAACACATGTGGGTCGTTGTGATTGGTCGAGTATGGAGTTTTGATGGTTTGGTCGGTGGAGGAAGACGACGGTTATTGTTGGTCGGTGGAGATTCTGTACAAAACAAAAACAATGGCGAGGCTTCGACGGTGGAAGACTAGGCCGGAAACGACAATTCCGACGACTGGAGCAAATCGACGGCGAGGAAGGAGCAGATCGGAGAAGTAGAGAACCGAGATGCATGTAATTATCAAAAAGAAATGAAAGTTTTTTTTTCAAAAAATAAAAAATAAAAATTCACTACAGGACAAAAAAAATTTACCTTTTTCTTTGGAAAGAGTTACTTGGTAAAAATACAGTAAAAATGAGATTTATTTATATATATAGAGGATTTCCTAAAATCCCTAGGGTTTTGGGAAAAGTTCCAGAAAATTTCCTAACGGGCCTCAAAGTTCAATACAACAAGGTCCAACAGTTTTACAGTCTACTAAGCTCATTTTTAACAACGGAAGCAAGTCCAGGAAAACAATTTGGACATGATCAAGATTACAACTGAGCGTTCTTTTCCGTTTATGATTTAGAAATCTATGTTTTAAATGTTTTTGATTTTTAAAATTCTATATTTTATTGAAAATACTATGTTTTCAATTTGGAGAAAATAAACTTTACCGAAAAAAAAATTAAATTCATCAATTTTTTTTAGAACCCCTTTATAGTTACTACCTATAATCATTAAAAAAAAACACAAAACTAAATTAGAGTAAATATTGTAGGGGTCGAATTCCACCCCTTGAAGATCATCAGAAGAAAATGACTAAGTCTGGGTAAGAAAGTGTGACGCACAAGTTTTTTTTTTTTTTATAAAAGGGTAACAACCATTCAACCATACATTCACACAAAAAGCCGTACAATTATCCAGATAATAGAGTCAATATTACATCCGGAGTTACTCAAAATAAGTCTAGCAACCTAACACTGGTTTTACTAGAATTAGACTATACACACAAAAACCTATCATCCCCTCCTCAGGCCCTGATTCCGCGATCAAACCTTTTCTTTACCTGCAACACAATTGGGAAAAACGAGTTGCGTAAGTATTTAACAAATACTTAGTGAGACGGTCGTCCCATCTACATGCCAATTACTTGAATTAAACAATATACGAAATACCAGGGTTAACAGACAATGCACAGAACAAGCAAACAACAGAAAACGGAGAAAACAGAACGTGTCGATCGACGGGGAGCAACCCTGTCGATCGACCGCTCATAACCACGTGTCGATCGACAGGAAGCAATCCTGTCGATCGACGGAGAGCCTGCTGTCCGAGTTTGGCCTATCCTCTCATGGCCAAATCTCCCCAAATCAACACCAAAACCTGCAAATTCAACCACAAAGAACCACCCAAATACACAACAACAACGTACAACGTATAATCCTCAATTCAAGAACCTATGGTCGCGCACTCACCTTAGATCTGAAGAAAAAGAGGATGAACTACGAAGAACACGAAGAACACGAAGCTCTAACTCCGATTCCCGCACAAATCAACCTCCCAAGAGCTCTCCCACGACCACACACGCAATGGAAACGAGAATCAAGGACAAAAACCTCACGAATTCCTCTCAATTCTCCTTTCTCCCTTTTCCTCTCTTTTCTCTCTTCTTTTTCTCCCTTTTTCCTCTGCCTCCACAAGAAAATAGAGAACCCCTTTTATATGAAACCCTAGATTCCAAAAACCTAGATCTGATTTTAACACGTGTCGATCGACAGACACAACCTGTGTCGATCGACACGACACTCCCTGCCCAAAAATCCGAGAACGATGGCCTCGTGTCGATCGACAGACACGCCGTGTCGATCGACACGACACTCACTGGAAAAATTCTCGAGGAATAACAACCTGGTGTCGATCGACACACACCTACAGTGTCGATCGACACCCCCAAAAATCCCATTTGGGTTCGCGAGTGTTACAATTCTCCCCCACTAATATGGATTCGACCTCGAATCCCACAAGGTACGTTCACACCGAACGACTCCCTGGCCCGCGCCGGCCTATACCACAAGAGATTCTCACACAATCTCAGAGACCCATGAACTAATCCTATGTTTATACATACGTTCCTTAGACGTTTATTACGTTTGACTCATCACACACTCTAGGGAACCTCCGTCCCCTCTGCCGCACCATAGAGGAACCACCGTCCCAATATAGGCACACTCTAGGGAACCTCTGTCCCCTCTGCCGCACCATAGAGGAACCACCGTCCCAATACAGGCACACTCTAGGGAACCTCTGTCCCCTCTGCCGCACCATAGAGGAACCACCGTCCCAATACAGGCACATGAGTCAATCGTAATAAAAATCTAAAAACGCCTATAACATCAGCGACTAGGTCACCTCACATGGTCTATACTCAATACTCCCACCAGAATATCCACAAAACACGCCCTCACGGGCCAACGCAATCGATATATCAGAAACACCAACTGATAACTCAGAAATATATAAGAAAACGCATCTCATAAATCTCCAAGGAAAAATGTATATCGATACAACGAACGAACATACATGAACCAAAAACACTACAGGCACAAGGCCTACACGATACTGGAACCACAAGGAAAACTAAGCTCAAATGGTGACCTGCTCGTCGAACCATTTCTTGAACTTCAGCTTCATCTTCGCCTCCGGCTCCCAAGACTCCTCCTGGCAACCGCCACAATCCCATAGGATAAGTAACAACGGGATCTTCTTCCGACGCAATTCCTTGATCCTCCTTTCCAGGATTCTCACAGGAACCGCCGGAACTGTCATATCAGGCTGAAGATCCGCAGGGATCTCTGGCACTAGCTCCTCCGACTCATGCAGGCACTTCCTCAACATCGACACATGGAAAACCTTATGAAATGCCTTCATGATCGGTGGTAACTCTAACCGATAAGCCACTGGTCCAACACGCTCCACCACCCGGAACGGACCCATAAACCTCGGACTAAGCTTGTTCTCTGCTATGGATCTGTTAGGACCCCTCAACATAGCCATCTTGAGATACACGCGATCTCCCACTGAGAACTCAAGCTCACGTCTACGCTTATCCGCATAACTCTTCTGCCTATCCTGGGCTTCCTTCATGTTCAAACGCATAATACGAACCTTCTCGGTCGTCTCCTGAACATAAGTAGCCCCATGAATGCTGCGCTCCCCCACTTGGGTCCAGCATAAAGGCGTCCTACATGGCCTCCCATACAAGCCTCAAAAGGAGCCATACCGATACTCGCCTGAAAACTGTTATTATATGCGAACTCCACCAAGCCCAAATGATCAGCCCACTGACCACCCCAATCCAAAACACACATCCTCAGCAAATCCTCCATAGTCTGAATAGTCCTCTCTGACTGCCCATCAGTCTGCGGATGATAAGCTGTACTCATATGCACCCTAGTGCCCATCTCTGCCTGAAAGGCTCCCCAAAACTCGGATGCAAACCTGGGGTCTCGATCCGAAACAATACTGACTGGCACTCCATGCAGCCTCACAATCTCTCGCACAAACTTCTTAGCCAACTTAGCCTCTCCATCGGTCTTCTTAATGGCCAAAAAGTGTGCTGACTTGGTCAATCGGTCCACGATCACCCAAATAGCATCGTACGTCCGCGACGTAGGCAACCCGACCACGAAATCCATCGTGATCATATCCCACTTCCACTCCGGGATGGGTAAACTCTGCAGCTTGCCACTCGGAACCTTGTGCTCGGCCTTGACCAACGAACACGGCCACCCACTCTGCCCCTACGGGCCACTGCCCTGCCCCCACGGGCTACTGCTCTACCCCGACCTCTAGCTCGGGTATCCATCTCACTGCAACACAACAGCAGATAAGTACCCGAGGAAAAACAAACAAATACCACAACTTATTGCGGAATCTCTTTGAAGGCCGGAGAGGATGATACTAAGACTAGAATTGATTAACACGCAAAAATCAATTAACACACATAGTCTCAGTTCAACACAACCACCACTAGCCCTAGAACCGTAAGGGCTCTGATACCAAAATGTGACGCACAAGTTTTTTTTTTTTTTATAAAAGGGTAACAACCATTCAACCATACATTCACACAAAAAGCCGTACAATTATCCAGATAATAGAGTCAATATTACATCCGGAGTTACTCAAAATAAGTCTAGCAACCTAACACTGGTTTTACTAGAATTAGACTATACACACAAAAACCTATCATCCCCTCCTCAGGCCCTGATTCCGCGATCAAACCTTTTCTTTACCTGCAACACAATTGGGAAAAACGAGTTGCGTAAGTATTTAACAAATACTTAGTGAGACGGTCGTCCCATCTACAGGCCAATTACTTGAATTAAACAATATACGAAATACCAGGGTTAACAGACAATGCACGGAACAAGCAAACAACAGAAAACGGAGAAAACAGAACGTGTCGATCGACGGGGAGCAACCCTGTCGATCGACCGCTCATAACCACGTGTCGATCGACAGGAAGCAATCCTGTCGATCGACGGAGTTTGGCCTATCCTCTCATGGCCAAATCTCCCCAAATCAACACCAAAACCTGCAAATTCAACCACAAAGAACCACCCAAACACACAACAACAACGTACAACGTATAATCCTCAATTCAAGAACCTATGGTCGCGCACTCACCTTAGATCTGAAGAAAAAGAGGATGAACTACGAAGAACACGAAGAACACAAAGCTCTAACTCCGATTCCCGCACAAATCAAGGATGCACCGGCCGGTTGGGAGACCCAAAAACCAACAGCAGTACCGAACCAAACCGGGTGAACCAATTTCATGACATCATCAACTCAACATGCCCAATTCAGCTCAGCCCATCTAGTTGGGCCGAACCAAGCTACAGGTGGGCCGAACCGCTAATGGGCTAGCCGGCTTAAGGAGTGCTGCTCACACCAAAAACCCTAGCTGACTTAGTCTAGTATAAACACTATTGTATCATCCTCTTGAAGGGGGATCACGAATTCTTAGTAGAAACCCTGGTATTCTTTCACAGCAAACACAGCTAATAAAACTCTTTCTTCTCCATCTTTTTTCTTGTGATTCCTAACTTAGAAGTTTTGCAGCTCACCGGGAACCCGGCAAATTCAATTGTAGGAATCCAGCTCCCACAATTTGGCGCTAAAAGGAGGGGAACATCAAAACTTCATACACACAGATCTCACGAGCAAGTTTGAGAAGATGACCGGTAGCAGTGAAACAACCCAGCAAAACGCAACCGACGGCAGTGCCGATCAGAACAAGCAGACGGCGCCCAACAGATTTGGAACAACCAGACAGAACGAGCAGACGGCTCGCGACGAGCAGACGGCTCGCGATGAGCAGACAGCTCACGACGAGCAGACGGCTCGCGACGAGCCAAACAGGGAAGAACAGGCTCCTCCCAATGGATCTGGTGCGACGGGCCGTCAAACCAACACGGCGCCAAACCCATAAGTATCCAATGACCTCAAGGAGATGTTGGCGGAGCTGCTCAGGAAATTCAAGGACCATGAGGTGCTCAACAAATCCTTGACAGCTGAAGTGCGAGCCCTGACAGCGGCTACCCGCACTCGTGGACCGGGGATCTTTCGACAGCCTGCAACTCGTGGCCTCGCTTCAACGCCCGTTGGCACGCGCAGAACCGGCGGTACACCCTGTGAGCCAAATCAACGAGCCGAGGAAAGAAGTACACCAGCCGGGAACGTAGCAACGCGAATCGTCGAGATCATCGACGATACCGAGGAAGAAAACTACACCGACGAATCTGGATTGACATGCGCTGGGAGAACCGCGCGAAGGAGGAATCAATTTGAGCATGAGCGAGAGCTCGCTGAGGAAGAAGCGGCTGACGCAAGAAAGGGAGCAGCTAGCCTCCAACAGCAAGAGATGGAGGAGCTCAAAACTACCATGCGCCAGACCGCCCAAGACTTGAAGGAGATGCATTCACAAGTTCACCGGGCGATAAGCAAAGCACCAGAGATTGATCGAGTGCTCGAAGAGGCGTGGACAACGCCATTCACCGAACGAATCACAAAGGCGCGGCTCTCCGACCCTGGGAAAATCAGAATACCGACATACGATGGGAAAACTGATCCAACCGAGCATATCACCGCTTTCTCCATCGCCATGGCCCGCGCCAACTTTCGGCAGGAGGAGAAGGACATTGGCTATTGCCTCCTGTTTGTAGAGCACCTCAAGGGAACGGCTCTCCACTGGTTCTCAGGCTTAGAAAGGAATTCCATAGACAATTTCCACCAACTGTCCGAGGCTTTCCTGAAGCAATACGCCTTTCTTATTGAGTTGAGGTCTTCAGAGGCTGATCTCTGGACCATGTCTCAAGGCACAACCGAAACCCTGCGAAGCTTCATCGAACGTTTCAAGCCTGTTCTGACTCAGATGAAAGGCATAGACGACAAGTCGGCGCTAAAAGCTTTGAAAAAGGGCTTTTGGTACAACTCTGAATTCTGAAGGGAGATGACAGTAAACGAGCCGTCAACAATTCAGGATGCCCTGCATCGGGTTACCGGCTTTGCCAAAAGTGAGGAAGAGGTGAAGGCTCTGGCACATAAATACAGGAAGTCCAAAGGTGTTGACTCCCAGC
This sequence comes from Draba incana, assembly GCA_963576765.1. Lineage (NCBI taxonomy): Eukaryota > Viridiplantae > Streptophyta > Magnoliopsida > Brassicales > Brassicaceae > Draba > Draba incana. The sequence continues at coordinate 9,604,689 of OY755202.1, read as the reverse complement.
CAGCAGCAACACCGATAGCAAAAAAGCAACAAGGCAACTTTGTGCAACATGAAGGTGATTTCAGAGGCGCGCACAATTACCAAGTGGACTCACCGGGCTACGGCCGCAGAGGTGGTCGAGCCCGAGGCTGCGGTAGAGGCCGTACTTTTGGCAATACTTGGACAAGGAACACGAACTATGATGAATCCGCATTCTGCGAGCTGCACCAATTGCACATGTACTCAATGGCTAACTGTCGTGTACTCGGCTCGCGGCTTGCCGCGAAGTTAGCAGCCGGTGAGCTTGGAGGAGGAATAAGCGTCAAGGACTTCGAAATCAAAGAAGCAGTGAACCAAGCCGAGGGGAACGTTACTAGGGAACCCAACAAACGAGAAAGACAAAATGATAACATAGCACAAGGAGGTCAAAAAAGAAGGGTGCTCAACATGATCATGGGCGGTTCTCACTACTGCGCTGACATAGTCTCATCGATTAAGGCTTTTCAACGGTGCGCCAAAATCGGTGCCAACTTACCCAGACCTTTGAAGTTCCCCAATGACATTATTTCGTTCAAAGAAATTGAAACTAGCGACATCGACAAACCACATGATGATCCGCTGGTGATTCGGTTGGTTATCGATGACTGGGATACCGTGTGTGTTCTGATCGATACCGGTAGTATCGTGGACATCATTTTCAAGGAGACCTTGGCGCGAATGTAAATTGACTTCTCCCAAGTCAAAGCCCATCCCAAGCCGTTCACCGGTTTCAACGGCGAAACCACGATGACCCTAAGAACAATCAATTTACCCGTCTGTGCCGAAGGTGTCACCAAAGTGGTTAACTTTTTCGTATCTGATAACCCCGCTATCTACAATGTGATAATGGGTACGCCTTGGCTAAACTCAATGCGAGCAGTGGCATCCATATACCACCTGTGTCTTAAGTTCCCTACCAAAGAAGGGGTCAACGTGATCAAGGGGAGTAAAATGGCGTCCCGAACGTGTTTCCTAGCCGCGCACAAGCTAAGGAGCCAAGCGATTATCCCTATCCCAAAGGAGAAGCGAAAAAAGCAAAAAACAGATAAGGAGTCTGTCAAAGAGCTCTCGAACCTGTTATAGCAATTACAGATTGCCGAGGTCCGCGAAGAAGAAGCGGCGGACCCAATATGCGAGCCGGTGATGCCCGTCTATATAGACGATAGCAATCCGAAGCGATGCATGGAAATAGTGCAACCCTCAACGAGTCAATCAAGCAGGAGTGAATTACTTTTCTGAAGAAACATCTAAGTACATTTGCATGGTCCGCAGAAGACATGCCAGGAATTGATATTGTTGTGGCTAGCCACGAGCTGAATATTAACCCGACCTTCAAACCGGTTAAACAGAAACGCCGAAGGCTCGGTCCAGATAGAGCTCAAGCGGTTAACGACAAGGTGGAAAGACTTTTGAGGGTTGGATCGATCTCAAAAGTTAAGTACCCGGATGGGCTCGCAAATCCTGTCATCGTCAAGAAGAAAAACGGTAAGTGGCGGGTATGCGTAGATTTCATGGACTTAAACAAAGCTTGTCCAAAAGACAGCTTCCCGCTACCACACATTGATCGGCTAGTTGAGGCAACCGCGGAAAACAAGTTGCTCTCTTTTATGGATGCTTTCTCCGGCTATAACCAAATATTTATGAATCCCGGCGATCGCGAGAAAACCTCATTTATCACAGATCGTGGGATTTATTGCTATAAAGTCATGCCTTTTGCTTTAAAAACGCCAGAGCAACATATCAGCGCTTGGTGAATAAAATGTTCGCAGATCAGCTCGGAAAAATAATGGAGGTCTACATAGACGATATGTTGGTAAAGTCACTGGAAGAGAAGGACCATGTCGCCCACCTAGAGGAATGTTTTGACAAACTCAATCTGCATAACATGAAGTTAAATCCGACTAAATGTCAGTTCGGCATCACCTCCGGCGAGTTTCTCGGTTACCTGGTAACCCATCGTGGCATAGAAGCGAACCCAAAGCAGATCGATTCACTGGTTCAAATGGCGTCACCGAAATCAAAGAGAGAAGTACAGCGTCTAACTGGAAGAGTAGCCGCACTAAACCGTTTCATTTCGTGATCTACTGACAAATGCTTACCCTTTTACAACACTTTAAGAGGGAAGATAACATTTGAATGGACGGCGAAGTGTGAAGAGGCCTTCCAACAACTGAAGAAATACTTGGCAAGCCCGCCAGTCCTAGCGAAACCGGTGACAGGGGAGCCGTTCTTTCTATATGTAACAGTCTCCCTAATAGTTGTAAGTGGAGTCCTGGTTCGAGCAGATGGAAACGACCAGAAGCCCATCTTCTACACCAGCAAGTCGCTGACTGGAGCCGAAACAAGATATCCTCTTACCGAGAAACTAGCGCTCGCCGTTGTCACGTTCGCCAGAAAGCTGAGGCCGTATTTCCAGTCACATTCCATTATCGTGCTCAGCACTTTCCCGCTGTGCGCCGTACTTCACAGTCCAACCCAATCTGGGAGATTGGCCAAGTGGACAGTAGAATTGAGCGAGTTTGATATTGAGTATCGTAGTAGAACCAGCATAAAATCCCAAGTACTTGCAGATTTCTTGGTTGAACTCCCCGAGGCTGACGCCACAGTAGAAGTAGAGGAACCACCCGCCCTCCCTTGGCAACTCCACGTCGACAGATCATCCTCCAAGCACGGGTCCGGAGTCGGTATTCGCCTTTCATCACCAGACAGCGAATCACTGGAACAATCTTTCCGTTTGGGATTTCGGGCTTCCAACAATGAAGCCGAGTATGAAGCATTACTCGTTGGCTTACGTCTTGTCTGCAGCTTAAAGATGAACAAAATCCATGCCTTCTGGGATTCTCAGCTCGTCGTCAATCAGTTCCATGGCGAGAACGCCGTAAAAGACGAATGGAGGCATACTTGAAGCTCGTTAAGAAGCTCGCTGCGGAATTTGATGAGTTTACACTTACTCGAATCCCGCACGAAGAAAATTCATAGGCAGATGCGCTTGCATCCCTCGGATCTTCAACAAAGTTAGATGATGACCTTCAGCGGATCATCCCAGTCGAATTTATCGAGGAACCAAGCATCCCCCTTCCGCAAACGGTGAACATCTTAACAAGAGCACAAGCTGCGAAAAAGAAACAACTTCAAACCAAGCCCATCCGCACTACAAAAAAACTAAATTATTGTGACGAAAATTTGAGACAAAAAAAATTCGTCACAGATCAGTGACTTTTTACATACAATATTGTGATTAAGTTTGTTGGTCACAATTTCGTAGTTATTTTGTCACAATATTGCAACTGAAATGATCGTAGCCAAATTTTGTTACAATTAGTGCCAAAATGGTGACTAAAATATCAGTCGTAACAATTGTGACGGTGTTATGACCAAATATATTGTCATAAATTTGTTACAAAACTGTGATGGAATTATGAGTATCTGTTTGTGACGATATAAAGACTAAAAATCAGTCACTAATTGATACATAATGACATACTATAATGACCATTTTTATTATAAAAAAATAAATTTACTGAACCGAACAGCTTATTATTTTTTATGTTGTCTCATATATATATACTTGAAATCTCATATATATATATATATATACATAAGGAAAAGATTAGAAACCACGGAGAAAATCAAACGTAAAATAAAGAGAGACTACATGATAATAATCTTGAGAAGAAAGCGACAAAAAACATATCAATTTTTCTTAGTGCCATCGAATAAGGAAATTAAAACTACTTGAACGCTTGGTTGATGTATGAAATATTAGTTTGATCAAACAACTTATCAAGTTTCAGAAACGTTTGTCAATGATTGAAAGTATTATGAATTATGGAAAAAAATCTATTTCTATTTTTCATGAATGACAAACTCTTATGTAAAGTATGAAAATGAAAAATTATTACTATAAGGGAATCGCGTGTGGATGCGTTTATATGATAAAGCAGCTTCGCAAATAGATTTAGTATGTGCTGTACTTGTATGATTGTATCCACAAGTGAATTTGAAAAAGATCAACAATGGCAAAAATCATGATACAATCATACATCTCAAAAGAAAAACTGTTTGTCAATCAAAATTTGTATATATGAACTATAATACAATATATGAAATGATCATCCATGTGTTTATGTTGATTCCCTGCAAGTTGACATCAGTAAATCTAGATAGAAAAAAAAAATGTTCTTAATTATCGAAGAAAAAAAGTCAAACATAGATCAAATGATGAAATTAAGCGAACAATCTCATACTGAACTATAACTATTTAAGCGTTTGGATAATTTTCTACTCCACTTTCCTATTTCACTATTATAATTTAATTTAAATTGAAACTATATTCAATCTTTCTTCATACGTAATTTTAGGGAAATAGTTTTGGAAGTCTGAATTAGTTTTAAACTTTTATTATTATTTTTCAGAAAAAAGCAGATCTGATGTGAAAAAAAAACAGCAACATAGGCGGCAAAATTCTAAAATTTGGAGTGAGTTTTTTTTTTTTTTAAATCTAAAATTTGGAGTTAACCGCTTTAAATTTGCCAAAACAAAAACCGCCAGCGTTTAACCCTAATTAACAAAATATAAACCCTCTCACAAAAAATATTTTCTCTCTGATCTTTTGATTTTACCTTCTCTCCCATCGACTCTATTGCACAACCAGAAATTCAAGGTTTGTTTTTGTGTTATCCCTAATATGGATTCACTACAAGAAAACAGGTCGTTAGCCACTCGAATTACCGAGTGGCAAGTTAGTCACAAAGATTTGCGACTCATTTGTGACTCTTTTGTGACTAACGTGTGACTCTTTTTGACGGAGTCACAAATTAGTCGCTCATTTGCGACTCCATCCCGTAGTCGTTAACCAGTCACAAATTTGCGACTAATCTGCGACACCGATTGGTATGTTTTGGTGGAGTCGCATAAGAGTCACAAATATACGACTCCGTAGCGACTAACACCAGAGTCACAAATTAGCGACTCCTTAGTGACACATAACGGTGTCACAAATTAGCCACTTGTAACTGAGGTCGCACAAGAGTCGTTAATTAGCCACTACTTTGCAACGTTTCAGGGTTTCACGTATTAGTAACAAAGGAGTCGCAAATTAGCCACTCTGTTGTGACTCATTACCCACTACATGTATGTTTTTGGTAAATTAAACACCATAATGTAAATCTATATAAGTTAGTTTTGTATTTAAATCTTATTCAAGTAATAAGTGTGTAGTAAATACACAGTACAAGTCAAAAAAACAAAAAAAGAGTTTCCTAAAAATTTTGCATCACAAATGTTTTCTTATCAACATCAAAACCTATATAACTAATCTCTTCCATTTCATTTTTTTGAAAATTATTCTACATTTTTGATTACTTTTGTTTAAATGAATAAAACCAAACAAATAATGAAGAAATACATTGGAAATTGATTGGAAAGGAATATGGTTTTTGTGGTTGATCCAAATTTTTAGGGTTTAGGGTATAGGCTTGTGACTGAGTCGCAAATTAGTCGCAAAGTAGTCACAAATTAGTGACTCCATAGCCACTACTCTGCGACGCTGTACGTAATGTGGCTCAATTAAAAGATGAGAGCCAATTAGAGAGGATCACTAGGATCGCTGACGTGGTAATCTTTGACATACTCCGAGGTAATCTTGTCCGTCCGTTAACTTTTTCAGTATTCTTTAGTGATAATCTTGTCCGTCCGTTTGCTTTTAACAAAAACCGGCGAAGATGATACCCCAAACCTTCTTCTTCTTCTCTTCTTCTTCTTCTTCTCTCTCGATTCTGTTGGCTGAGAGATTCTCTCTCGGGAGCTTCTAATTCCGGCGAAGATGATACCCCAAACCTTCTTCTTCTTCTCTTCTTCTTCTTCTTCTCTCTCGATTTTGTTGACTGAGAGATTCAAAGAAACCCTAATTTTGTGTCGATTCCTTCAAAACCCAGAAATCTTCAACTTTCCTCTCCTCTCTCGCCACCTTCGATGTTTCGATTTCGATTCCCCTAAATTTTCTTCCTCTCTTTGCTACGAGAGAAAATAAACCAAAGAGAATCAATATTAGGAATCTAGAAGTTTCTGGTCGAGGCCTTGCAGAATCCTCGGGATCGTCTTACGAGTAAGCACCATTGTTTGTGTTCTCTGTTTCTTTTCTGAAACCTTAATTTCTTGAAATTAGAGCTGATTTTGGTCATGGGCGTACGAAAGTTTGAGTTTTTGCTCGGCAATTTGTGTATCAGTAGGAGCTGGTAAATTTGATCAATTTTGTTTATAACTCTTAAAGTTTCTATATTTGGGATATTGAGAGATATGTTGATATGCAGGGATAGTGGCTGGACATGATAACGCATGTTATTACTCTCAGCATTTTAAGTCAATGGAAGCTAGTTTTGGTTCTAGGCATGAGGAATCATCTTTAGCTGCAGAAAATGGTTGTGATTTCAGTGGAAGAAGAGACCCTTCTTCTTCTTCTTCGAGCAATTCAATTGAGTCTTTGAGGACCATTTTGTCTGATCCTACAACGTATGTTCACTTGATTTCTAATGTTCTTTGTGGTTGTATTGGTATTGAGCTCATATGATTCACTTCTTAGCTCTTATGATTCGGTAGCTCTTGAAAATCTCTTATAATGGAAGAGAAGATGTAGTACTTTTCTGAAGCTTGTTTTAGTGAATATAAGAACACTTAGGAAGTGAAAAGGATTAGTATAACCTCTCTGACTTAGTTTATCTTGTTTGTGAGTGTGGTAATATTTGACAAATAGCTTTTAGTGTTACCTTGCCAAGAAGGAAGGGTGGAGTTATTTATACCTTTTTTTGCTTGAAACCGTTGGATTAGTGTTGATCGTGCTTGTGGTTAATCTGAACTCTGTTTTGTGTCTTTGTAAATTCGTAGAGGGGATTTGATGGCTGATGCTATGATTTTGCCTTGTGGACACACTTTTGGAGTTGGGGGATAGAACAAGTTAAACAGATGGTACAAAGTTCTGTTTCTTCACCACAATTACTTCTTTGCTCTCTGATATTTCTTAATGCTTAAAGAATCTATTTTTCCGTTGTGCTATCGTAGAAAGCTTGTTGCACATGTTCGCAGCCAGTTTCAGAAGACTCGATAACTCCAAATCTGAGTGAGTAAATCATTTGTTTTGGCATTTGGTTGTCTCAGAGAATTCCTTTTCATTATTTTCATTGGAATTTACGCAGCTCTACGAGTTGCAGTGCAAGCATTCTGCCGAGAAGAAAAGTCACACTTCACACATTTGTCTAAGAGAAAACGAGAAGGAATTGATTAAGTAACTCAATACTACTAACCATATTGATCTCTCATGTTTAATTTTGTTTCCAAACAAGAGACTTAACTTTTCCGTAAATGCAGGAGAGACGCTCATTTGGTGACTCGACTCTCCCAGGTCGTTCAAGGAACAAAAGTAATCATTTCCCATTTGCTGTGGCAGACCGAGTTATAATAAAGGTCAATCATTTCTTTTCAATCCTATCAAAGGTATTTTCTTATAATGAAAGGTTGCGGGAGATGTTAACCGTTTGGAGTTAAAAATGAATCAGGGAAACAAGAGGACACCGCCTCGTTTTGTTGGGCGAGAAGCTGTTGTGACTACTCAATGCTTGAACGGCTGGTAAAGTCTCATTTCGTTCTTCCATTAGAACCTTCCCTAAAAGATTAGAATTCTTTCTCGTTGCAAAATTTTGTATTCTCGGATCAAGACATATCACATTTACAAACCATTGAGCAGAAACTTTTACCGATTTTTGTATAGTGTTTCCGTGAACTGGAGCTCATTTTATTGCACAAAAACTCTGATGCAGGTATGTGGTGAAGACACTGGACAATGCAGAGAGTGTGAAGCTTCAGTATCGTTCATTGGCTAAAGCTCCAGAAGATCCATCAGCCAAGGCAACAACACCAAGCAAGATGGTCTCTAACTGGCTCTAAACAAACCTTCCTTTGATGAGAGTACTTTCTACTCGTAGGTTCTCTATGTAAGAACCAAGAAACCTATCTACTGTTCATAGGACGAGTCCGTCCGTTTGTAGGTTTCTCTTTGTTTCTAAGTTAATCTAATGTATTTTTTTAGTTAAGACTTGTTGATGTTTAGACAAAATCAATGTTTTATTTCAATTGTATTAGACAAAATCAAGATTCTTATTTTGCTAAATAATGTTTCTTTTGTTTACATTTCAAATCAAACATTTTTAGATTACACAAAATTTAATTTGGGTGACATTTGGTGGCTAATAAGTGACACCATGGAGACTAATTTGTGACCAACTTATATCTTCATAGAGTGACAAAATAGTGGCTATTTCGTTGCTAATTACCCACTACCTATATTAGTCTCTCATTAGTCACAAATTTGCGACTACGTTTAACAGACACATATTAGTCGCTGATTAGCGACCCAAAATGATCGTCACAGATGAGTCGCTAATTAGCCACTCTGTTGCGACTCGAAAAATTAGCGACTCGACTATTATCACTCCATTTTTCGAGTCGCTAATTAGTCACAAATGGCTCTTTTGTGACTCTTCCCGGAGTGACTAACGACCTGTTTTCTTGTAGTGATTTATGAGTTTCTGTTTGCAGTAGTCGTTAAAATCTGTTAATTCGGACATTGTTTAAATCCTTTTGCTACAATGTCCCCTTCTTTAAAATCCAAGGAGTTGTTTATTATGTTCGACATCTTCTATAACAAAATCGGATTTGGGGTTAATTGTAATCATGTTAATTGGGTATGGTGGGGACGCTTAGATGATATAACTTCTTAAATTCATTTTTTCCGTTGAAACCAACCATTTATTTAGTGTTTAACTTGTTTGGGTTTGTTTGTTCTATACTGATTTTGTTCACGAATAGTAGGTCGTAAAGGAGAAGACCACGTTCTCGTTCTCGTTCTCGTCCCGATCTGCTGCTTCTCAAAAACTTTTTTTTTTTTATCTTAGATTCTCGAGTTTAGACGTTACAAACTCTTAACCAAACGAAGATGGGGAAGACCTTTCAAAAGCGTCTTGAACATATTCTCCCCTTAAGCTCGTAAGGGGTTTAGTGCGTTTGTTCGTACCTCTTGATTGAGTTTTAGTTTTCGTTTGTACCTACTCTTGGCTCTTGCTACTGCTACTTGATTAATGTCAGATCATATAGATGTATTTGGTAAGAGGCTTCTTATGTAAACAAGTTTACTCTGGAGTGTTTTTTGAATGTATATAATTTGCTTTATTTAGTAAAATTAGATTTGTTGTATCGGCTTTATAGTTAGAAAAAAAATCGAACCAAAAGCTATAGTCACAAATGATAAGGATCAAGTTGAAAATATAAAAAAATGCATATGAATGTGACAAAAATAATAAAGAAAAGCGATCAATTTTAGACCCAAATATGTAGCTAATTAAGATGGAACTATGAACGAACTTTAGTATAAAACGTGACTACGTTATGACAATTAAACAGTTGCAAAATAAGACGAAAAGACGTTGATTTTTTAGTTATCATTTGTGATGATTTGAGACTATAGTACCGTCTTAATGAGTGACACAATTGAGACATTATAAAAGTAACAATATGTGATTGTTTCATGACGATGTTTTTAGTCACTAATTGTGATGCTTTTGTTACTCTTATGTTATGTCACTACTTGTGATAAAATAGTTACGAGATATATTCATCACAAAAGTTGCAACGATTTGGTTACATCCAAACAATTGCAACGAAATTATTGTAACTTTTTATAAATTGTCACAAATTCGTCATAATATTTTTATTGTTACGAATTTTTTTTTATTGTGACGACATATTTTGTCACAATATGATTGTTTTCTTGTAGTGCCGGCTGAACAGGATGGCCCGTCTCCAATGGAAGTCTGCGTAAGCCAAGACGAGCCAAACGTGAGCACGGCAAATCCCATGGAAACCGGGCCTACCGACAACAACGACGCAACCGTGCCGGAAACCTCCGTTCCTCCGGATGACCCGGTGGCAATGGATGAAGACCCCGACTTCGACAGCAAAACTTTTTACCGCGGGCCACTTCCTGACGACGCTTATGCATTCCACGATGAGTCACCTCCCGAACACAGCACATCCTATCCTGACGAAAATGACACCACTGCATACGGGTGCGACACTAAGTGGATGGGCGACATTCGTGGTTATCTTGCCGACGGCCAAGCACCAACCGATAAATGGGCGGCTCACAAGCTCAAGGCTCAGGCGGCCCGTTTTATCCTTTTCCATGGCGAAGTGTTCAAGTGGAGTTTATCTGGCCCCCTTCTTATTTGTGTAGAAGGACAAGCAGCCCGCGATATCATAAAGGAAGTGCACAGTGGCTCATGCGGAAACCACTCCGGTGGAAGAGCACTCGCCATCAAAATCAAGCGGCATGGTTACTTCTGGCCTATAATGATCAAGGACTGCGAGAAATTTGCCGCTAAGTGCGAAAAGTGTCAGTGTCACGGCCCGATGATTCACCAGCCTACCGAACTGCTCTCATCAGTGATGTCGCCGTACCTATTCATGAGATGGGTGATGGACATAGTTCGACCATGTAACGCCCATGAACCAAAAATGTGATTTTGGTGGGTGTCGATCGACACTGACGGTGTGTGTCGATCGACGCTCGGTCGTCTTCTCTCGGATTTTGGGCAGGGAGTGCCATGTCGATCAACACGGAGTGTGTCTGTCGATCGACACGGGTTAAAAACCAGATTTAGGTTTTGATTTAGTCCGGTTTGGTTAAGGGAACCGGTTTAGTGGAACTAGGGTTCCATATATAATGTCTCTCAGACCTTTTGGGGGCCGAAAAGAAGAAGAGAAAAAGAGGAAAAAGGGGATTTTGAGTGAGAGAAGAGATTTAAAGGATTTTGAGAAGTTTTAAAGGAAATTCTTGTGGATTCTCCTTAGATCTCAATCCTAGAGTGTGTGCTTTCGTGGGAAGAGCTTTGGGGTGTTGGATTTGTGCAAAAATCGGAGTTTGAAGCTCGTGTTCTTCGTGTTCTTCGTGGGTTCCTCCTCTTTTCTTCAGATCTAAGGTAAGTTCGCGACCATAGGCTCTTGGATGATGGAATAGATGTTATATGTTGTGTGTGGTGTGTTTTGGTGGATTTGGTGGTTGTATTTCGCAGGTGATTGTTCGGATTGGAGAGATTTGGCCATGAGAGGATAAGCAAATCTCCATGGGACAGCAGGTTCCCTGTCGATCGACAGGGTTGCTTCCTGCCGATCGACACAGGGTTGTGTGGGCCGTCGATCGACAGATGTGGTTCCTGTCGATCGACACTGGACCTGCTGTCCGGTTTTTCTGTTTTCGTGTTTGCTTGTTCGGTGCATTGTTTGATAGCCCTGGTATTTCATGTATTTCTTTATTCAAGTAATTGGCCTGTAGATGGGACGACCGTCTCACTAAGTATTTGTTAAATACTTACGCAACTCATTTTTCCCAATTGTGTTGCAGGTAAAGAAAAAGCGTGATCGTGGAATCAGGGCCAGAGGAGGGGATGATAGGTTTTTGTTGTGTATAGTCTAATCTAGTGAACCCGGTGTTAGTATGCTAGACTTATTTTATGTATTCTCGGATTTATTATTGACGCTATTATGAAGTTTAAAAAAAAAAAAAAACTTGTGCGTCACAGACCACTTCACCCTTCGCGGCAAAAACGCTATCTATTAGTCCTTACGGATCATTTTTCAAAATGGTTAGAAACATAAGCTTTCGGCAGTATCAAGGATACGCAGGTAGAGAAATTCATATGGAAAAGTATCATCTGCCACTACGGAGTCCCTTACGAGATCGTCACCGACAATGGATCGCAGTTCATCTCCAAAAAGTTTGATTTTTTCTGCGATAAGTGGAAAATCAGACTCAATAAATCTACGCCGCGTTGCCCTCAAGGCAACGGTCAAGCCAAAGCGTCCAATAAAACACTCATCCATGGATTGAAGACACGGCTAGAAGCAAAGAAAGGCTGTTGGGCCGATGAACTCGAAGGCATACTTTGGTCCTACCGCACTACGCCCCGCCGAGCCACCAGCGAAACACCTTTCGCCCTTGTCTATGGCACGGAGTGCGTCATTCCTCCCGAAGTCCATTTTCCAGGGGTCCGCCGCAGACTGCTCCATGAACAAGAAGAACTTAACCATCTCCTCATGCTGGACGAACTGGATCTCATTAACAAACGAAGCGATAAGGCACTAATCAAAATGAAGGAGTACCAACAAGCTGCAGCAAACTACTACAACTCCAAAGTTAAGATTCAACGCTTCTACGAAGGAAACTTAGTCCTCCAAGAAGTTTTCTAGAACACGGCAGAGCCAAATGCCGGTAAGCTTGGCGCACACTGGGAGGGACCTTCTGAAGTCACGAAGGTGGTCCGCCCAGGGGTCTACGAACTCGCCAACATGAAAGGCGAAATGATTCCACGCTCGTGGAACGCAAGAAAACTCAAAAAATATTATTACTAAGTTACTTGCCATAAACTACGGGGCGACTTGATCCCTGCAAAGGGTACGTAGGCAACTCGTTTTCGGACGGGTTCAGCTGCCCCCTCCTCAAAAGAGGGGGGGGGGGGGGGGGGATGGATGCATATACTCGTAAACTCCCATATTTGTAAACGGTTACTCCGGTCAACCGGAAACCCACCATTTATAAAAGACTCATTTCTTATGATTTATTTTACTTAATATTTTCTCCACAAATAATCTTTGTTTATTTTCGCTGCTACTGGCCATAGTAGTGAACTCTAACATCTTTACTAGATATAAACTATCACATCCTAGCATATAAAAAGCGCGCTATATAAATTTTAAGTGTTCATTCTTGGAGCGGTTGTGTTCACGGGAACATATCTGTAAACCAAAATGTCCAACTCGGAAACCCAACTAGCAAAACGTTGGTACAAAATAAATTTAAGTGTTCATTCTTGGAGCGGCTGTGTTCACGAGAACATGTCTGTAAACCAAAATGTTAACCTCGGAAACCCAACTAACGAAACGTTGGTACGAAAAATCTAAGTGCTCATTCTTGGAGCAGTAATGTTCATGGGCAACATATCTGTAAAACCAAAATGTTTTACTCAAAAACCCAGCTAACAGAACGCTGGTACAAATAAATCTAAGTTTTCATTCCTGGAAACCTAAAAATCGGTAAAACCGTTAGTCGGCAACACCTTTCAAAAAGGGCGAATATTTATGGAAACCATTCTTCGGCGAACCCGAAATAAGTAACGAGTTATAAAAACAAAAAGCCATTTTCATAATAATCATCTCGCATCATTCTTAGATGCAAAGCAAAAACCGCATAGTCATAATGGATACAAACCATTCGAATATAAGCAAAGTCTAAAAACAGTAAACAAAAGCCACTAAGACAAACAAGGAAAACATAGGGATCAGGTGTTTAGGCGGTATCTCCTAGGCCTCGGCGTCGCTCATCTCCACGAGCTCCTCAATGGCTTCGATCTTCTTCGCGGTCGGATCCGGGAGCGATGCAAATCCAGATTTCCCAGGAATGTCGTCCTCCTTGCGCGGCTGAACGATCTCCACCGAGCCATGCGGCACCTCGGTAGCACCAACACCACCTGTCCAAACTTGGATCTGTTAAGAACAAAACTATCTTCTCAGGACCTACCTAGATTTCTAGAGAAAAGACATAGACAAATTACCTGTCCCTGGCGCAACTAACGGCACAGCCAAAGCACTGGCAATACGCGCACTCTTATCAATCGGGAGAGCTAAAGCGGCAGAACCAGAGCTGTTAGAGAACCTAGCATCGCTGGTAAGGCCGAGCGGTGAAGAGACGACCACATCAAAGTTCAAACCAGAAAGGTTCTGAATACTGGCTCTCGCCGCAGATAGCTCGACTGGTTCATTGTCATGAATCTCGGTAAACAATTCCTTCTTTAGAGGAGGAATCGTCAGCTCAGCTTGAATCCCGGAGATAATTTCATCAAACCGCTCTTACGCACCCCCAAACCTGAGTAACCGCTCCTCCATCCTCTTGCTCTCTTGAGCAAATGAGGGAGGTGTCTCGCCGGTAAAGACTTCGATGAGCTGAGCATTTGCCTCTATGCAAGCAAGGTCTAACATGTCCTGCTTTGCATCGCCATTCAGGAGCTCGATTTTCTTCATGGCATAAGCGATCTTGTCTTGAAACATCTGCTCTTCTTCCTGCTTGGCCTCGATTACGGCTCGGGAGACTTGCAACTCTAACAGTTCATTTGTGGCGCGCAAACTACGGTCTCGTTCTTGGTTTTCGCCGACTCTAACATGCCATTTTGGCATTCCACATCTACACGCTTAGAGTCAGCCGTTTCCAGCTCGGCTCTCAGGTCCTCGATCACCTTGGACATTTCTTTCTTTTTGGCTACGACAAGATCCTCGGTCTCCTTAGCCAATGTTTTGGCTTCACCGATACGGGCTTGATCCTCTTAGGCACTCTTATCATACTCCACAACCATCTGATTTATTGCAGCAAAGAATTGAAAAAGCACAAGAAAAACGGATTACCCGTTAATATCGACACAACCGAAAAACAAGACAATTGAAGTGTAAAGAGTAGGATAATTTGATACCTTAGCTCCTTTGAGAGTCATCTCCGAGTAGGCTTTGCTCTTGGTTAAGCTGCTCGGAATATAAATGCGGTTGTCTTTATACAGAACTTGCGCAAAGAAACTTCCCGACGCCTCAACGTTATTATACAGTGCTCCCGGGGTAAGAAGTGTAGTCAATTGGGTGACACCGAGAGTCAGCTCGGGTGTGACTTGGCGCTTGTTCTGTTTCTGCTTCTTCGCGCCCTTATCATTGCGGCTACCGCGATTTCCTTTCTCTTGAGGTCGGCAAGGCGCTGGTGAATCGTCCTGTGTTTTCCTTTTCCACTGTCACTTTCTTTCTGTTTTGAGTGGTGAGCGGCGAGGCGAGAAGATAACGACCGATCGTCAGAATCTAAAACAGTGGGTTTCGAGCCCCTAGGTGCAAGCGGCTCACCCGCGGACGAATACGGGAGAGATGAACACTTCGTCGGCACAAATCCTGAGCAACGACTCGGTGGAGGCGGAGGCGGGGGTAATCTTCTATCCACAGAAGTCCTGCGTCCCCTCTCCTCAGATCGGCTCTCCGTCTCCTCGTCGGCTCGATTTTTCTTCTCCTCGGTGGCCTTACGCTCTCCCTCTTTGGCTATCTCCCTATCGCGGTAAGTAGGCCTCCTCATGTCGCCAGAGTGATCTGAAGACGGCGGTGATGACGGTTCGGCTGAAAGACCCTCTAGAATTGCTCACGCTCTCTCGACCCGCTGCAAGCTAAAATCTCTGTTCTAATTGCACCCGCGAGCTGCAAGTTTCTTGTAAATTTTTGTAAGACCTGGAGGCTTCGCGATTGGCGGAGGCCGAACTGCAAAATAGGAAAGAAAACAAAATTGGTTATCATCATGAAATAATCTAAGTGTCTAAATAAACGGCTACGCCGCGATCCAAAACAAACTATAAATCCGCGATCGATCTGCCACCCAACTTTGAATAATCTTCCGCGTTCTCGTCTTTACTTGGGAAACGATCGATAACCCTTCGTAGCTTTTTGCAGGAAATATAGTATTTTCTATTTTCCTTTGGTCCGCGGCGCCGAACTTCGAGGAAGCACATCAAGTGGCTGGCTCCGATCTCTATCTTACGCTCATAACTCCGGACAAGAATCCCAACCAAATGACGGATTCCACGGGGATTGATTTGAGCAAGCGCAAGACGGCACTCCCACAAAAATAGAAGGATAGCCTCCGGGATCGGAAACCACAAATAGCAGAGATAGAAAAAACTCTCATAAAGAGTGAAATATCCCTCATGTGGCTCTTCTGCTCAATCACATGGATCTGGTGCCATCAGCTCAACCGATTCCGGAATCATAAATCGTCGCCTAAGAGTATGGAGAGTTTCATCGGTGGAAAGACTTAAACCGGGAGGATCGGGTCGAGTCACTTTTCTTTTTAGCTTTTTGTTGAGCAGCGGCTCTCCCGATGATTAAGTTCCCTCGGTGGAAGAATCATGAAGAGAGGGAGTGATAATCTCCAAGCGATTTAGATGTTCCGTGTTGGACAACACACCCGAAGATTTCGGCTCAGGAGAATCACCGCGATTTGAGTCATCCGTCGACATCACAAGGGTAAATCGCTTTCCAACAACGGTTCGCTTCTGAGAAGCATGGCTCATTTTGGAAAGGACTTTGTATTCTAAAAACGGTTCGTCTACAAGAAAGTGTGGCTCGTTTTCAAAGAAAACGGTTCGCTTTCAAGTAACGTGGCGCGTTTCCTAAAAATCTCCGGGGAAAGTGGTTCGTTCATAAAACGTGGCACACTTTCGGAGATGTTTCCACCGGATCCTTGGCTCCACCAAAATTAATTCGGGTTTGTACACGGCTCAGGTCAAAATACAGTAAATCGGCTCGGGGTTTGGATCCCAATCCCACGATTGCTCGCAGTTTTGGATCAGATTAAATCTCGGCTCGGAGACGAGACCTTTTCGTCGGCTCGCGGCGGATGGTTCCCAGTTCGACTCGCGGCAGACGGTTCGTGGTTCAGGTCGCGGCGGACGGTTCCTGGTTTGGCTCGCGGCGGACGGTTTCCGGTTTGGCTCGCGGCGGACGGTTCGTGGTTTGGCTAGCGGCGAACGGTTCCCGGTTCGGCTCGCAGCAAACAGTTTGTGGTTCGGCTCACGGCGTACGGTTCCCGGTTTGGCTCGCGGCAGATGGTTCGTGGTTCGGCTCGCGGCGGGCGTTACGCGATGGACGTTACGCGGCTCTTGGTTCGGCTCACGCCGGGCGTTACGCGGCGGGCTCTACGTGGTTCGTGGTTCGGCTCAGAGACGGAACCTCCGGCGGACGGTTCGTGGTTTGGCAATCGAAAATCACTGGGTCCACGATTCATGGTTCGGAGGAGCAAAGTTCTCCGGCGGGCGGTCCACTTGCCGTCGGTAGATCCGAAAAAAAAAAAAAAAAAAGAGGAGAGTAAAACGTGAGAGAGAGAGAGAGAGAAGGGAGGAGGTACCTTTTGCTTTTCTTTGAGAATGAAGTTGTGGAGAAAGTTCCCTTCTCCTCCTCATTTATATAGGGAAGAGGTCATAACTTCGCCTCGAACCTCGTGAAAATCCTAGTTTTTTCCCTCTTCTTCCTTGGAAATCCACTAAAGGCCCAAATCTTTTCTTTGGTCTTTAAAGCCCGAGCCATTAAATCACAAAGCCACGGATCGGCACAACATAAAAATGGCTCGACCAAATGACGTCGGTTAAACAGTAATACCGTTAACAGCTTCGCAAAAAAAAAAAAAATTTACATAACATTCGAGCCGCGCCGTAGTGCTACGGTTTTCCTTACACCTAGCGGCTCGGAAGATGCTTTGATCAAACTAATCGAATCAGAGACCTGAATCCTAATCTCGGGAAATAGTTGGGACAGTTTCTTCTGTTTGATCTTAAACTTTTAATAATATCTCGGCTTCACCATCACTGATAATTCCAAGCTGGGGGGCTAACTGTAGGGGTCGAATTCCACCCTTTGAAGATCATCAGAAGAAAATGGCTAAGTCTGGGTAAGAAAGAGCTCTACCGAGAATCTAGGATGCACCGGCCGGTTAGGAGACCCGAAAACCAACAGCAGTACCGAACCAAACTGACTGAACCAATTTCATGACTTCATCAACTCAACAGGCCCAATTCAGCTCAGCCCATCTAATTGGGCCGAACCAAGCAACAGCTGGGCCGAACCGCTAATGGGCCAGCCGACTTAAGGAGTGCAGCTCACGCCAAAAACCCTAGCCGATTTAGTCTAATATAAATACTATTGTATCATCCTCTTGAAGGGGGATCACGAATTCTTAGCAGAAACCCTGGTATTCTTTCACAGCAAACACAGCTAATAAAACTCTTTCTTCTCCATCTTTTTTCTTGTGATTCCTAACTTAGAAGTTTTGCAGCTCACCGCGAACCCGGCAAATTCAATTGTAGGAATCCAGCTCCCACAAATATGATAATCCCAATACAACTAATAGTATAAAATTCTTACATTAGCTCACTATCTTACCTATCTATAATGATGTTCTTGGAATGAAAGAGTGAAAAAATGTGGATATAGTAAATGAGAATATTTTGATCCAAAAAAAAGCAAATGAGAATATATTAAAAAATTGAAAAAATTAAGTGATGGTGGACTATGGTATGGTTTCAACTTAAAAAATAATTGTCTTGTGAATTTAAGTCATGGTTTAATTATATTCAAGCGTTACATCCATTTGGCCTCTTAAAGTAGTGTCACATATTAAATTTATTAGAAAATTTCGGTGAATACACTACTCGACAGTTATACTCACGTTGAAAGATTAGACAAGTGATAAAACTCCGGATTAATAGCCCTAATACATATTTTGTTTTGCAAGATTTAAGTATTTTATAATAACCAAAAATTTAAACTAATTTTTGGAAGTATGTATTAAAACCAGATATTCTCGCTATTTACCTCTACGAGACAATCCAAATCTTAATCCCTCAACTAACATGGTTAATCATCTAATCTTATGTTAGTGTCTTCTTACGTGTTTGTGATGAGTCAGCTCATGGTTTTAACTCTAAACCGAACATCAAACCGGTCAAGGAAATCATATCCCAAAAATCAGTAACTGTTTCTTAAGTTCTTTATTTCATATGTTGCAAATAATTGAGTCAAATATGTTTCCTAGAATATAGGAGCAGAGTAACTCATTTTCTCTTCCACGTTTGTTGTGGATCCATTATCCCACTTTTGCTTCATGTATTGTTTCCTATTTAAAGAAATGAAAAAGATAAAAAGAGGTAATAAAAATTACCCAAAAGAAACCTGTGTCGAATGTTCTAAGTGTTTATATCTTTGACTTGCTTGTTTGATTAACAAATTGGTTTGTTCTAATATTGGGACCTACCAGTTTGGTAGAAATTGGTTTGGACAATCTTTTATTTTACTAACAAACTAATTAGCTCTCGAACAAATAATCTATCAATTACGTACTACGACATTTACAAAAAAAAAAGGGTATTCCAAACAAAACATATTCAATTGATGTTAAAAGGAAAAAACATATTCATTTTAATCAATTATTTCGAAACCACAGGGTATGTCTACTACTTCATACAAAAAACTATTTTGTTCTCTTTCCAAACAAAACGCCGGGATTTCTATCCCTCCTCTTTATTTTCCCCTCTCCTTCAGTTTTCCATATTTGCCTCCATATCATCTCTCACCACACTCCTCTCTCTCTTCTTCACCTATCTCTTCTTGTTCTAGTTCAAATAGAAGTACGAGAAGGAGAAGACTTTTGTCTCTGGAAAAAGATAGAGGACAAGTACTCAAAGAAGTAGATGGGAACTCCTGAGAATGCCGTAGCCTAGGAAGGAATGGCTGGTTCTTTTACAACACACCCAAGTACTCCAACAGTCTGAATCATCAAGCATGTGGACAAAAACGTGGGCAATAGGCTCAGCTCAATACGCATTCTTGGAGACCACTCATACGACGAGGGAATCTCCATGTGGTTTCACAACCAACCCCTTTGAAACTCCACCTTTCAGCTCTAAATTTCGACATTTGTGTAATATAAACAATCTCTCAGTTTCTTAGTCACAAGTATTGTAAAACTCTTTTTTAGGTCTGAATAAATTTAACGTTCGATTAAAAAAAAAGCTTTGGACATCAGTGACCGTTAAGGTAACAAACACACGTAATTATTCACGCAAACATATAATTTTACATCATGACCAACCAACCAAACATGTATACAATGCGTTGAATACAGTTTATTTTATTCATGTTACGACACAGTAGAATATAAAAGTCTACCCAATGGTAGGGACTTTGACGACGATGCCGTTTTCATCAACCCAAACCCTGACCCGGTCCAACCTAAAGTCTGCAGTCACCATACTTCCATCCAAAATCACGACAGCTTGGACAACCTTCGGGTTCTCTCTTTTGATCACCGAAACTGCATCGTCTCCATTTGTTCCGACAAGTTCTGGCCATGATTGCTTCCCTACACGTAGTCAAAGCAAACACATTTTAGATCAGTTAGTCATTTTACGATTTTATTTGAACGGAGAAAAAATGATGAAAGAAAATCAATACTAAATCAACAACAATACTGCATTATGAACGAAACAAAATAAAATAAAAACTTACCATCATCGGACGACATTTTTCTTCTCCTTCTGTAGTTGTGAATCTTGTGATGTATTTGCTATGCTCGTCTGTTAGGAATTTATAGAATCAGATACTACGTCGCTGTCGGTGTAGGTGAGCTTGCAGATTTGAAGCCAAAAAACTTTGTCAAAAGGTTAAAAATTTGATGAATAAGTATATTGACAGCTACCTTTTTTTGTTTTTTTGTCAAGACAGCTATATCTTTTTGATGAAGCTTGACAAATTATAATAATCCATAGTCAACTTTGAATAAGACAAACATAGACTCTATCAGTGGAATCATGGTGGTTATAATTATATTTGATGGACTTAGAATATTTCATGGATCTTGATGTTTTTTTATTAATTATCAGGAATGATATTCTTACAAGTAATTTTTGTTCGAAATTTTCTTCTAAGTATCTCAAGAACAAGACAAAGTTTCAAATGCAAATATAATTGAAAGAAAACGAAGGTGGCAAGAATATTCCAAATGCTAATTGGATTCTGTTTACATGTTACATTTTTTTTTTGTGCAACCATGATTACATGATACTACGTCGCTGTCGGTGTAGGTGAGCTTGCAGATTTGAAACCAAAAAACTTTGTCAAAAGGTTAAAAATTTGATGAATAAGTATATTGACAGCTACCTTTTTTTGTTTTTTTGTCAAGACAGCTATATCTTTTTGATGAAGCTTGACAAATTATAATAATCCATAGTCAACTTTGAATAAGACAAACATAGACTCTATCAGTGGAATCATGGTGGTTATAATTATATTTGATGGACTTAGAATATTTCATGGATCTTTATGTTTTTTTATTAATTATCAGGAATGATATTCTTACAAGTAATTTTTGTTCGAAATTTTCTTCTAAGTATCTCAAGAACAAGACAAAGTTTCAAATGCAAATATAATTGAAAGAAAACGAAGGTGACGAGAATATTCCAAATGCTAATTGGACTCTGTTTACATGTTACATTTTTTTTTTGTGCAACCATGATTTCATTATTTAATTTCCAACATACATAACAAAGAGAAAGAAGCTCAAACCTCTTTGATTACAAAAATAAAATTTATAGGCAGTCGAAACTAAAGTATAAAGATATTGATGATAAATTGACATCGAATTTGAGACTAATCTCAAATGTGTTGATAGAAGTTTCACGGCAAAATCGGAATGATGAACTTTAGTCGTCACTTTACATGGTGACGTTAAAATCCAATTCTCGCCTCCAAATTTCGTCGAAACAAACCCGGTTGCATCTTCAGGCCCATGGAGACCTCTACACAAGATAACAAATCGGTGAGGAACTTGAAATAGTTTTCTGACATTACGTCCGAGAAGAACCCACTTTTCAAAAAAAAAAGGGATATGGTGGAAGGATTCTCTCCTTAAGAGAGGAGAAAAATGGTAAAAGTCTATCCCTAAAAAGGGAGGAATGTGGTAAAATTATCTCCCTAAAAAGGGACAAGGGTGGTATCGTAAGCATCAGGGCCGGCCCTGACGTGACGCGCGGCGTTAGACATCAAAACAATTTATTAATTGTAAGGCATCGTTTTATCATAATTTCTTTGTAGTCTAGTGGTTAAGTACGGTGAATGTTAGATTAAGGTGATAAGTTCGAATCTTGAGATGTAAATTACAAGAGAATTGTTTTTTCTAACGTTGATAATGGGGCATCAAAATAATATTAGGCTTTAGGCAGCACAATGGTTTGGGCCGGCCCTGGTGAGCATATTCAGAGCATAACCAACCAAGATATGAACGAACATAACAACACGACCACATTTCCAGTTTGTGGTACTAAGATTTGGGCCAAATGCCTCTTCATTAAGTACTTGGACCAAACCCAATACTAGGTAGCTTTGTGGATATGGTATGGTGGTTAAGCCGAACTCTTTGATACCACCGATAATGGTTTCTCCGACAAAGAAAGATGAGCGGTGTTAGATTTTGAGAGATTTACCGCGAAAAGGGATTTTATCGATTGGGAACAAAGAGCCAATAACGGAGCAGCAAGTGAGAAACTCCGACGAACTGCAATGGTGAAGATGGGAGGTTGGATCCGGCAGATTCGGTGGATCTGGAGGCTCCAACAGACGTAGAGAGTTCCGCAGCACCAAAGGGGTCTTCCACTGACATTAAGAGAGAAGGTTTGAGCCTCTCTCATACTGTCAAGATTGTCGGTGCAGAGGAGCAGAAGGACAATCATCAAAGCGGGCTCAAGAACACGTGGTCGTTCGGTGGAGATTGGAGGAGGATCTCGTCGGGGGAGATAAGAGGAGGATCCCAACGGTGATGGACGAAATTGCAGTACCGATTAGGAGGAGGAAGCCACAGATTCGCCGTGTTGGATAAGCTCCAAGATTATTCTAGAAGAAGATATCCTTAAAGGAATTAGGAATCTCAATAGGAAAAGGAAATTGTCTATTTCCAATAGGATTAGGAAAATGAACTTCTAATCTATATAAATATGATCATTGAGTTTGTGATGATCATGAGAGAGCAATAGAGCTTGTTTAGGTTTTGAGTAATTTTCCTAAGCATTAATAAAGAGAAGGATTTCTTTAAAGCTAAGTTTGTTCTTTGATCACTTTATTTGGTATCAGAGCCTGAGTTAAAGGTTCCTGACACGATAGTATACCCAAGCCATGGGTGATACTAAAGCACCAGCAAAGACGAGAGAGTCCGTACCTTCAACGGTACAATGTCCGATGTTAAGCTCAACTAATTACACTGTGTGGTCGATGAGGATGAAGAGAAGGATTTCTTTAAAGCTAAGTTTGTTCTTTGATCACTTTATTTGGTATCAGAGCATTAATAATGTCTGATGTTAAGCATTAATAAAGAGAAGGATTTCTTTAAAGCTAAGTTTGTTCTTTGATCACTTTATTTGGTATCAGAGCCTGAGTTAAAGGTTCCTGACACGATAGTATACCCAAGCCATGGGTGATACTAAAGCACCGGCAAAGACGAGAGAGTCCGTACCTTCAACGGTACAATGTCCGATGTTAAGCTCAACTAATTACACTGTGTGGTCGATGAGGATGAAAGTGTTGCTCCGTGTTCATAAGGTGTGGGACACGATTGAACCCGGATCAAGAGAGGACGATAAGAATGACCTAGCTATAGCTCTTCTGTTTCAATCAATACCCGAGAGCCTCATACTGCAAGTAGGAGATTGAGACTCACCAAAGGAGATTTGGAATGCGATTAAATCAAGACATCTTGGTGCAGAACGAGTTAAGGAAGCACGGCTTCAAACTCTAATGTCTGAATTTGAGCGGTTAAGGATGAAAGAGTCAGACACCATCGATGCCTTCGCCGGGAAGATATCGGAGCTAGCCTCTAAATCTGCATCTTTAGGTCAAAGCCTTGAAGAACCGAAATTGGTGAAGAAGTTTCTGAATAGCCTTCCTAGAAGTAAGTATATTCAAATCATAGCTTCTCTAGAACAAGTACTCGATCTTAACAATACCGGATTCGAAGACATTGTTGGGAGACTCAAAGCTTATGAGGAACGAATACAAGAGGAAGATACTCAAGAAACACAAGGAAACTTGTTATTCACGCATTCAGACTCTCAAAATCGGTTCGATAACTCAAAGGGGCGTGGAAGAGGTAGAGGTTTCGGTGGAAGAGGTCGAGGAAGGTTTAACTCGCAAGATAGAAGTAAAGAAAGGAAAGACAGATCGCATATAATCTGTTTCAAGTGTGACAAGCCGGGTCACTTTGCCTCTGTTTGTCCGAGTAGAGATCAGAAGGAAGAGAATCTCAACAAGACCGAAACAGAGGAGGCTGATATTGCATTATACTTGCATGAAGGTGTGTGTCTAAACGAAGAGAGTGTAATGCCCAAGAAGTATGAGACAACCACAAAGGAGGATGGAGTCTGGTACTTAGATAACGGAGCGAGCAATCATATGACAGGAGAAAGATCATATTTTTCTGAGCTAAACAAGAGAATCAAAGGAACGGTTTGGTTTGGGGATGGATCATGTGTTAGTATCGGAGGAAAGGGTTTAATTCTCTTTGAAGGGAAGACCGGTGAACAAAGAGTTGTAACAGATATCTATTTCATTCCTGAGTTGAAGAGTAACATTCTTAGCCTTGGACAAGCGACGGAGTATGGCTGTGATGTGAGAATGAAATCAGATTATCTCACTCTACGAGACCCTCTCGGTCGACTTCTAGTCAGAGTAACACGATCACCAAACCGTCTTTACAAGATCAATCTCAAGATAGGGAAACCAGCTTGCTTGCTCTCAAAGATTGATGAAGAGACGTGGAAGTGGCATGCAAGGCTTGGTCATGTGAGTTTTGGAACCATAAAATCTATGGAGACACATGAGATGGTTCATGGTCTGTCCAAAATCAGTGGTGAAAAACAGGTTTGTGAGTCGTATTAGGTTGGAAAACAAGCAAGACATTCTTTTCCAAAGGCATCACAATATCGATCATCTAGGCCTCTAGAGTTGTTGCACGCTGACTTGTGTGGTCCTATCTTTCCAGCCACACTTGCAAGAAACAAATACATCTTTGTGATAATTGATGATCACACAAGATACATGTGGTCGATTTTGCTAAAGGAGAAGAGTGATGCTTTCGGAAAGTTCAAAGAATTCAAGGCTCTTGTTGAGAAGGAGTTTGACAAGAGGATCTTAACACTACGAACGGATCGAGGAGGAGAATTTACATCTTTGGAGTTTCAAGATTTTTGTAATCAACAAGGAATCAAGCGCCACTTGACGGCTCCGTATACTCCTCAACAAAACGGCGTGGTAGAAAGGCGAAATCGAACCTTATTGGAGATGACTCGGTGTATCCTCAAGGCGATGAGAGTACCAAATTTCTTGTGGGGAGAAGCAATACGACATTTAACGTATGTGATCAATCGTATTCCTACAAGAGCACTTAACAATCAAACTCCATATGAAAGCTTGAGAAACAAGAAACCGAATGTTGTTCATCTTAGAGTGTTCGGTTGTCTAGCCTATGCCAAGACCCATAGCGATCATCAAAGGAAGTTAGATGATCGGTCACAAGCTCTCGTACACTTTGGAATCGATCCTGGATCCAAGGCTTATAGGCTTTACAATCCGACAACAAGAAAGGTGATTGTAAGTAGGGATGTGACTTTTGACGAAAAATCTGCTTGGAATTGGAAGGGAGCAGAGGAAGATAGTCGAGAGCCTGGGATGTTTGAGTTGACATGGGGAAGTGTAGTTGATGATGGAGCTGGACGGGTCACGATCGGAACTCAAATAGAAGAGAATGATCACGTCAATGAGGATTCAACACAAGACTATGAACAGCTTGATCAAGACGATCACGGACATGATGATGATCAAGACCATCAAGCCGAGAATCAGTTTGTTCCAAGAAGATCAACGCGTGAAATCACACTTCCTAGATACCTTGAAGACTACGTTCTCCTAGCTGAAACAGAGTATGCAATTCTGCTCCTATCACTCAATGATGAGCCGTTTGATTACCAAGAAGCAAAGGACATGATAGTATGGACGAATGCGTGTTCAGAAGAGATAGACTCAATCAACAAGAACGGGACTTGGCGTTTAGTAGACAAACCGGCTGGAGTTAAAGTTATTGGTCTCAAGTGGGTCTTTAAGATTAAAAGGAATGCAAGTGGAACTATAAACAAGCATAAAGCTAGACTTGTTGCAAAAGGATATGTGCAGTAAGCAGGGATTGATTTCGAGGAAGCTTTTGCTCCGGTTGCGAGAATTGAGACCATTAGGCTTTTAATTGGTTTGGCTGCCTCACATGGATGGGAAATCCACCATCTAGACGTCAAACCCGCCTTCTTACATGGTGAATTGAATGAAGAAGTGTATGTGTCTCAACCCGAAGGATTTGAAAAGAAGGGAGAAGAGCACAAGGTTTTCAAACTCTCTAAGGCTTTATACGGTTTGAGACAAGCCCCTAGAGCTTGGAACACAAAGCTCGATCAGATTTTAAAAGGTTTAAGGTTCAAGAAGTGTTCAAAGGAAAGCTCTGTTTATCGAAGGGAAGAAAAAGGTCAGCTTCTTGTTGTTGCAATATACGTAGATGACTTGTTTGTAACGGGAAACTCAATTCAAGTCATCAAGGACTTCAAAACAGATATGTCAACAAATTTTGAGATGTCTGATCTTGGTAAGCTCACGTACTATCTTGGGATTGAGGTGAAACAGAGTAAGGAAGGAGTTGAGATAAAACAAGAAGCTTATGCACGTCGGATCCTGAAGGAAGCAGAGATGGATACATGTAATCCGATATGTATACCAATGGAGTTTGGTTTGAAGCTGTCTAAAGCTGAACACAAACCCGAGATAGATGCGACGTTGTATAGAAGGAGGATTGGCTGCTTGAGATACCTCTTGCACACGAGACCAGACTTGGCTTTTTCTGTTGGAATCTTGAGTAGATACATGCAATCTCCAAGAGAATCCCATGGAAACGCACTCAAACAAGTTCTAAGATATCTACAAGGGACATTGAGCTACGGTTTGACATTCAAACATGGAGTATCAAAGAAGCTCATTGGTTACAGTGATAGCAGTCACAATGTAGATGAAGATGATGGAAGAAGCACCACTGGTCATGTTTTCTACTATGGAGAAACACCAATAACATGGTGTTCACAGAAGCAAGAAACGGTAGCACTTTCTTCTTGTGAGGCCGAATTCATGGCTGCAACGGAAGCAGCAAAACAAGCGATTTGGTTACAAGACTTGTTGAGTGAGATCACGGGAAAGAATGGTGAAAGGATAGTCATTCGAATCGACAACAAGTCAGCCATTGCATTGACAAAGAATCCGGTGTTTCATCGACGCAGCAAGCACATTCATAAAAGGTACCATTTTATACGTGAATGTGTTGAAGGAGAGCAAATAGAAGTGGAGCATGTACCAGGAGAAGAGCAGTGTGCAGATGTTCTAACAAAAGCCCTAGCAAGAATCAAGTTTAAGAAGATGAGAGATCTAATCGGAGTTCAAGACCTCAAGAAGACAGACTTGAAGCTTAAGGGGGTGAATGTTGGATAAGCTCCAAGATTATTCTAGAAGAAGATATCCTTAAATGAATTAGGAATCTCAATAGGAAAAGGAAATTGTCTATTTCCAATAGGATTAGGAAAATGAACTTCTAATCTATATAAATATGATCATTGAGTTTGTGATGATCATGAGAGAGCAATAGAGCTGTTTTAGGTTTTGAGTAATTTTCCTAAGCATTAATAAAGAGAAAGATTTCTTTAAAGCTAAGTTTGTTCTTTGATCACTTTACGCCGGAGAAGCACCGGAGGAAGAAGCTCATTGTTGAAGACGAGCGACTACATGGGAGAATAATTAGGGCGAACCTCCTGTTTTACATGTTACGTTTTTATACTATATGAATTTTGCATATGAAATACTTATGTCGATGCATCAAAAGTTGCATCTTGCACCAAAGGAAGGAAGAAAGTTCTGAAGAGTTATGTGTTACTCATGATTTGGAAAGGAAATCGAAAGTGGGATGCTTGGTGCATATGAGTTTGTCGGGAAAAGGGGAAGGTGAACTAACTCTATGAAAAAGCGAAAAACATAATGTGTGGTGTGTCCAAGGCTGATGTGACTAGCAGCATGTGGAACAGTGTGAAGCGTGGTCTGGCACAAAACAGTGTTTTGCCCTTTGGGTTTTAGGAGGAGCCATCAAGATTGGTTGTTGCGACAACAATGATATAGTGAAAAAAACTCTGAAGAACTCGAAATGAAAATGCGAGTGTTTGTTGAGTGAATTAAGATAAGTGTAGAGAAGCACAAGTGTTGTCTTCTGAAATTTGGATAGATTAAAAAGCTCTTCAGGATCAAATCACAAGTTTGTGAGTTCGTTTGAGTCTGGGTAGAATAGGATTGAGTCTATTTGAGTGTTCTTGTAATCTGCTAAGTGCAGCAGTGCACATTTTGTGTTTAAAGTTTAATAAAATTGGATAATTTTAGTGATGCTTTTCTTAGTTCTCTTGTTAAGTAACGATTGGTTTGATCTATACTATTACAACTTATATATATCATATATATATACATTCTTCTAATAGAAATCATTAATTATACGTTTTCACTAACAAATATTTTGTGTTATATATTTACAATGAGTCGAATTAATAGTGATGAATTGTATTACCATTTACGTTTTACGTTTTGAAAACATGATTATGTTATTTTATTACCATTTATTATATTAAAAGAAAAAAATATCAATTTCCAGGGTTTTAAGTTTTTTACAGTGTTTTGAAAATCGAACCGGTTAGACCGGGAATCGTTGATAAAACCGAATCCGGGTTGAGGTAAAAATTGGATTAGAGTTTAACCGTTAAAACCGGTCTAAAACCGGTAAAATTGGTGACTCGATTTGATATAAAAACCCGGTTTTACATGTTTTAAAGCATAATTTGCCGCTTTTAGAAAGTCATTAAAGTTTTAGAGTTAATAATTAAATAACATTCGACTGCATTGAATTCAAATAGTTGCTTCTTCGAAAGAAAACCAATCACATTTATTTCTTTTAGTAGTTTCCAATTCTATGGAAAACCAAAAGTCTCCCAAAATCATCTCTTTTTTCTAAAGGTAAACCATTCTCAAATTTTAAAGAGAAGACAACGTAATTTTTTGTTTAGATTTCATTATTAGATGTTACTCAATTACAGTTACCAACTATAAGTTGAGATTTATCTATTTTCAGTCTTATATTGTCTATTTTTATTTTATTTTTATATATACATATCTATATTTAATTAAAAATTAAAATTTTTAAAAACCTGATCCTACCGGTTAGACCAGTCCGACCATTCATCCACTGATTGTGCTGAGTCGGTGCCCGGTCCGGTTTTCAAAATATTGGTTTTTTACCTCGTTATATGTTTTGGAAATGTTAGAACTGTGATTAAATATACGAAACGTCTGATCTAATAAAATTAGTTTTTTACTTTTATGATAATTTGTGAAAACTCTACTACTATATTCAATTGATTTCGCTATTAAATCATTAGACTATTCTATCATTCTACGATCTACCTGCCATACCTATCAAACCCCAATTCATTTTTACATGTTCCCTCAATTCATACTCACATAAATTATGTTCACTGATCAAGTGCAAATTTGTCCTTCTTAAACTTTAAGCTATGTAGTCTAACATATGAAATGGATGCTGATCCCTTTCTTATGTACTAAATTGAAATCAATTCACATACAACCAGATACTTTCAGTCTGGATACTTTCTTACGTTATACATAACATTTATTTATAACTTTGGACATCGTTAACCATTTGGGTTACGAACAGCGTACTTATTCAGGCAAACGAGAATTTTACATCATGACCAACCAAGCATAACATTGTATACATTTTATTTTATTCATATTACGATACATAGTACGTAGTCGTGGACCATATAAAGTCTAGCCCACGGTAGGGACTGTGACAATAATCCGGTTTCTATCAACCCAAACCCTGACCCGGTCACACCTGATGTCTGCAGTCACCGGACTTCCAACCAAAATCACGATCGCGTCGAGTTTCGAGTTCTCTCTCTCTATCACCGAAGCCGCATAGTCTCCATTAGTTCCAACAAGCTCCGGCCATGACTTCTGCTCTGCACGTAGTCAAAGTAACCACATTAGATCGGTTAGTCATTTACATTTGACATTTTAGAGATCAATAAAGCCACATCACTCGATTTCGGCGGAATTAAAATAATATATCCATACTATATATATTCCCCTCCTAGCTAGCTCTGTTTTGGTCAATGTAAATCTTTTGAATTTGTAATTGAAACGTCTACATGACGCTAGCTAGTCACCCAACCAGCGGTTAAATGCGCGAAAAGGAAGCTGGGCCACAAGGGATTATGGGCCGAAGGCCCAGAACCTCCGGATTATCAATAAAAAAAAACATCTACATGACGACGACACAAAATACAAATATCACCATGGCTCGAGTCGTGACTATATAACCTAGCTATAAACCGATGTCAATAGAAGATACTACAAAGTTCTAGTCAATAAGTGAATTGATTTCATATTTAGTAAATAACTTTACCAAAGTGTACAAGAAAATTGTTTTGGGAATGTATTTAACCTTTCAACCAAAAAAAAAAAAGCTATTTTAACGATCTTATTTTAACCGAGAAAAAAGATGAAAGAAAATCAATAGTAGTTAATCAACAATACTAAATTATGAACAATACTACAACAACAAAGAAAACATACCAGGACATTCGGACGACATTTTTCTTCTCCTGTTATTATGTAGTTATGTGATGTATTTGATATGCTCGTCTAGAGGAAATTTCAGTCCAATTTATAGAATCGGCTACGTCTATCGATGTCAGTGTTGGTGAGCTTGCAAATTCAAAGTCAAAAACTTTGAAAAACTCTATTACTTTGACATTTTATATTTGATAGATAAGCAATGACAGGTATAAATCTTTTTGGTGAAGCTTTAGAAATTATAGTAAATCCATATTCAAACTTTGAATGAGATAAACATAGACTATATCAGTAGAATTATGGTGGTTGTCATATATTGGATGGACTTTTCACATTTCATGGTTCTTGGTGTTTTCTTATTAATTATCAGGAATGATATTATTTTGTTTGAATTTTCTTCGTATAGTATATATCAAGAACAAGATAAAGTTTCAAATGCAAATATGATGTTGAAAGAAAACGAAGGTGAAGAGGATATTATGAACGCTGATTGGATTTTGTTGACATATTACAATGAATTTTGCATAAGAAACACTTATATGCTAATATATCATTTCTTGTTATCAAATCATTATATCTATACACTAAAAATATCTTCTTCCCGATTATACTTTTTCATCTCAATGCTCAGCAAAACTTGGCATTAAGTTAAGTTGGAGATATTAATAGTAGTTAAATGCTATCTAGCACGTTGGTTTTTTTCATTCGTTTGCAAACCAAATCACTTGCTTAATAGTTATATAATTTTTGGTACATCCTATCCTTTATATATTAATTGAGGAGACACTAAAAGTTAAAAATTCTAGGTGTCATTCAAAGAGGGTTTTAGGGAACACATTAATTAAATCAACCAATCAAAACATTCCAATTAGTCACGATGGAAATCTCTACATATTTTCAATATTTTTAATATATACGGAGCATTGATGACAAAAATATTTACTTGCCTAATACATACGATATCCGGAAACTCAAACCGGTTCAATTAGTAGTATTTTGGTTAGTGATAAATTTGAGTTTAAAAACATTTTATAAAGTTATTGAAAAGCGTTTTTGTTGTAAATATAAAATTTAGATCACTCGATTACATTTTTGTGTCATATATTATAAGATAATATTACGTTGTTTTGGTTATGTTATTGCAAATAAATTTCTTTTATTTTTATTTTTTGTATACACTTAAAACGTAAAACCTATCATATTAAGATATACAATCTTTGGATATTACACCAATAAGACCTATCACACTTAAAACGTAAGACCTATCATATTAATTAGGATTTGGATTCTCTTATTAACGATTTAGATTTGCCAGAATATATTGTTTTTCACATATTTCGAAAATTAATTTGAAATCTTCGTTCATTATGAGAAGATACATTTAGGAGATGTGTAAAATGGAGATACGGATCATAATTAATGTTCTGGGGGTCTAAATGTTAAAGAGTATCAGAGTAAATGTAGATTTGGTATGGACTTGTTTATTGCAATATGTGTGTAGAAACTAGAAACATAGGAATTACATGCATAAACTCTTGGTCTAGTGGTTTCCTCCTCATCAAAAGTGAGAAGAGGTCACTAGTTCGGGTTCACTTGGGAAGAGGAGGATTTTCAAAGGAAATTGAGTAAATGTTGACTCCGGAAACGATGTTAAAAAGGGGGAAATTTATTAATATTCATTTAAACATGTTAAAGTGAATTGGGCTTGACTAATGTGTCAAGTGAAAAATATAATGACAGAATGATTTACTAGCAAAATCATTTGAACTGAATATAGTTTTTGCTATACAATTAAAGGCTAAAATTACATAATGAAAGGTTATACTAAAAAAGAAGTTATATTTTTCATCACCATTGGACTCGTTTGCAAATGACACAGTATTTGTTGCTGTTTTTTCACCCTCCTTTTAGAATTTTGTTGTTACTTTTCTTTCGTTCAGATGAAATCATACGATTATTCTACTGTCTTTCTTTTAGTTCGTAAGCTAATTTTCTATTAATTAAGTTGACTAACCGGTCCTTTATCCGTCATGCACGTGATATGTAACAAGAAAACACATGGTACACCTAACTCAAAAGACACCACAATGAAAATTTGATTTTACAACTTTTATAAATTGACTCAAATTCTCGAAAACAAGCATAACATATAAACATCACCATAAGTATAGGACCAAAAGGAGAAGAAAAATGGCATCCAAAGATTGTACATCTTGGTTTTCTTTCATCATTTGTAAGATTGTACCGAAATTATTTAAGCAAACGATAAATATTTGCATCATTAATACCACACCAACCAACACACTAGCCAGCGACACATTTATAGTTTTTTTGTACTCATATATCTCCAAATAAATTCTAGCCGGCGGTAGGGATTTTCACGACGACATGGTTTCCATCAACCCAAACCCTAACGCGGTGGCAACTGAGTTCTCCACTCACCTGAGTTCCATCCCAAACTATGAAAACATGGAGACTCGGATTCTCTCCTATTATCACCGAAGCTGCATAGTTTCCATTTGTTCCCACAAGTTCTGGCCATGAGGACTTCCCTGTGAAACCGTGAAAGAAAAAAAACCACATTAGATTGGTAAATCATGTACATTATAGCAAGGTATTTGGCTAAATACTTGTGATGAAAAATCACCATGGCTTGACCTTAACATATACATATAATATCAATAAACAGAGTTCAAATTCTAATTTTCCTCGAGATGTTTTATGTTAAACGACACATGCATATGACATATACTAGCAAACTGTTTACATAATGTAACTTATGTTGAGCTACAACATATCTATATGCCTTGAAGCCATGACTCATGAGACCATTAGCTATTTAGCTTAACGCAAGCAAATAGCAACAAAAAATTCTATTAAAGGTTGCAACAATATCATATATGAACAGCATAAGGATGAAAGAAAACCAAGATGTACAATCTTTGGATGCCATTTTTCTTCTCCTTTTGTTTCTATACTTATGGTGATGTTTATTTGTTATGCTTGTTTTCGAGAATTTGAGTCAATTTATAGAAGTTGTAAAATCAAATTTTCATTGTGGTGTCTTTTGAGTTAGGTGTACCATGTGTTTTTTTGTTACATAGCACGTGCATGACGGATAAAGGACCGGTTAGTCAACTTAATTAATAGAAAATTAGCTTACGAACTAAAAGAAAGACAGTAGAATAATCGTATGATTTCATCTGAACGAAAGAAAAGTAACAACAAAATTCTAATAGGAGGGTGAAAAACAGCAACAAATACTGTGTCATTTGCAAACGAGTCCAATGGTGATGACAAATATAACTTCTTTTTTAGTATAACCTTTCGTTATGTAATTTTAGCCTTTAATTGTATAGCAAAAACTATATTCAGTTCAAATGATTTTGCTAGTACATCATTCTGTCATTATATTTTTCACACATTAGTCAAGCCCAATTCATTTTAACATGTTGAAATGAATATTAATAAATTTCCCCCTTTTTAACATCGTTTCCGGAAACCTTTACTCATTAGTCAAGCCCAACCTTTACTCAATTTCCTTTGGAAATCTCCCTCCTCCCCAAGTGAACTCGAACTAGTGAACTCTTCTCACTTTTGATGAGGAAGAAACCATTAGACCAAAAGTTTATTCATGTAATTCCTATATTTCTAGTTTCTACACACATATTGCAATAAACAAGTCCATACCAAATCTACATTTACTCTGATACTCTTTAACATTTAGACCCCAAAAACATTAACTATTATCCGTATCTCCATTTTACACATCTCCTTAAGGTATCTTCTCATAATGAACGAAGATTTCAAAGTATTTTCCAAAATATGTATGTGAAAAACAATATATTCTCGTAAATCTAAATCGTTAATAAGAGAATCCAAATCCTAATCTCTCAATTAACATAACGACCCATGATATAAACTAGTATACTTAATCATCTAATCTTATGTTAGTGTCTTCTTAATCATTTACTCTTTTGTTCTCTTTCGAAATAAAACGCGCGAAAACGCCAAAATTTCTCCCGCTTCTCTTTTTTCCCCTTTCCTTCAATTTTCCATATCTGCCTCCATTTCATCTCTATCTCTCTCTATCTCCGGCGATGAATCCTCAGCCGCACATTTCTCCGACCACCGCGTCAGCCGCAATCTCCACCGATTTAGAATCTCAACGCGTCAAGAAAAATCGTGGAAGTTACAATTGCCGTCGATGTGGCCAACCTAAGAAAGGTCATATCTGCAATTTCACTCCCGATACTACACCTGCCACTCCGATCGCTTCTTCCGAACCGATTAGGTCCATCTCCGCCGCTGCATCTTCTTCCCGATCCACTATTTTCACTATCCGATCCTTACTCCCACCGCCGCAACGCCAATCCTTCACCCTCCTCCGTCGTGCTCTCTCCTTCGACGAATCTGAGGTTAATCATTCCGATCTCGATGAAACGGATCCGGTTGATGCAGATCTGGATTCGGATTTGAATTTGGATGCGGTTACTGTTCAATCAGGTGGATTTCCTGTGGTTTTTCTCTGGGAGGTACTTAGGCGGCTTCCACCATCGGGTTTGATTACGGCGGCTAGGGTTTGTAGAGGATGGAGAGAAACGGCGAGGAAGATGTGGAAAGTGGCGGAGGAGCTTCGGATTAGGGTTCCAGAGAAAGCTCAGATTGGGTCTCTATTGAAAAATTGTCCTGCACTTATTAGATTATCACTTATGATTGATAGGTGAAGCTTCCTCATCGATTTTGCCAGTACTGATTTTTGACTTATGATTAACAACACTAATGAGCAAATTATTGAGATAATTTTGAAGATGATGAATGATTGTGACAAGAAATGGAGTTTATATGACTTAACAAGATGATAAATCAAACTAATTTTTTTTAGATAACGTTCTGTTTCTTAGAATCATGGCAATCTTCTGTGTTATGTATGTGTTTCTGATGGATTTGGTGTTACTCTGCAGTGATCTGGATGCGACGACGCTTGCCTGCATTGCTTTTTCCTGTCCTAACTTGGAGATGTTGGAGATTTCAACTTTAGGTTCAGCTGTCAATAAGATTTCTGGGTAAATCAGCTTATAACTCTTGACTCCATGAATAGATAAACCTGCATGCTAGATTTTCTGATAGCTCGAAGCGTCTTGATGTTAACACTGCAATAGCATACGGTAGATTGAGGTCTATCCTGTAATGTTGAAAGTACTAGTTATGGTTATACAGTTTTGTTCAAATGTGATTCACTATAGACTTAGCTTCTGCGTGTTTAATTTTTTTATCTTGCTGGATCTGTTGTTAACTGTCCTAGCTTTATTGTATGAATAGGAGTGAGCTTGGTCGCTTTATTGAGAATAAACAAGGTCTGACAAGCCTTAAGATGGAAGGATGTTCAAATTTGGGAGGATTTGTCCTCTGCTCACCAACTCTCTCTACTCTCTGGCTCTCGGACCTTCACTCGCTCTCAAAGATGGTATTTGTAGTGTACTTTTCCTGTCCTCTCCCATTCTATGCAAGTAGAGAATTCTTGTATTTAACTTCTCAAAGTTTTTTTAAAACTTTTTTCAGGTAATTAACTGTCCAAATCTTAAAGAGATATCACTGGAATTTTCTCGCCAAGAACATGATTCCAGTGACCTTATAACAATGTTTAATGGTTTGGGAAGGACTTGCAAAAGACTTGAAAACATTCACATAGCTTCCCTGAAGCTTTCTCATTCTGTCGTACTGGCTCTCACAGCTGCAAATTTCAGGTTTCTCCAGTACCTCTGTTAAACCCACTGAGCTACAATACCGTTCTGTGGGATTTTACAGTGTTAGTCCTTAAAATGATTGTGATGTCATTTCCTTTGTACAATCTTCCAGGGGGTTGAGAATGCTCTCCCTAGTTCTGGGCACAGAAGTCACAGATGCATCTGTTGCAGCCATTTCCTCAAGTTACACAGATCTAGAACTGCTTGATCTTAGTGGGTATGTCCTACTCTTGTTTGACATCAACCTTATTGTCTATGTTGTCTTCACCTGGCGAAATGCATATTAAAACCTGCACTTTGGGTGGTTTTAGTTCTAATATCACGGACAGTGGCATCGGGATGATCTGCAATGTCTTCCCTGATACACTTACAAGATTACTTCTTGCTCTTTGTCCCAACATTACTTCAAGTAAACTCTCCATCTCTCATTCATCTAAAACAATGATTTCTCGCGCTGTTGATTCTAAAGTTCAAAATGTCCTTTGATAATCCAGGTGGCATCCAATATGCAACTGCACAACTGCCCCTTCTGGAGCTAATGGATTGCGGCATGACTGTATCGGATCCTGATTCAGATACTCAGACTATTCCAGAGAAGAGCTCAAATCTGCAGAAAATGTTTATCAAACATAGCCGGCTTAAGAAGCTTAGTTTGTGGGGCTGTTCCAGCTTAAATGTTAGAATTCTCCTCAAAACACTCAAAATGCTCTCCACTATTAAATCCTTGCTTGAAAAAAATTCTTAACCATAAACTCAAAATCTTTGATGCAGACTTTGTTCCTAAACTGTCCAGAACTCAAGGATCTGAATTTGAACAGATGTAACAATTTGCATCCAGAGAGATTGGCTCTCCAATGTCCCAAGTTACAACTTGTCTATGCTTCAGGATGTCAAGACATGTTAACCAAAGCCATTCGAAAACAGGTAAGTAAAATATGCTAAAACTGAGAAACTTTAAGAGTTCTTGAATTGTTCAGATGCTAATAAAAGCCTCTCCTTCTGTTGCTTAGGTTTTGAAGAATAAATCGGCGAATGGAAACAATATGATAAGCAAACGTTCGGCTGATAGTTCAAAGAGGATTCAAGCTCCACCGCTATTATACGATGAGGTAAATTTGGTTTCTATTTCTCTGTAAAGTTGGAAGGGACTCAAAGCTAGTACACTTAGATATCTTGTGGTTATTTTTTGTAGTCAGGGGAAGATAATTATACGAGGAAACGAATGAGGATTGAGAAAGACGAATGTCGCATTATAGTTTGATACATTCACTAAACACACCTTCGTCTAATCATTACTATTATTATCATTACTAATCTGTAAATAAATTTTATAATAACACCCCCTACTCCTGCAATTAGTCATGTCGTTTCCTTTTGCCTCGGTCTATTTGAACCAAGCTTGGAACATAATAAAGAATAGCTGGTGAATTTTCGTTCCTATGAATAACTCCAAAACCGACTTGTGTGACTTTACTATCCTCCCCAACAATGTATATCCTGTCTTCGGCATTTGTCTCGTGTTCCATGTCCAACCATCTCGTCCAACACACAATGAGTTTCTTCTCCTCGTCGAGCAAGAAACTTCCATCAGTATCAATCTGAAGATCAGAGCTCAAATCCAATGCTAAGACCTTGCTCCACCTAATACGCCCCTCATCAATCTTATTACTCACCCATATCTCAGTCTTTGATTTTTATTGTCTGCTGTAATAGCACCGAAAGCTTCTCTTCTCCGACAACGGTAAGATTTGCAGCTTCATAAAGAACCCGGCGATACGGAAGACCCACATGTCCGCATCTCTCAGTCGAAAAATCGAATTTGAGCAAGGATAAACCGAGTTTCGGCTTTGTTTTCTCCATAGCAAACATGTAAGAAGATCCCTTCACAGAGACAACATACTCTTCGGAATATTCAAGGTCCCACCCTGGAGCTATCTCATGATCAAGAATCCTCCAAGAATCAGAGACAGAGTTAAGCTCGTACATTTCCGAACTTTTCCCGCTCAATTCAAATTTCAAGATTTTGAACAAGCTCCTATTGCTACAGCTGTATCCCAAAGCAAATACATTGTCTCTATCGAGACGAATGGCGGATTCGATCCACCTAGTTTCACAAGTAAGCGGATTCCAAACCACAATTCTAGATTGGCTGTGTGAAGTGCATAACAATAAGCCATCGCAGTGAAAGACTCGAGCTATACCAAATTGAAAAGCAGGATTCTTTGGATCGACTAGGCTAAGCTCATCTTTGAGAACTACAGATCAAGTCGTAGTGGAATGGAGAAGCTGAGTTATGAGATTGATGCTCATCGGGCGAAGCATGTCCTTAGTCAACATGAGAATTAGAAATTGCTTTGGGGATTTATCAGAGTGGTTTCTTGCATACCTCCAATCGTCGTACAAACGGTTCCATCGTTTGCAAGTTGATCTCGCTTCAGATTTTTCGCCGGAACATGACACAGTATCTCATCTACCAAATCCTCCGGCATATCCTTTGACTTCATCATCACGAAAACGGTTTAGGGTTTAGTAATTTCCCCAAATTATTAAACTAGTATATAATAACAGACATGTCAATTAAGGCTGAGTCTGGCTCGGCCCAATCGAATAATATTCATTCATTACTACATTTTTCCATTACATATTAATTACTTTACTTTACTTTTTTCACATCTTTGACTTCTAATAAAGAAAAAAAAAAGATATACCTTAGATAAAAAGGCTTAGTAAAAGTGGGAGAAAAAAAAATGTAGAAGCACAAATGGGATGTGAAATATTAAAAAAACAAAGAAGCTTAATTGGCTTGAAAGAGTTTCGTTGAAAAATCAGAAGAAATCCGTTGAAAACAAAATTGGTGAGGTAATACTTAAATAGATCAATTGAAAGCTTTTAGCTTTATGCGCTTGTAGAAGCTTAGATTCAGAGAAATATTGCGTTCGGATACCTATTCAGGTAATTTGAATTTTCAATTTTTCGATTATTGGCTTATAAGGACCATTCGGATATTTTGTATTTTTCGGTTCGGATCGGTTCCTTGTACAATATGTAGAATCCAATAATCATCCAAACTATAATCGGATCGGGTTCGGATCGGATATATCCGATCTATAACCGAAAATAATGTTCCTATTAGTAGAAAAGTTTAAAACTCAAGTGATTTTTATAAAAACTTAAGAAATAATCTACTAAGTGTTAACAAATTTGAATCAAAATAAAAATGAACAAGAAAATAATTCATAAAGAGGTACCAAAATCAATGTTCACTCGATTCTCTCCGATCGAATTAGGAATTTTGGGTAAGTCAAAGATTTGGGACTAAAAATAAGGTAAGTGTATAACAAGGGTGATTTTGTTCGGTTATCGGATAATATCCGAACCGAACCGAAGTCCACACTCAAATAAAATTAAAATCAATCGGTTAATTGACCATATCCACACCCGATCCAAACCGCTTGGTTTCGGTCGGATCCTTGTTCGGACTTTGGATTCGGATAATTTGGATCATTATTGAGTGATTCGAATTTTAACAGAGTCGAATGATGATGAATTTTGAAGAAAGTTGTGTACCTATGCAAGGTGAAATTAATGTTTGAAATTTTTAATTATCAGATGTCATATGAATAAAAAGGCAAACAAAAAAAAACCGAAGTGTACCGATTAACAAATGATGTATATAGGGCATTCTAAGCTGGATTTATGTATTACTTAGATTAGAGTTTATCATCACTACAAGGTAACTTAATACCACTACTCACTTGTTTAGGGGTGTGACTAAATCGGAACTGGCTCTGCCCAAACATTTTGTGCTAATCAATCTTAGCCCACCGGTCCGACCTCGACTTAGTGTCTAGGCATGAATACTATTTTTCAGAGTTGGATTGGGACTGGCTTTGACTCTGACATGTATATTGTACCGTGGGAGACTCAACATTAAGTAAAGGAGGGGCTTCTACATCTAATTTGACTATCTTCCGGATCCAAAACCTTTAAACATCTTTCACTGTTTTGCAAACTTCCATTTGTCCCATCTCTTCTGATTCGGTTGCTCTGCACTTATGGCAATGACGACGTCGTTAGGAAAGAGATCACGTTGGACAAAAGCGTGCACTACTGTCATTCTCAGTACACCTATCACCGTCAGAGTTGCTGCTCCCGACATAACAACCGACAGTACTTGAGTTGCTACTCCGGTGGCTTCGCCTGAGTATTTGATCGTTGCGGTGGCCACCGCCGTCATCGGAAACGAATAAGCCCACCTAGGAAGCAAGAATCTGATAATTAAAGAATAATTATGTCAGAATAACATCTATTTTGTCTATAGACTCTGCTAATAAGTTATGTTGACTCTGCTAATAAGTTAGAGAAAAAGCTTACTTAAATCCGCGGAAGAAGTTAATCCGAACAACCTGAAGCAAGAATCACAGAACAATTGAAGTAAGTTACCGTTTCTTGTGATGCAAGAAACCTTGCTCTGTTTTACTCTGTTTATTGGAACAAGAATTTTTTTTTTTTTTTTTTCGTTTCTTTGGTAAAATATGGAACAAAAGAATTACCAGAGAGAAGTACAAGAACAGGGTGAAGCTCTTTAGGTAAGGTTTCGTTTGTGGGAAGTCTCTGGTAAAGGGTAACAA
The DNA here is from genome assembly GCA_963576765.1 of Draba incana. Classification (NCBI taxonomy): domain Eukaryota; kingdom Viridiplantae; phylum Streptophyta; class Magnoliopsida; order Brassicales; family Brassicaceae; genus Draba; species Draba incana. The sequence continues at coordinate 9,563,865 of OY755202.1, read as the reverse complement.
ACAAAACCAAATAATAAGCCAATCCCACGGCGAAGAAGAACATGGGTCCTTCTTTCATTCCCATTGATGCTCCAAGAAGTGCTCCTGAGAAGTTACCGACGATGGAAAGATGGTTTGTAGGGTTAGCGACTTTGGAGAGGCGTCTTCGTCCACCGGACATCCACTGTCCGTAAATCTTCATCTCAAGAAACAAGACCGGAGCCATAAGAAAGTACCAAAGTGTAGGAGGAAGTTGTGAGGTAATGGAACGTGGGATTCCAAGTGCCAAGAAGAGGATTGATATAAGAGGAGCGAAGAAGAAGTTGAATCCAATCGGATGCCGGAACTTGCGGCGGACTGCCCCGTAAAAGGGGAAGGTTTTGGTAGATGAAACGGCCATGTTTCGTCCTCAGGCACAACTATCTTCTCCTTCTCCTGTTAATCCCATAGATTAAACGAAGCAACAATAACTACAAAAATGGCCTTGTTCGTTTGCCTACAGCGTCTTATCGCAACAGTTCCATTTGCAACGCTAAATTTTTTCACTGATCAAAAATTTTAGACGCTGAATCGGAATGTCGGTGTTCAGGTAAACGAACAATGTTTGGCCGCATGACGTAGCCGTAGCCTCTTGCGCGTGTCTAACGAACATGATCAATGAATAAATACCTTGAGAGTTTCAAGTTCGGGGCCTTGAAGAGCATCAAAGAACCAATCAGCGGTTAAAGACTGAGTGATCTCTTTATCTTGCAACGAACTCTTGATGGATTTTCAACGTAGATTCGATATCTGACGTTCAATCTTCCCGGACATGGTCATGAATAGATCATATCTCTTGTCGTGGAAGTTTCTAGAAGCTTCTTGCTCAAGAAACATGGAGCCTCGAGGCATAGACTTGGAATAAAACTTCATCTTCCTCGCTCCGATTCGATTCTTCTCCAATCTTGAGAATTCTCCACAAATTGATTGACGTAATTGATCGTCTAATATATCTGGATTTGCAGGAGAAACCAAAGGACTAACCGATCTCGGATAATTCATCGTTTTCCTGATTTGGTACATAAATTGGGAACTACATTCATAAACCATAAAGACAGTAAAAACAAAAGTTACACACCAAATCAAAACGTCACATTTTAAGGAAACATTAATTGCATGCATTTAAAATATTGTTATAAACCACAAATACTTACAGAAAAATGTAGATCTAATCAAGTGTCTTGAAGGGACAGAGGAGTATTTTTTAGTTTTGGCCAGTGACTACTAATTAAGAAGACACTCCAAGAAAACATTATCTCTTTTATTTTCTTAACCTAATTGTTTGCATATTTTATCCAAACGTTTTCGTACGATACATATAATAAATCCATCGTCGTTATATTTATTTGGATTAATAGGTTATTTTAGCAATAACGTGGGACAAATTTCAGACAAAGAATCACCGCTTGATCATATCAGTTGAGCTGTAAAGAACAAATAAAACAATTAAGCACCATAAAGTGATCATGTAGACAACAAATTTACAGGTCAAAACACAACTACTCAAGTAAAAACAAAAGTTACACACTTCCTTTTCGTTATGAACACTTATATATATGTAAAGAAAATACATTTTTTAATCTCACGATCAGAGATGACCACACAAATATTAGAAGTCACCAGTTAGAGCCAATATTTACACACTTCTTTTCTTTTGTTTGAATAAGTTATAACCTCTTTGATGTTTCCTACTCATTTCGATATTTACCTCTTTCATAAAGTTCAAGCAGTCTCCTTTGACGTTCTCTTTCTAAATCCGATTTTTGACAAGAGTTTTCTAGCAATATGAATTTCATAGGCGTCAAATGTTTTAGTCTCCGTGGACCTCCGTCACTTTCTGAGTTTGGCCATAGGAAAGGGGATGAGAACGACAAAAAAGGATTTGATATTGCTGATGGGCCCTTATAGATTCACTTGATAATTAATGTTTACTTTTTCTAAATTGCCATGAAGTATGTTGCTGAATTTTTTTTGAGAAATGAGGTGAACTGGAATCAAAGCTAGGGTGTTGATGAGATCATTTGCTTTAGCCGTAAGTATAGATTTGGTTATTCAAACATGTGAAATCTCAAACTGCTCAAGGTAAATGTAGTTGGATATAAAAGTTTATTTTTCACTTGGGTGATATATTAATTAGTCCCGTATCTTCTCACATGTTATAAGATTGGTATTAACATGAACACCTTCAATATAACAATTTTGAGTTTTACTAGCTTTCTTTGGATTTAAGTTATGATCATAACCTACATACGTTGTTTTGTTTAAGAGGTAACATTTGCTTTATGGATCTCAACGAAGAGTATTTCATTCTATCCTTTGTTTTGATAGTCAATCTTTACTGATCATGTGCTAATATTAACATTAATTGGGGTAGATAACTAGATATTTATATTATTGTTTTCCATTTTAATTCATTTCACACTTATTTATGTGACCATGTATCAATTTCCAACAAATTCTGAAGCTGTAAGAGGTAAACCGTTCATATTTTATCTACCACTAGCTTTATGGAGCATGGGCTAAACAAACATGTAATTTTTTTGATACATGAAGTTGTTTTTAATTATATATTTCATCAATTGTATTTGTTTTATTCTATAATGAATATTAAAGTTATTCATGAAATTAAAAATATAATTGTTTTAGTTCATGTTGAGGATTAATATTTTAAACAAACAAAAATGTAAGAAGAATAGTGTTCTTTTTTAGAAAATAAGTTGTAGAGGAAGAAGTTGAGAGAGAACTTAACGTAGTTAAATGTTGTTTTTAATTTTGTCAAAAGCAAAATAATTAGAGAACTTAACGTAGAAAAGTAAAGGGTAAGAATTGGAGACTTAAAACACGTGTCACATGTAAATTAAGAACTGCAGTTATTAGTGAATTCACACTTGTGTTTTATTATAAAAAGATTCCCAAATCTTCATGGTTGAATTGAATTTTTGTTGCTTACTTAAAGTATATTTCAACTGTCTCTGAATCTTTTCGTTAGACCTTTAATTTTGTTTTACAAGAAATATCTAATGAATTTTTGTTTAGCTAATCTGCATGTGGTTGATCTTGATGTTAATTCTTCCGATTACAAAGTTAACCAACACTAATTTATATGTTTCCTCTACGATAAAGGTACCATCCTCTTATCTATATATTAGTAAATTCTTTTATGTTATACCAGAAAAAAATGGTAACTGAACATCGAATATGTTTCTGAAAAAAAGGAGGATGTGACCCACACCTAGTGATGGCCTGATGGGTCTTCTAAGAAACATAACATGAGTGATGGATGCCTAGCCTAACCGAATTATATCTTCATCTTATCATATTTTGCAATGAGGCTTGATAAACAATGCAGAACAATTCGTTATAGAAAAAACAATGGCTTCTAAGTAGAGGCGGAGTATAGTTCTCTTGCATTTTGGATAAGGATTTCAATATCGTTTGTAGATATTTCTGTTGATTGATTTGTTCCAAGCATCGTAGATATGGAAAGCACATGGATTTCAGTATAATACTTGGAATTGCTAATAAAAAATCAAAATGTCAGCTATGAATCTATGATTCAACTTTCTCGAATATGGATGCCCTCAAGGTCATTAGAAGCTTTTATTTGACGAAACTTGTGATGAAGATCAATTATCCTAATCTACTTGCACAAGGTAAACTTTAAGTTTCGTATTTAATGTGGGTTAGTTATCTATTTGGTTACTTGAGAAAGTGAATTTCACATCATTAACCATTTAAACTACGTATTTTAAGTATGGTATTTGTATACTTTCCTAAGAAAATGCTACATGCATGGTTACTTTTCTTCGCTATATAAAAACTTATAACTACTTGCTTTTTAATGTTCGATTTATCTTATATAAGACCACAAGAAATCTGAATTCGTAACAATACTTCCATGTAGGTCTGTCCAAAATGCAAGTAAAATTATATATGGAACAAGAAGATGACATAATGAATTAGCTTCTACAATGATCTTAGCCACCAACCTCACTGTTCTACCTTTTATTTATGCATGTCAAATTGATTTTTCCTCTGCCCTTGCAAGGTCATACAACACAGTAACATATGATTGATTAAATGGAAGAGAAGAAGTATAAATATTCTGGCTAAGTTGGCGATGATCTCAAGGAAGAAAGACTTGCAGTAATAGACTGAAAATTGATTTGTTGGCAATAAAGAAGAAACAATAAAGTTCCAACCAAAGGATTTAGCCTACAATTCTTTCTCATTGGATTTCTACTTATAACTTTAGGGACTTGGTGTAGAGATTGTAACAAAGAGAGGAAGGAGTTGATAATAGTAGATGAGAGAGATATCCCTTTCTCCTTAATGACTAGATATTCAAATTATACCTTCATGATATGAATATTCAACTTAATCACATCTGCCGATCACCAAATTCTTTCAAGTTTTGTCCACACATCTTCTAAACGTTGGTAATTCCTTTGTAATAGGCTTTGTTGCTCAAGCTCCAACTCTATAAAATAACATTTCTTGTAACGTCCCGACTAATATATCATGATTTTTTAGCCATGATATAAGCTTGTTTTATAGAGTCTTTTCGGTGTTTTTCTAGTATTTTAGAGGCTTTGGAGCATAATTGAAGATTATGGAGCATTTGGGAGCATTGAGGAAGGAAGAGTCGAAGTGTCGAAGTCGGAATTGAAATTCAGACTTGGTGTCGATCGACACCCGTTCGTGAAGACGAAAAATAACAAGTTTGAAGATTTGCCGTTTTTGCCCGGAAGTTCCAGAAGTTGTACAAAAGTGTTCCAAGTCGGTTTTAAAACTTTATTTCTAGTTTTTCTAAGTCATTGTTTTAGGCTATGCTTTATTTTTATTGAGACATAGAGAGAGATTTGTAGCAGAGCTTTGGAGAGATAAATCAGACTCTTTCAGAGAAGATTTTGAACTCCTTTATCTCTTTTCTGATCTCTTTTATGCAATCTATTATATTCATGATGTTTGTTTCATTCACCATGTCTGAGTAGATTCCTTGTTAGGTTTAGGGTTATTCAAAGGTGATTGATGAATTGCTAGGTTGAAATGAATTCTTAGGATAAAATCATTAGAGTTCTTCATCTGGATTTGTGTTTATTGCTTATTCTAGCTGCGCGACCTAGAACATGATATGAGGTTAATTGGTAGACACGAAAGTGTGATTAATATTATGAACTAATTTTAGATGAACAAAATTTCTATCGGCAAAGAAATTTGGTTTAGGGTTTTGTGAACAATTGAACCTACACTTAATGCTTGTTTGAATTGATAGGATTCACAAAGCAATTTGGGATTCTAAAGTTTAGGCATAAATAATCTATGCATCGAAAGTTGATTGGTTTTATAATAGCGATTCAAGTTTAAGAACGCTTAATAATCTCCTAACTATTTGTCTAGCTTTGCAATTCAGATTCACCTGAGATTTTCCTACGCCTTGCTTTTGTTTTATTAATCTTAGATACCAATTTTGCTTTTGTAATATTCCTCGAACGGACCTTTCACCTGTTTAACCATTGTATGACTTTAATCAATGTAACATTCAGCTAATCTTGCTATTTTTGTTAACGTTATAATAAGTAGATACAAAAAAAGTGAGGAGTCTGAAAATTACGCTTAAGTATCTGATTTGTTTGTATATATATATTTAGTTGATTCTTAAATTCATTCAAACCAAAATTTTCTTTTTTTATATATTAAGTGCATCAATATTTGTTTGAATTACTAATAGAAAAACGGTGACTTTCGACTTCTCTATCAAAAAATCAAAGAATGATTTACGTGTTTATCAATGACATCCCTTCTTCATTCTTCGTGTCTCTCTGTGATCTGATCAAGCTGAATCAGTTTTTTTTATTATTTTTTTAGTGGAAGTAGTGGACGGAGCTTCTCCATGCCGGCGACAAATTCGTTCCCTCCATGTAGCATAAACTGTTGCTTGAAAAATATATTTGAGAGCACTGAATGCTGCCAGGGAGCTGTGACTATCATCCGAGATCAGTAAAATTATGTTATCCCATTCCGTTGTATACCTCTGTTTATGGATCCCAAGAGCTAATATTTCCCATACATGTACCGAGAATTGACATGAGAAAAAGATGTAGCTTCTTGTTTCAATAAGGTGTTTTTTTTTTTTTTTGGCTAAATTTTCAATAGGAGCACACAAGCTGGATTGATATTTGCACTCCATTTCATCATCCTTTCACCGTGAAAGTTTCACGAGTAGGCAAGCGGTTATGAAAATCGTTGTCTAAAGGAGAAAAAAGTACTTCAAACTGAACCAGATTCCTTTGTGCCATGGAACCTCGGATACTGACGAATCTATAACATAATTTTGTATGGGGCACAAATATTAAATATAATGTAGTTAGTTGAAGTATAATACGATTATCAGTATTTATATAACCATAACAACTAAAACTTATAATAGAAATGACAAATATCCATTTTTAGTGTTATTAGCATAAATTGTATATAGCCCATAATATTTTCATCTTTAAAAAAATATTTGTTTAAATGTTATGTTTATTAAAATCCTGGAAGAAAGTGTTTTATTTTTAATTCTTGGGACCATGAACTAAAAATAAAAAGAGAGGAAACAAAACTATTTATGAAAAAGAAACAAAAGTTTTCACTAAAAGAATAAAGGCCGTAAACAAGGACAATAAAAATGGGAAACTGGCAAATATAGCACAAAAAAAAAAATTATAATTTACTCAATAGCCAAAATTACTGTTAATTGTATATAATATGTGTAACGCCCGTGAACCAAAAATGTGATTTTTGGTCAGTGTCGATCGACGCAGTGTGTGTCTGTCGATCGACACTGTGAATGCGGAAATCATGATTTGGGCAGCAGGTGCCCTGTCGATCGACGCAGAGTGTGTCTGTCGATCGACACAGGGTAAAAATCAGATCTAGGTTTGATTTTTGGTTCGGTTTGGTTAGTGGTCCGGTTTGGGAACTTAGGGTTCCGTATTTAAGGGCTTCTCAGACCTTTGGGGGCCGAAAATTAGAGAGAAAAAGGTGGTTTTTGAGAGAGAAAATAGTTGAGAGGATTTGGAGAAGTTTTGGAGGAATTTCTTGTGGACATCCCTTGGATCTCAATCCTAGAGTGTGGGCTTCCGTGGGAGAGCTTTGGAGTGGTTGATTGTGCGAAAATCAGAGGTTGGAGGCTCGTGTTCTTCGGGTTCTTCGTGAGTCATTTCCTTTCTCCTTCAGATCTAAGGTGAGTTCGCGACCATAGGCTCTTGGATGATGGAATATATGTTATATGTTGTTTGTTGTGTGTTTTGGTGGATGTGGTGGTTGTAATTCGCAGGTGATTGTTCGGATTGGAGAGATTTGGCCATGAGAGGATAGGCCAATCTCCATGGGACAGCAGGTTCCCTGTCGATCGACAGGATTGCTTCCTGTCGATCGACACGGGGTTGTGTGGGCCGTCGATCGACAGAGGTGGTTCCTGTCGATCGACACTGGAGCTGCTGTCTGGTTTTCTGTTTTCGTGTTTGCTTGTTCGGTGCATTGTTTGATAACTCTGGTATTTCATGTATTTCATTATTCAGTAATTGGCCTGTAGATGGGACGACCGTCTCACTAAGTATTTGTTAAATACTTACGCAACTCGTTTTTCCCAATTGTGTTGCAGGTAAAGAAAAAGGGTGTTCGCGGAATCATGGCCTGAGAGGAGAGGATGATAGGGTGTTTGGTGTTGTTGATGGTCTAGTGAACCCGATGTTAGGTTGCTAGATTTACTATGTATCTTCCTGGTTTTAATATCGTTGTTATATGGATCATTGTACGGGTTTGTGCTATGAATTTGGTGTTGCTTACTTGTGCTAATGGAACTTGTTAGGGAGTTGATTGATGTGTTTATTCCGCCGTAGAATTGTTAAGTAAAAAAAAAAAAACCCGTGCGTTACAATATGTATTACAGACAATTTTGCCCTAGATTCCCCTAGATTAGTATGTATTAAGTATGAAGGATATAATCGTAAATTCTCCTATATTAGTTGTTAGTTTTTTTATTATATTTATTACATGGCTTACACTAATTATAATTCAAAATTGTGCTATATTTGGCAAATTAACCCTAAAAAAATTTGGAAAACAAATAAAAATTATGAATGTTTTTATTGAGAATTTTTTTTTTTATGAATGTTTATTATGGAAACGTGAGAAAAGTCTAAGAAAAGAAGAAAAGAAAAAAAAATTGTTTTGAAAAAAGCTAAATATAACAAGGGCATTATGGGTTGGTTAACTCTGGTTGAGAGAGGCACATCAATGCATCGCATTGGTTTATCTGTTCAAGTTGCAAAAACACTTTACATCAATGCATTGGTTTAATATATATATTTTTTTTATTTAACATCGGTTTAATATTTTTTCGTTTTTACTTTCTAATACAAATTTTCCCAAAATTTAATCATACCAATTAATTTATTGAAGTCATGTTTGCATCACATTTTTATGGATGCAAATTTTACATTAAGTGCACCAATTATTTAAGTGTTGCAAATTCATTTTATTAGTGTCAATTTTACAAAGTGATACAAACGTGTATTTATTACCATCAATTCTAATGGAACGACACAAACGCTTATTTTTTAGCATCAGTTCTAATGAATCGACACAAACACTTAGTTTTTAGCATCAGTTCTAATGAAACGAAACAAACGCTTATTTTTTACATCACTTATAATGAAACGTTACTAAGGAACAACGCTTATTAAAGTAGATGTAAATTTGCATAATTAGTATCACTTGGCAAGCCTTCGGGAATCTTTCCCCGAATTCGATCTCATCTACCGTCAACGGGAGAATAATACGAGAGCGGATTTGTTAGCAAGGAATGCACGCACGCGTGATAGAATTTTTTCTTTTATTAGCATTTCTGTTTCATATTGGTTTACAGATACAAACAATGTATTTGCTTAATCAAGTGTGTTCGTGACAAAAAAAAAAAAAAAATCACTGTTTTTAAATGATTCCACTTTTGCGTCGGTAATTTTTCCAATGCATTTTAACCGGTACTAAACACCTTGTTTTTTGTAGTGTATGTGGCACGTGTCTCACTTCTTATAACATTGATCTGCCCCTACGCAATATGTGCATCTCGGATTAGTTTACAAGTATCCCTAGAGGAAAACTACTTCTTGAACTTGTGTCATCCTTGTAACATCTTCATCATGATTCATAGTGTTTCTCATCTTTTCAATTTCATCCTCCACGACGTTTAGTATGGCAACTATGTGTCGTCTTCTTCTATGAGTTAGAAGTACCTTCTCCATTGATGCATTTGATGGAATCCCCATGTCAATGCGGCCGCGTTCCCCAAGGATTTGAGATATAGCATGACTATGAATCATTCCAAAGACATGATGTTCTTTATGAAAGCTTATCGCTAGTTTTCGCATCTTGACCATGAATCATTCCAAACTTTCAGCTTGCATACATCCGCCCAAAAAATCTTTGCCTTTTTGGTGTTAAGTTTTGGGATTGACCATATAAAAAACATAACACAGCCTTTTTATTTCTTTTAAACATGCTCTTAGTAATCGGAAAGTAGCCATCCAAAAATTTGTTAAGGTAGTGATTACCGAGTTAATAAGTTGCAATATGCTTGCATAAGAGAGAAAGCGACAAATCCGCTTTCTGATTTTCTCTACTAAAGGTAAATTTTCTTTATAAAAAAACCAAAAGACTTGGTGTGGGGGTCGAAACCAACACAACTAGAATTTGTAAGAGTTCTAGGGAAGCTGATGAGATTTCTATGGTAAGCTAGGGTTCAAGGAAGATATGTCAAAAAGATTGTTTATTGCTCAGAAAAGCTTTGAGTACCAGTTTTCGTATTGAATTGCGGATCCCTTTTATGAGAGACGTTTACAAATATTTATAGCTATGCTAAGTCGGTTTTCTCTCCTAGGCCTTCATGGAATTGCTTGCCGAAGTGGGCTGGAAACTTTGTTGGGCCAAGAAGGAGGCCGAGCGACCAAATCCGAGCCTGTAGTCGGCTACGACCGAGCCCATGCTCGGTTCCACTTCAGCGAGGCTATGCTCGGGTTGCTGGGCGAGGCCGAGGTCGGGTTACATGTTACCGAGGCTGAGGTCGGGATACACGTTGGCGAGGCTGTGCTCGGCATCAGGCTGAGGCCATGGTCGGCCTAAGACCCGAGGCCACGGTCAGCCTAAAACCCGAGGCTATGGTCGGCCCTAGACAGGCAAAGCTGAGGTCGGCCCTCCTTGGACCGAGTCCGTCCCTGGAGAGCACGTGGTCGGCCTTCGTCCAGTCCCGGTTCATTTTCCACTTCGTTCAAGTTTTCTCCGTTGATACCTGCCCCGCTCCGTAGGAGGACCTAGGTTCTTTAATGCTTTCTCCATCAAGATTACCGGGGTCATTTCTTTGAATGCTTAGACTTGGAGCGTTATCTGCTGATTGGGTGAATACCGACCCCAACAGTTAGCCCCCCAGCTCGGTAGTGTTGGAGATAATGGTGCCGAGTTAAAAGATGTGTTGAGTATCAGCGTTAACGTTTAAAGACAAGGTAATTGCCTACTCCTTTCTGCAGTACGCTTAAATACTCATCTTGTTCAATATTCCCCCTCAAGTTCATACAGCAACGTGAAGCATGAACTTGGAAGACACAAGATGGTGGCCTCGTTAAAACCTTAGTAGGGAAAACCCTTTGGGACAAAACCACTACTTAAGGGAAAAGAGTGCCACGCATAATGACGAGGGGATTTGAACAAGGAACTTGGTCAATTGCTCATGAATGAGGCTTTGTTTGCTCATGAATGAGGCTCTGTTTGCTCATGAATGAGGCTACGCTTGCTCATGAATGAGGCTTTGCTTGCTCATAAATGAGGCTTTGTTTGCTCATGAATGAGGCTTCGTTTGCTCACGGATGAGGCTTTGCTTGCTCATGAATGAGGCTTTGTTAAGGCTGTGAAAACGCAAATGCGCTCACGCTCTTTATCTGCCAACGTTGCTGTTGGGCTTTGTGAGTTGGTGCTGCTCTTCTAGACACGTCTGTCCGAGAGCAAGTCCACCTTGAATTTGACCAGAGTGCATCCTGGGTTTCAGAATGACACGTTCAGGGTACATGCCGAACGGAGGTCATTTAGCAGCTGCATTACCAACGACGTTTGTTGGGATTCTGAGTGATCAGTTGGGTTCATCCGCCCCAATTCTGAACACTGGTATTTATATAGCGCGCTGTATCCGTTGTGGATGTCATTGTATTCGTATTTCCACACTATTGATGTGGCCAGCAGCAATAGATGCAGAACGACTCTACTCGATTAAAGCTTTGATCAGTCCATAAAGGACAAGCTGTTCTCGTGATGAGGTTTGTGTCGAGTGTTTATGGTTTTTGACGATGATGTTGTCAATGATGTTGTGAAGGAGTGGCATACGGGTACCCCACTCCCCCCCCCTTTTAGACGACAGAGGGAACTGAAGTCGTCTAGAGACTGGTGAAAACACTCGCCCCCCCCCCCCCTAAGGCGGAGGAGATCATGTGAGCTCGTCCGGAACGAGGCTAAGTGAAGAGTAGAATCCCCCCCCCCTTTTGGATGGAGGGGGGGGGGGGGGGGGGGGGGGCAACTGAACCTATCCGGAGACAGGCTGCCTACGTACCCTTTGCAGGGATCAAGTCGCCTCGTAGTTCATAGGAAGAGCATCTAAGAGGGTGGTGGCGTCGCAGCGGACTGGGTGGGATCGACCGCTGGCTTGGTTTTCCCGCCCCTCCTAGCGCGAACTTCTTTTTCGCTTCGAGCGAAGTCTGCAGCGCGGTGGAGAGCGTCCTGGATGGTCGCGGGTGGATTGACAGTCAATTCCTGCCAGAATGGAGAAGGGCAGCGGAGTGCTCCTCTCAAGGCCTCCAGCGCGGATGTGTTGGTGATACCGTCCACCTTTGACAGTGTATGCTTGAATCTTGTCACGAAAGACCGCAGGCTTTCATTCTCACCCTGCTTGTTCGTCCACAGCTCCGCATCATAGATCTTTCCTTCGGCGAAGATGTTGTAATGCTGCACAAACATCTCTGAGAATTGATGGAAGGTGTGGACTGAATTCTTCTCCAGCTTGTACAACCACTGGAGGGCAGGCCCTTTGAGGCTCTCTACGAACAGCTTGCAGTAGCCAACGTCTTTCTCGGCTTCTGTGAAGTTTGCCCTTCCTAAGGCGACTTCGAATTCCATCAGATGGATAGCAGGGTCAGTGGTTCCTTCATAGATCGGAAGCTTGATTTTTCCGGGGTCGGAGATTGGTGGTTTTCTGGTACTCAAGGCCGACCACGTGCTCTCTACGAACAGCTTGCAGTAGCCAACGTCTTTCTCGGCTTCTGTGAAGTTTGCCCTTCCTAAGGCGACTTCGAATTCCATCAGATGGATAGCAGGGTCAGTGGTTCCTTCATAGATCGGAAGCTTGATTTTTCCGGGGTCGGAGATTGGAGTTCTCGCGACCCTCTCAGCGAAGGGTGTGTTCCGTGCTTTCTCGAGCACAGAGGCGATCCCAGGAGCCTTCGCCGTGTTCCGGTACATCTGTAGTTGGGTAGCCTTTAGGTCAGAGGCCACCTGGTCTAACTGGGCTTTTAGCGCAGCGACCTCTCCATCTCGGAAGCCTTGCGGAGCCCTGCGCTCTTGTTCCCTCCTGTAGAGCTCCGCTATGGTCGCATCTCCTTCTTCTGCGGCCGTAGCATGGTCAACTTTTAGGTCGACTCGGGCACGTCTTCGAGGAGGCAGATCCTCTGGATCTGTGCGAGCAGCCCGAGGTGGTAGCTCCTCGTGTCGAACCCTCCGATTGGTTCGAGGCGTGGCGAAGCTGAGGCGTGTCGGACGGACACGGGACCTCCTGCGCTTCCTTCTCTTGAGCGATTGCAGCTCGCTCGCTGTATCTTCAGCTTTCTTCATCAGAGTCTCGAGCATCTGCTTGATCTCCGCGAGATCCGCTGGGTGGTTAGCGGCGCGAGGCGCGGTGTTCTCCACGGAGTTTTCTCTCTCCTCGTTGTTTCTGTGGGACGAGGATCCTTCGCTGCTTCTGCTGTTGCTTGACATCCTCACGGTGGTGCGAAACCCTAGCCCTTGTGCGTCAGAAACTCTCTAGGTTCCCCTTAGTCGGCGCCAAATTGTGGGGGTCGAAACCAACACAACTAGAATTTGTAAGAGTTCTAGGGAAGCTGATGAGATTTCTATGGTAAGCTAGGGTTCAAGGAAGATATGTCAAAAAGATTGTTTATTGCTCAGAAAAGCTTTGAGTACCAGTTTTCGTATTGAATTGCGGATCCCTTTTATGAGAGACGTTTACAAATATTTATAGCTATGCTAAGTCGGTTTTCTCTCCTAGGCCTTCATGGAATTGCTTGCCGAAGTGGGCTGGAAACTTTGTTGGGCCAAGAAGGAGGCCGAGCGACCAAATCCGAGCCTGTAGTCGGCTACGACCGAGCCCATGCTCGGTTCCACTTCAGCGAGGCTATGCTCGGGTTGCTGGGCGAGGCCGAGGTCGGGTTACATGTTACCGAGGCTGAGGTCGGGATACACGTTGGCGAGGCTGTGCTCGGCATCAGGCTGAGGCCATGGTCGGCCTAAGACCCGAGGCCACGGTCGGCCTAAAACCCGAGGCTATGGTCGGCCCTAGACAGGCGAAGCTGAGGTCGGCCCTCCTTGGACCGAGTCCGTCCCTGGAGAGCACGTGGTCGGCCTTCGTCCAGTCCCGGTTCATTTTCCACTTCGTTCAAGTTTTCTCCGTTGATACCTGCCCCGCTCCGTAGGAGGACCTAGGTTCTTTAATGCTTTCTCCATCAAGATTACCGGGGTCATTTCTTTGAATGCTTAGACTTGGAGCGTTAACTGCTGATTGGGTGAATACCGACCCCAACACTTGGTACATATGTTTATGATGACTGTGTTCTTAAGGTTTTTTTCATTAGTAGTATTTTATTATCAAACAATTCTAGCATATATATACGATATAAAATATCCCACGTAATCGTATACAGATTTTATACTTTTTCTTAATTATCTTGTCATCACCATTTTTTTTTTTTGTCTTACTACCAATTTTTTAAGGGCAATTCTCATGGATACCATTTTTTCAAGTTTTCCTTCCAAAGATACCACATTTTAAAAAAGTTTCCAGTCATACCATCAATGATTGGTAAAATGACTAAAATCTCCTAATTTTTTTAATTAGGTTTTATCAAATTAAAATAAAATAAAAAACAAAAGAAAAAGCGAGTTCTCTTCTCCGATCTCGCCGTCTCTTCTTCCTCTCGATCTCTCCGACGTCTCCATCTCCGATCTCACCATATCTTCGACATCGATCTATGCGTCGTCGATTGCTCCACCATATCGTCGATCTCTCCACTATCACGTCGATCTCTCCACCACATCATCGATCCTTGCATCTCCGTCCCGTCTCGTCTCTGCCGTCTCGTGGATCTATCCATAGCATCTTCGACCTCTCCGCCGTCGCGTCTACCTCTCCGTCGCCGGAAAAGCAAGGTATTTGTCATGTCGTATCCTCGATCTCTGGTTTTTCATTTCTAGATCTTTATTCAAATTTGCTCCATTAGTTTTAGAACTTGTCAATTATTTTGTTTTTTGTTTTTTGTTTTTGTTAGAGTTTGATTATGAGAGTGGCTTGTTTGAATCAAGGTTTAGAAGGATTAATTGATGGAGTTTGATCTGATTTTAGTGAATTCTTGTTACATGAATTAAATCTGGGTTTGAAATAATGAATTGATGGAGTTTTAGTGAATGAACTTGTGAAATTTAGGTTTAGAAGAACGAATTCATGGAATTTGGTATGTTGTGGTTGCTTACTTTTAACTATGACTTGATATGGATATAACTTTATGTGCGCTTATTGATGTTGGTGTATTTAGAAAAAGATCGTAGGATCAGATTATCTTATGTTTGAGTTCTCATAATGGTTTTGTGTATTGGTTCAGGAGTATATTATAACATAAGGGAGCAAGTGCTAGATGCGTAGAAGGACTCATATCTCTTCTTGATGTGGAGAATTTGTATGTGATTGTTGTATGATGCTACCGACAATTTCAAAAACAAAATTATTTGCATTTGTTCTCTTCTATTCTGAATGAAAAGAAATTAAGTATTGAAAAGAGAAGTAACTGGAGCTAAAACAAACGTAACATACGTTTAGGAAGGCTTTCCTAAATGTTAAATATTGAGTCCTAACAAATGAATAATGCTTCCTAAATTTGTATTTCGGAAGGTATTATGATGAAATTGGAAGACTTTCTATTATGTCTTCTGCCATTTCTCAATGACTTCCAATTGTTGTGGACTGT